>CM062274.1:32315882-32493382 GCA_031216635.1 Dissostichus eleginoides
GAGCAATGCTGTGAGCAGGCTCTCTGGCAGAGGGAGATGAGAGGCTTTACAGATGCTCCTCACCTCTTTAGTGGAGAGACGCCCCGTCCTGCAGAAACACAGAGAAACACAGACATGGGTATCAGGTGTGATGAAAAAGCCAAGATGTGAGACTGTGATTATTTGAATAATGCTTAAAGAACATTCTCTCGCTCCTCAGAGGGTAGAATCCTTAAAGGAAAATAATCCACACTTCGGGATATTTTTATAAAACCACTGAGCGATGGAGGTGTTACAGAAAGCTTTAAACTATCATTATTCTAGGACCAGATTTAGGGAAAAAAGCCATTACTCATGAACACTTCCTATTCCATTTCAAATGATTTTTTTAACCAGGCAATAGGGTTTAGTTTGAGTTTTTCTTAAAGGATATCGGTTTGTTTGGTCCTCATTACACGGCTGAGTTTAATATTCCATTCTGATTGGTCAATTTAAACATTTAGCGGTGTAAATAAATGAAGTTTATTTTGTATTATTTTATTATTCAGGATCTCCTAACCTGAGATCAAATTGGATGGAGTTGGAAAAGTTTGTATTTGCTTCTGTAATACCAATCTCATTGCTGCCAGTGCTGATTCAGTCACATAATATTTTTTAGCCATATGTGTGTATGTGTATGTGTGTGTGTGTGTGTGTGTGTGTGTTTCTCTCCAAGACTACAGCTGTTTTCGAAAGTGATGTCATTCTAGTCATGCCATCTTCATCGCAGAGATGTTGATGAGCTGACACTAACTGACACACGCGCACACACACACACACACACACAGACAGAGACAGCTAACCTTTCCCATGTTACAGCTCTACTACAAACTGAGGGGTGTTTCATGTAGTGTGACACCCAGCATGTGTGTGTCCTCTGGCCTGAAAGACAGCGAGCATGTGTGTGTCCTCCGGCCTGAGAGACAGCGAGCGTGTGTGTCCTCTGGCCTGAGAGACAGTGTGTGTGTGTGTGTGTGTGTGTATGTGTGTGTGTCCTCTGGCCTGAGAGACAGAGAGTGTGTGTGTGTCCTATGGCCTGAGAGACAGCGAGCGTGTGTGTATCCTCTGGCCTGAGAGACAGCGAGCTTGTGTGTGTCCTCTGGCCTGAGAGACAGCGAGCATGTGTGTGTCCTCTGGCCTGAGAGAAAGCAAGCGTGTGTGTGTCCTCTGGCCTGAGAGACAGCGAGTGTGTCTGTGTGTCCTCTGGCCTGAGAGACAGCGAGTGTGTGTGTGTCCTCTGGCCTGAGAGCCACCGAGCATGTGTGTGTCCTCTGGCCTGAGAGACAGCGTGTGTGTGTGTGTCCTCTGGCCTGAGAGCCACCAAGCATGTGTGTGTCCTCTGGCCTGAGAGACAGCGTGTGTGTGTGTGTCCTCTGGCCTGAGAGCCACCGAGCATGTGTGTGTCCTCTGGCCTGAGAGACAGCGAGTGTGTGTGTGTCCTCTGGCCTGAGAGCCACCGAGCATGTGTGTGTCCTCTGGCCTGAGAGACAGCGTGTGTGTGTGTGTGTGTGTGTGTGTCCTCAGAGTCTTCAGGCTCCATCTGGTTCCAATGCGGCTCTCTCTCTCTCTCCTGCTGGAACTAATCGCTGCTCTGAGATATGGGGCCCGAAACGGCACGATTGATGTCTTGTTGTGACGCTGCCGCCGTGTGTGTTTCTGTGTGTTTATGCTGCGTCTCAAGGAGGGCCTCGGAGCCAAATGACTTCTCAAGCAATTTCCGAGATGGAATCAAATCATTTTGGATTTGTTTTGGTGTAAGGTAATCAGAAAACTCTGCTGTGTGTAATGCAGTCTTTATACCGTCTAGATGTCGACATATTATCCTGTGTTTTTAAGAGTTGGTTCGTGCAAATAGTCAAGTTTAATAAAGTGAACATTGTAATCAAACAGTAAATAGGCAATTTTCATTTTATTATAGGACGGTCAGACCTCACTTTCCCTGTCTCAACCACAAACATGTCTCTTAGTGTTTTAAAAAAAAAACACTGCAATCCCTAGGGTAGCTGATGCAAACGATGCTTTAGCTTCTTCAAAAGTTTCTTCAACTAGGAAATAATCTCACAAAAGAAATCAAATTGTAGTCTTTGTAAATAGAGACTGTGCAAGATCTTTGCAAAATCATAAAATCTGTGACTTTGACACGTTGTCATTGGAGAGACTTTTCTTTGTATATTAATTGTATAACGTTTTTTAGTGTATGCTAGGCTAGACATTAAGGTAACATTTGTATCTGTGTGTGCGTGCATGTGTGCGCGCGTGCGGGCGCGCGTGCGGGCGGGCGCGCTGTGCGTGCGTGCGTGTGTGTGTGTGTGCACATGTGTGTGTGTGTGTGCGTGCGTGCGTGCGTGCGGGCGCGAGTGCGTGCGTGTGTGTGCGCGCGTGTGTGTGTGTGTGGCTGCCTACTTTTGCCAGTCGCAGTGTAGGAAGTTTCTGGCCATGTGGGGCAGATCTTCAAACTGCTTCTTCCTCAGGATGTCCTGGGCCACGGCCAGCATCAGACCCACGTCGGCCTCTTGCTGCTCGCTCTGTGAGAAACACCGGGCCAGAACCAGAACCTCGTGATCCGACAGAACGCAGTCCAGACCCGACATCAGGCCCCTGTGGAGCATAACAGACACATTAGTGAAATAACACACAAAAACTAACAAGATATTCAAAGGTTTCACAGTCCTAAGTTGCTCTTTCTGTGCTTCCTTTTGCAACTTTTCTTGTAATATTTACATCATTGGAACTGGACTGGTCATTCTCTGAAATCAATTATGTCTCTAGCTAAGCTCCCTGGCGCATATTTGATTTGTTCTTCCTGACAAATATATTTGATGATAACATCAGGTGGATTGAAACACATTGACACCAGTGACAATCAGTACAATAACAAATAACAGAGTTTGGTGCCGTTAAACTAACATGGCATTATGGGAATTGTTGTTCTCCTCATCTCCAGCCAACAGTCTGGATGTATAAAACCAATAAATACACTGTAAAAAGTAGCTTAAATTGAATATAATATCTGTGTTTCTCCATTGCACACAGGCAGAGAGCTACAAGCTAATGGCTAACGATTGCTTAGCTTGTGTTTATGATAACTTAAGATCCAGACATTCGATGACTTAAATCCTTCATCCAGTTGAATTTGAGTTACTGGTCGAACTCAGTAAACTCTGATGCTCCACGTCTATCCACATATATGTGTATATACAGTATATATATAGAACATTGCAGTGCTGTACCTGAACGACTCATAGGGGATGAAGCCGGTTTTGCTGGGGTCGCTGAGCGCCAGGAACTTCCTGATCTCGCTCCGTTTCTCCTCCCCGATGGACCGCAGTTTACTCAGGATGTTTCCCACGTTGGCTTTGGGGAACTTCAGACGATGACAGAGAGATAAATCAACCGTTATGTAACACCAGAGAATGAAAAGCCTGCTCCAAAGAACACCACTGCTTGAAACCCAACATAAACCTTAGTAAAAACGACAATAGGGAATATCCCTCTGTACCTCCTCAGCATGTTTCTCCATGTAGTTGAGGGTGTACTCATCAGCGTCCAGGAGTTTGAAGGGCTTGTCGTTGAGGACGAGGGTCGCTCCCACGTACAGATCCTGAGGAGTGAAGTACTCGGACGGCTGGCTCTTGAACAGCTGCTGGCCCGGCTTCTTTACCCGGCCTCGCTCCAGGAACTTACCACCAAGCACACCTGAGGGGACGCATGATGCTCAATGTTGGGAAAATACTCAATGTACTCTTCCAGTATCAGAGTACACATGATAACAAAGGTATCCCAACTGCAGCTGTGTACATGACAGGATGTATGATCATCAGGACTGTTTTAGGCATATGATAGCTATGTGATTAACATGATGATTCAGCCTCTATGGAGATAGACATATGACAAGCATGATCATTTCTGACATCAGAATTTTGAGAAAAAGTCAGAATTTTGCGAAAAAGTCAGAATTTTGAGAAAAAGTCAGAATTTTGTACACGACCGGATGTATGATTACCTAGAAGAACCGGTATTCCTCCATCTTGTGACTGTGTAACTCCCTCTCTTGTATATCAGCATGTGAAGGACACTGTTCAGGAACTAGTTGATGCTCTGTATGTGATGACTACTTCCATTCTTGAGAGGATCATAAATACATGGATCCTGAGATTGAAGCTCAAGACGGTGACCAGTGATATTTTTCTAACAATCATGCTGCTAAACTGTTCAATTTAATTTGAATTAAATTGAAATTAAAGCACATACTGTTGTTTTATGGCGTACAATTTATCTTGTATGGTAAAAAATATTGTCAAATACTCTATCACGGCAAAAAAAAAGTAGATTTTAAGGCTCGTTCACACCGGACGTGATGCGATTTTAGGCACGTCGCAGTTAGATGTAAAGTCAATGCAAAGACGCAGATAGACGTGAATTCGCTTCATCCAAAAAATAGATTTTTACTAACATTGTTATCCCAAAAAAATGTGTCTTTTAGTAATGTAATTCTAATGGAATACTTTTTTTTGGTATTCGGACTGAACGTCATCTTTGTTATCTGAATTTTGGAATTGGAAAGTGAGTCTGACAAACCTAATGTTTTGGGAGCTCTAGATTTAACCAATTAATCAATGAATTGGAGGAGCTCTGGTCCATGTATGTCTTTACCTGAGTTCTTCTGAGAGCGCTCAAACACACTGATGGAATCGTCGCTGAGGTAGAAGGAGATGACGAACACTCGCTCTCTGTCCACTGGATCGCTGGTCACCGTCTTGGCACGGAAATTCAGAATATTGCTTTCTAAGCCACATCTAGGGGATCATATGGAGAGCAGAGTCAGACACAAACATCTCAGCATGTAATTTGATTGCGACTGTGTGACAATAACAAATAACAGAGATGCATGGGATTATGGGAGTTGTTGTCTTTATAGCCATTGCAAACAGTCTGGATGTATAAAACCAGTGAAAACACTGAAAAAAGTGAAAGCTTAAATTGAATAAAAAATCTGTGTTTCTCCATTGCACACAGGCATAGGGCTACGAGCTAATGGCTAACGATTGCTTAGCTTGTTTTTATGGTAACTTAAGATCCAGACATCCGATGACTTAAATCCTTCATCCAGTTGAATTTGAGTTACTGCCCCAACTCATCCCAGTAAACTCTGATGCTCCACTTATATCCACATATATATATATATATATACGATACGATAATACTTTAATGGTCAGATCAAGTCTGAAATGTGACTTGCATCACAGCAGCTCCATGTGTAACATCAACAGACAGATATCAAGACACAATACATGAACAACAAACAACAAACATTTAACAAAACAGCACAATCACTGAGAGAAAACATCCTCAAATATATATAATATATATATATATAGAATATTGTGTGACTGTGTGACTGAGCAACTCGTCCAACCTGTCTTTGTCCATGAACTTGCGGAAGTCTTTCTGCGGGGGTTTGGGCAGCAGACCCTGGCAGGAGCTCAGCGAGTCCTCCTCCGATCCGAAGCCGTTGTAGGGGGGCACCGGGCGGGGGGGCTTCGGGGCCACGGGGCCTTTGTACTGCAGCGGGGTGAACTCCTCTGAAGGGGAGGAGGAGACAAGAAGAACAAGAGTTTGGTAAAGGTCTCCTATTACCAAACTTGTTAGGCATTATATTATAGGTCTCAGATATATTCTATGTTCCTTTTTATTTCCTGCTTCTTTACACACTCTCTCCAGTACAGGTTAGCTCTGAGTGTTAGCGATGCTTGCTAATGTAAACACAGACCATATTACGTCCAAAACACGTTGTGCATTGTTTCTGATAGCAACGTTTCTGATAGGGCCGTGGGTATAAAGCCAGCACACATGTTAGTAGTGTCGTCATGACGCAGCAAATCTGGATCAGCTCCGTTGTTCCCCCATTTTTAGAGATGTGGGTACGGAGGAAAAGAGACAGGGTTTTGTTTTTAACAGTCTCCTGACACACCGGGGAACCATGTTGATGAATAAAAGACATCAAAAAGAGCATTTGGCATGATAGGAGACCTTTAACAGATGATAACCTGAAATACTCTAGATGTGTGTGTGTGTGTTTGCCCCAGGACAACTTAAGGTAAAAGGAAACAGAGAAGTCATACACAAACATCTAATACAAATACATGTAAACACTACTACAGTGCAACAAAACAGGAAGATTAAATGTGGACTCACGATCTCTAGCATCGAAAGCAATATTGGTAAATGATTTCATATCAGATAATAAGATTGATTTATGTTGTCTCACTGAAACCTGGCTGAGACATGAAGACTATGTCCAGTCATATATAGGCACAGGCCGAGGAGGTGGAGTTGCAGCCATCTTTGACTCGAGTCTACTGAGGAGTGTGTGAGAGAAAACTCCCTCCTTTGCACACCATTGACATGCACTAAAACATGGGTTTAAATACATGGATCCTGAGATTGAAGCTCAAGCCGGTGACTAGTGATTATTAACATTTTTAAGTATTCAGAAAGTCAGAATTTTGAGATTTTGAAAAAAAGTCAGAATTTTTAAATGTTGAGAAAAAGTCAGAATTTTGAGAAAAAGTCAGAATTTCCAGAAAAAGTCAGAATTTTGAAATATTTAAAAAAAAGTCAGAATTATGAGATTTTTTGAAAAAGTCAGAATTTTGAGAAAATGTTCGGATTTTGAGGAAAACTCAGTATTTTGTACATGACAGGATGTATGATTACCTAGAAGAACCGGTATTCCTCCATCTTGTGACTGTGTAACTCCCTCTCTTGTATATCAGCATGTGAAGGACACTGTTCAGGAACTAGTTGATGCTCTGTATTGTTTGTCACTACAGGAGAGGGAAACCCCCAGAAGCAGAGTAGGGCCTCTTTAAGGTTGATCGTTTTCTCTACTTTATGAATTCCCTGTAACCATATAATTTCCTTAAAATGCAAATGAATATAAACAAGAAGAAAGAGACCCAGGAGGTTAGCAGGAATGATCCGAGGGTCTCGACCCCGAGCCGACCTCTGGCTGCTCTCGGTCAGAAAGACCCTCCATCACTGCGCCTGCTTTAATGCTGTGACGAGGGCAGCGAGCCCCAGAAACAGATCCAAGAGCAGCTTGAGTTTCTCCCAGAGATGGCAAAAGTACACACATCCTTTACTCAAGTAGAAGTACACACATCCTTTACTCAAGTAGAAGTACACACATCCTTTAATCAAGTAGAAGTACACACATCCTTTACTCAAGTAGAAGTACACACATCCTTTACTCAAGTAGAAGTACACACATCCTTTACTCAAGTAGAAGTACACACATCCTTTACTCAAGTAGAAGTACACACATCCTTTACTCAAGTAGAAGTACACACATCCTTTACTCAAGTAGAAGTACAGATACTCGTGTTTAAAAATACTCTGGTCAAAGTAGAAGTACTGACTAAACTTCTTTACTCAAGTAAAAGTAAAGAAGTATGGGCTTTGAAATGTACTTAAGTAAAAAGTACCCATAACTAGCAGCTGTTTTAAAGAGTACCTGACCTCCCTTTATATTAATAGAACAATAATGTCATTGTTAGCTAATGAATGTTCCCATGCTGAACAACGGCAACATGACAACGTTTTCATTGGTCCCTCTTCTTTAGAGAAGACCAGGAAATGATGGATACACGGATCGTGTTCAAATCAATAGGCACGCAATGACTCTAAATAATAATGATCACGCCACCAAACACACATTCAGACTAAAGGAACCAGCCTGTTTGGAAAATGGAAGAAGTAGAAAGTACAGGTATTTGTGTTCAAAATGGAAGAAGTAGAAAGTACAGGTATTTGGGTTCAAAATGTAAGAAGTAGAAAGTTCAGGTATTTGGGTTCAAAATGGAAGAAGTAGAAAGTACAGGTATTTGGGTTCAACATGTAAGAAGTAGAAAGTACAGGTATTTGGGTTCAAAATGTAAGAAGTAGAAAGTACAGGTATTTGGGTTCAAAATGTAAGAAGTAGAAAGTACAGGTATTTGTGTTCAAAATGTAAGAAGTAGAAAGTACAGGTGTTTGTGTTCAAAATGTAAGAAGTAGAAAGTACAGCTATTTGTGTTCAAAATGTAAGAAGTCAAAGTAAAAAGTCGTCAGAAAATAAGTAGTGGAGTAAAGTACTGATACCAGAAAAATGTACTTAAGTACAGTAACGAAGTATTTGTACTCCACTACTTCCCACCTCTGTAATTGCTTCTTACATGTTTATCCTCCGACCATGGAGTGAAACAGAACATTATATTATAGGCTAATAAAGGAAAGGCAAGGCAGGTTTATGTACACACAGCAACAATGAATTAATGCAAAAGGAAGCCAATCTTAAAGGACATTTAAACACAATAAAGCCAGAGCCAAGAGAATAGAAAAGAAAAATCTTAAATATAATAAGGCATGTAAAAAATTTAGTAAAACATATTTTTTGTATTGATTTGTATCAAAAGGAGAAGGTAGTAAACAAAAAATAACCCTGATCCTTTTTTAGTAAATAAAATTATTCATATAAAAGGATAGATTGAGTTACAGTTACATTTTTTATCTGTGCAAGAAGAGTTTATGTGGAAAAACTAGTTTTTACAAGAATAAAACGCGCACTTACACCGGCTTTTACATTTCCAATTGCAGTGTTACATTTTAGCTAGTCATAAACTTAAAAACAGTGATTTAATCCTCGATTCTCAGTCTCTAATGTCTGCAATGTGTGTAGGAAGGTAACAGCTCATCCTGGTGTTTGCTCTTACTGCCCCCTAGTGTCCAAATGTTTGTACTGCAGGCATAAGCAAGAATATTAAAGGTTCCCTATTACACTGTTTTTCATCAATATATCACAGGTCTCAGATATATACAGAACCTGTCTCTGATTGGCTGAAACACCAAACAGATCATTGCAGCATCCCATAATCCCCTCTGTTTCAGCCCTGTTTCTAAAGTGCTGATTCTGTGTCTGTAGCTTTAAATGCTAATGAGCTGCTGCTGGCCACGCCCCTCTGAGAGATGATTGGTTTAAAGAAACACAATGGTGCTTTAGGAGGAGATTCAGGTGATAAGGTGGGGGGGGTTACCTTGGTTGGTGATTGGCTAATGTATCTCAAGTAACAGTAGTTTTATTTACCTATGCCGTATTTGGAGCGGTAGTGCTCTTTGGTGAAGTCGTCACAGTCGGTGATGATCACCCTCCTTCCCCACACGTTCACTTCCCCCCCCACCCTCAGATCACTGTCCCCATAGCAGTCATCCTGCACAGCTCCAGTCTGCAAGAGAGAAGAGAGAGAGGGCAGGGTGAGAAGACAGAAAGAACATCTCTGGAAGTAAACCTTTTTGAGTTTAGCTAATCTTACATGGATTTAAATTTTGCAACGTTTAGATATCAATGAACCGGGGGGCTATTTCTGAAACCGGAAAGGGCCCTCCCCAAACTTCAGTTGTCACTCAGTTAGAAGCACACTATTTAAAGACCCAGTGAAGTGTGCGCCGGTGCATGATCTGTTATGCTAATACGTATAGTAATGACCAAAATTGTCCATTGGAACCCATATCAAAGATGTTGGAATAGCAACGAATTTGACGAGTTGGAATTTTCCGCTGGGAAATCCGCAGTCGACCTCCGCCTTCGTGGGCGTGGCTTGCGATCTACTGCGTGACGTCAGAAGATGGGCTCAGCCGAAGTGTTTACATTCACCACCGTTCATTTTGTCTCTGTTTCAAAGTGGAATTTACCAACGTTTTTGAGTGAGTATTTTATTGGAAAGTGTTTCGCAGTCGTCTGGAAGTGATTGCCAATCGAGGAACCCTGACAATGGAGGCGACAGTGAAGAAAAAGGGAGGAAAAACACACGGGAAGCGATGCATTGCCGCTGGCTGTGGTAATGTCAATTCTGCCGAAGTGGCGATGTTTCTGTTCCCAAAAGATGAAGGTGAGTGGCTGGTGTCATTGTTTCGTAGATTCGTAGATTGTTTATGAAAAATAAAGGCCACTGTGTTTGTGTTACTAACAAGACTATCATGGCGGCGGCAGAGCTCAAGTCGAGTTTCTCCGCCTGGAGATATTCTCACTATTTCACTTTTGTCGAGCACAAAGAAAAGAACGTTTTAGTTAAATGTAAGTTGTGTCTTGGCGGGTCAAAGATCCTATCGACTGCCCAAAACAGCAATTAAAATCTGTTGAAACATCTGCAGAAACAACATGCTGGGACGAAGCTAGTAGCTAAGACCACAGACCCAGACTCATCCGACGCCACTCCACCTCCACCTAAGCAACAGCGGCTGGATTGGCACTTTGAAACATATCTTTGTGTTTGTGTTTGTATAGACCACATTGCTTAGCAGAGTTCAGTGATGCAAATGCATGTCAAGTTGATCAACAGGTTGTATTATTCTCCGATGCAATAACAGTACTGAAATGAAGGCTACAGTATAAGGGCATTAATGGGTGCCCTTTTTTAAGTAACTAAAAAGTTACTTTTCACAGTAACGCATTACTTTTTGGTGTAAGTAGTGAAGTAACTAGTAATTGTAACTAGTTACTGGTTTTCAGTAACTAGCACAACACTGCATGTGAACATGAATGTTGCATCATGCTATGAACAGATGAATGTATGATCAGGTGATGACCAATCCTGTGTGTAGATCTACTCTAGATCTATGACAAAATATTGTCCTCAACTAAATTGACTTCCATGGCCACTTGTCAAAAGCTGTCAAAATCACTCATTTCTCTCGCACCAGTATCACTTTCCGAAGTCTCCGCCATGTTTACAATCACAACTGGGCCCATCTTGTGACGTCACAGCCGCTATCGTCTGCAGCAGCGGTAGGCTCAGACGGCCGTTCACGGGATGAAAAATTTGCGATGTTTATCTCGTCCCTCGCACTTCCTAAAAAAATATTTTAGCCATGAACAGGTACAATGATATGTAAGAAATGAAACTGCCATTTCATTTTGGCGCAAAAAAATGCACTTCACTGGCACTTTAAGATATCCTTATAAGCTATAGCATCTATATTGACATATTAACACATTTGGAATTGGACCTCAATTTGAGCCTGAAGTAAGCATTTCCCCCACCACCGCTAAGCTAAAAGCGGCTAATGTTGGGCTATAAAGGAACTACAGCACGGTCACATGACTTCACGTCACCACCGCTAAGCTAAAAGCGGCTAATGTTGGGCTATAAAGGAACTACAGCACGGTCACATGACTTCACGTCACCACCGCTAAGCTAAAGGTGGCTAATGTTGGGCTATAAAGGAACTACAGCACGGTCACATGACTTCACGTCACCACCACTAAGCTAAAGGTGGCTAATGTTGGGCTATAAAGGAACTACAGCACGGTCACATGACTTCACGTCACCACCGCTAAGCTAAAGGTGGCTAATGTTGGGCTATAAAGGAACTACAGCACGGTCACATGACTTTACATCACCACCGCTAAGCTAAAGGCGGCTAATGTTGGGCTATAAAGGAACTACAGCACGGTCACATGACTTCACGTCACCACCGCTAAATTAAAGGTGGCTAATGTTAACTGCTTTGTTGTCATATATCAGGTCATACTTTAAGGCTGTCCAGTAGGTAGCGTTTTCCCTGATTGTTGGAGTCGAACACGTTGAGCACTGTGCGGTCCGTCATCTGTCCCGGCTGCTTCATCATGGCTGAATGCTGAAACAAACAACCACAGACAGAAACTCATTTTACAAGATATTCACAGAACTCTGCATGCAAATATGAATACACACTTCTGGAGAGAGAGATAGAGAGAGCAAAAGATAGGTAGGTAGAAAGAGAAACAGAGAGTAAGAGAGTACAGCAACAGAGTAGAGAAGTGATGAGGTGATTTCCCATCGGATGGTGGATTCTGGTCAACCTTTAGAGCTGACATTTAATAAAAAAGGCATCAGAACAAACACAATTACTGGAGTGAAAACACACACACACACACACACGCACGCACGCACGCACACACACACATACACACACATACACACACACACACACATACACACATACACACACACACACACACACATACACACACATACACACACAAACACACACACACACATACACATACACACACACACACACACACACACACACACACACGCACACACATGATTGAGGCCTGGCTGTCTTTCAAGATGAATTAGGCTTGAGTCAGTAACTGGAGGAGAAAGGCAGGCTGCCTGAGGGAGACTGGAAGCTACAGCCTGTCAGACTGAATGAGGAGGGATGCTTTGGAGAAAGATGCAAAAAAGGCACCCAACCAGAAGAGAGGCACCGCAAGCCTTTAGATTAGTAATACACATTTAAAATTAAATGCAATAAATGCACAAGCTGGGAAACACATTTTGCAACACATCATGTGAGGGCAGTGGCTGAAGCACCCCCCTGGATAGCCATAGCATGTGTCTTTTTTTTTTTTTTGTGTGAAATTCATAATTTGAAAAAGGATTGATTCGAAAATAATATGCTACAGTACAAATAGCCTACTTCTAGGTCTCTGTGTTTCATTCAAGCTCTAATCTCTGTGTGTGTGGCACGAGCCATTTTGTGTGCGTCCGCGAGCGAGAGAGAGAGAGCGCGCACTGGTAGCCTACTGGAGATCGTTGTGGTTAGCATCTGGTGCTAGCTACGCTAACGGATATAAGGGGCTTTTTCAACGTGGAGGGAGAACTCTCTCCTGTCAGACTGAGAGTCTCAGATAACCTCAGCTCAGGTGAACAGTTTTATTATTATGCTGCTGTGATTATTGTATTTTTGTAACTCTGGCACAACATTTCCTTCGGGATAATTAAAGTCTTATCTTATCTTATCTCAATCTCAATCTTTATTTATTTATATAGCACATTTAAGACAACCTCAGTTGACCAAAGTGCTGTACAGGGAATAAATACAATATAAAATAACACAATGGGAGTAAAATAATAAAAAAGTCATTCAAAACATGATAAAAAGCACAATAACTAGAAACATATAAAAACACATACAAATGCAAAAATGTTATGTTCAACTCGTATAAAAGGCAGTGCAAAGAGGTGAGTTTTTAGCTGAGATTTAAAAAGTTCAAGTTATCTTATCTTATGGTGTTGCAGTGCCTCACCCTGGGTAGTTTGCTGCGGTGGAGGAACTTTGCGGGGTTATCCCTGCCGGAGTTGGGGGTGATTGTCTCCAGGATCTCCACGGTGTCGTCGGACAGGTAGTAGTGCAGGATGAGTTGGTGGGGGTCTCCGAACACGCTCTCAGAGTCGTCCCAGAAGCAGCTGAAGCACAGGACTTCACGGTCGTGGTCCAGGAACTGCTTCAGAGTGTCTCGCCTCTCGTACGGCCGCAGTGGCGTCATACTCTTTTCAATCTGGACGAAAGGAACCATGTGACACGAGATGAACCAACACGTGTATTTTGTAAATTGTGTAACTTTTTTTTATTATAATTTTTGTATCTTTAATACTTTTTTATGCATGCTTCTTAGGTAACATTCTTGTGTAAAACAATAATACAAAAATCTAACATGAGAATTATTGTACAATACAAAATTAAGCAATTTCAAATTGATATACAAAAATATTACTGATTCTAAATTATATATAAACAAACAATCTACTTAATTACACATCCGAAAAGGGGTGGGAAGAATTTTACACTTATTTAATCCCACCCCTTCTCCCAAAAACTAAATTATTAACATATCAATATATATTTTTTCTCTTTCCCTCCGGTATCACTGTGGACGTTTTTGTCCATATGGGTCATTTTTCACGTTTCATTTTGCAATAACTTTGGTTGTTTTGGTGCAAATGGCCTGATTTTTTGTAACAAGGCTATTTTCTCGACCTATTTTGGAAAATAACTGCCTTTTTGTGCATGTTTTTCATAGAAAACGCAAATTCATGTTTTATAACTGGCAGTTAAAGGGTTACAATCCTGAAAATAATTTAATATTTGGAATTTTTGATCAGGACTGAAGTTGATTGAAAGATTTAACCCCAAAAAGTTTTTAAAAATATTAATCTGTTATCATTTTATAGCAGTTTTTAATCTAATTTTGTGCAAAAACTAATAATGCAAAAAAAAATAGTTGCTAATCTTTGACATATCCAAGACTGTTTAAAGATTGAACCCAAAAAAGTTGTGAAAAAAACCTTTTAATATAATGTTTTTATCAAAGTCTTTTGCAGTGGACATTTTTGTCCCGAATTTGCGTAGTCCAATCGAATGATACCGGAGGGTAAAATAAATACATTTGTTTTTGAAAAACAAACAAACAAACAAATGACGCTGTCTGTGGCTCTTTTCTGCTGTAACAATGGAAATGTCCCCTCTGTGGGACGGATAAAGGAATTCTGATTCGGATGTGTGTCCTTGGGCCACCCCAAATTGCTCTTGTGGGTATTGTCCACAGTATTCATGTATTAATATCTAATAATAATAATACATTGGATTTTTATAGTCTTTTCCTAGTGCTCAAATACGCTTTACATAAAATCAGAAAGTAAAACAGGACAAAGAAAGCAAAAAACATAAACAGTAGTCCTAATCCAAGTGCGAGTAAAGAGGGGTGGGGTTGTTGATCAGAGTTTGAAAGCTAGAGTGAATAAGTGAGTTTTGAGAGATTTTTTGAATATATTAATATATATGTATATATATGTCATGAAAAGCGCTTTGAGCACTCGGAAAAGTGCTAAAATAAATGCAATTAATTATTATTATTATTATTATTATGAAATCGTTGTAGTTGTGTCCCTGATCAGAAATGTGTTCTAAATCATTATTTGGAAATAGCCTTATCATTTTCTCACTTTTGGTTATATTCTTTGCTATTATTTTGCTAAGAAACCATATGAGGCGTAATAATACAAATAATAATAGATTTTTATAGCGCCTTTCAAGAGACCCAAGGCCGCTTTATATGGTGAACAAACAAACAAAAAAACAACAAAAGGGTCAAATAATCAAGTAAAAAAAATACAAATGAAATAAATAGCAGTAGGAGTGGAAGCAGGGGGACTGTGGTGGGTTAGGGGTCAAAGGCCATGGTGAACAGGTGAGTTTGTACGTTAGGTTGTTTTTATGAGAAAATGAAGCGTGAGTGTGACACCCACCTTATCCAGCAGGCGGCTGTGCGGGTCCTCAGGAGCAGTGGCGGGGATGTTCAGGATCACCCCGAGTTTCGTGAGGAAGTTCCTGGTGAAGGAGTCACAGTTGGTCACAGTGAAGGTGCGCGCGTACAGCACCATCTGTTGGTTCAGGTTGAAATGGAAGATGTTGTAGAACTGGTCATCATCTGGGGGGGGCAGGGGGACACGCTGCCGACGGATCAAGGTTCCTGTCGCGAGGAAAACACAACACAGGAACGGATGAGGGTGTTGCACTTTACTTGTTCATGTGATGTTTTGGTGTTGTTGTTGTTTTGTTGTTTCTTTCCGTTGACTGTCAAGATGGAATTATGTATTTTTTTGGACGTTTTTGTGTTTCTCTTATTTTCCTACGATACTGTTATGATGGGCTGAGAATAAGAAAATATGAAGGACAGACCATCTACTTCTATTTGTTTATTTATTTTTGAGAAAGGGGCAGGTCATATAAAAATAAATAATAAAATCTCCCTGCTCTTTTCGGGTACGGTGTGTTCATAGAGACATGTTTTGTAAATAATTGTTAAACATTAAGTTGTGCATACCATGAACGAAACAAATACAAATGAAATGAAATATTAAATTACTCATCATATCTTAGTGACGTGTGCACTTTGGGTAATGAATCATTGAGCTAGTCTAAGTCTAATATGCATCAAAATGAACATGAAAATACATTCGCAAGACATTCCCACCATGAGGGATGCCACTGTTCTTGTTCTCCGGCTCCACCACCTGCATGGTGTCGTCCTCCAGGAAGAAGAAGATCTTAAACTTCCTGATTCTGTACGTCTCATCTCGGGCCTGGGTCTCAGCTTCCTTACAGAACGCTTCAAAACATAAAGCCTGGTGGGGTGAAAGGGCATTTTATATATGGCATTCATCAAATGATAGCTGTTAGCCTGTTACAGACAGACAGACAGACAGACAGACAGACAGACAGACAGACAGACAGACAGACAGACAGACAGACAGACAGACTAGACAGATAGATAGATAGATAGATAACCTCAGAGGTATCACTGATCCCTTCACCTGTTTGTCGAAGGCCACCCATGCAGGCAGATCGCTGCCCTCCCCTTTGGGGTAGACAGAAAACTTTGTTTTGATCTCCTGGCCGAGTAGCAGCTCTCCTCCGATGCCCGGCTTCTCGGTTCCCATCAGCAAAGGGACTCCGTTGGAATAATCAAAATGTTGGGATTTGTGGAACCTGTCCTTCCCCAGCTGCTGACAGAAAGGAGAACATGTGTCAAGAATGATCACTTCCTATGAAAAAAGGTGAGTAACATGGGCATATAAGGTATGTAATTAATACATCATCAAATCATGAATTCATGTATTCTGTTTCACTGGCACTCACCTGACCCTATATCAATAGCAACACAGATTAATGAAAGTGCACTTAATGGAAGATATCATCAAAACTCAATGTAAAGATGTTTGTTAAACTAATATAGTTAGTTATTAAGGATTACCAATTTGACAGGTGCTGCACCGATTTAATTGTGACTTTTAACAAAACTAACATGTTTGTTTAGGATTTAAGATCTTGTACTTGAGTAAAAGTAGAAGTACTCAGATCTTGTACTTGAGTAAAAGTAGAAGTACTCAGATCTTGTACTTGAGTAAAAGTATTAGAACCAGAATGTAGGAATACTCTTACATTTAGGAGTTGATTATAATTCACATCATTAATCCAAATCTGTAAAGTAACCAAAGGTATTAAATACATGTAGTGGAGTAAACGTACACAATTTACCTCTGAACTGTAGTGGAGTAAACGTACACAATTTACCTCTGAATTGTAGTGGAGTAAAAGTACACCATTTACCTCTGAACTGTAGTGTAGTAGAAGTACACAGTAGCATAAAATGGAAATACTCAAGTAAAGTACAAGTACCTCAAAATTGTACTTAAGTAAATGTACTTAGCTACTTTAAACCACTGCATAAGTAGGCATGAACATGTTATTAATACAATAATTGTGTTGTATCAGCTATTATTAACCTTCAAACATTAAGGCAGCTTGTTTAATTTCTTAATGGCTATACACATGTAACTAACTAACTGACTAACTAACTAACTAACTAACTGACTAACTGACTAACTAACTAACTGACTAACTGACTAACTAACTAACTAACTAACTAACTGACTAACTAACTAACTGACTAATTAACTAACTAACTAACTGACTAACTAACTAACTAACTAACTGACTAACTGACTAACTAACTAACTAACTAACTGACTAACTAACTAACTAACTGACTAATTAACTAACTGACTAACTGACACACGACACTAGTTAGCTCAGGAGCTAGCATGATACCTAGCTTGCCATTAGGTTAATTACACCTAGCTAGCATCTAAATGCTGTGAATCTAATAAAGTGAATAAAGCTAACCCCAGCTAAAGTAAAAACCCGTTCATTCTGTTATATTACCTGTTTATTTCGGGAATTCCCGGGTAGAAATGGTAATGCCATGGCGGTATTTTGTAAAACGGTCTGATTATCTGCCGTTCATTTGAAAAACAAACCGTTTGTGATGGTTGCCATGGAAGCGTTCCGTTTGGGAGCGTCTCCTAGCAACGTTTAGGCCGGGAAACTATCGTTGATTATTGTTTTTATTTCATTTTTTACAATAATGAGGTTTAACATAGGAAACAATAACAGAGACTTTGTACACACCAAGGCACAACTACGGGTCAAATATGAATTAATTAATTCATATTTAGTCCAAGCAAAAAGGTAACGTTGTCTCAAAAATACACAGGAAACTATTTAATTGTTTGTATTTTCACTGAATCTGCTGACCCTGTAGCTGGATTCATTCAAATACTAAAATACTTTATATTTCGTTTCATTAATGTTTTGTATCCAAAGCGACCAACTATAAGTGCAATAAACGACGAATCCTAAAAGTATAAAACTTAAAATAAACAGGTAACAGGCTACATTATTATTATTCTCTACTCTGTTGCTGTATTATAAATTATATTATTATTATTTGTCAAGGTGAAGAATTACAGTGTAATTGCAGTAAATACACATGGAGTAACCTATCTGCCTACCTTGTGTTTTCCATTTCCATTGTATTCTTCCTACTGTAGCCTACTTCATTTTGGAGGCTAATACTGTTTTGTTTTTTTATTCCACTGAATGTATTTCCTTCACAATTATATAGTCACTTTACCTTTACATACACACATACATTTCCATATGCAGCTTGTAGAGGGGTATTTTTTGTATATTGTGGTCTTTTTGATTAAGTAAAGAAGCCATGTAATGAGACAACAAATTAAAGGCAAAACATTGACCAGAAATTAAAACCTGTTTGATTTGTTTTGCATTCAAAAGCCTAACAGGGATTCATGCCTTACCATTTAATAGGTAGTAGTACACATACTTTAATGTTGTCTTTAATTAAAGACTTATGCTGCAAGTGAACGTAAAGCCAAACTCAGATACTAAACACGTACATTGTAGACAAACCACAGCTTTCAGTACTTAAAGCTTTAATGTATTGCTAAACAAAATACATTACATAGAAAAGGAGATGCAGGGGAGGCTGACATTAACACCATCAAACATGTCCTGCAGCACCTTTCAAAAATATATTTCTCTCAAATCCATCAGCACTCTAACCCCGGAGATGATTGATTACCATGGAGTTCAAAATATAACCTAAAGGCACCACCTGCCACCTGAAGGTCAATTAATTATACTTCATTTCGCTGCATGTGCTTGGCTTTATGTGGCAGCGAAATGACATATACTCTTTGTTTTTGGAACAAGTTTGTCAAGATAAATAAATAAAAACAATTCTAATGGCTTTTACCCATTAGAAAACAACATTTTGCATGATATGCATCATTATTTGGCCTGGGGAGCAGAGCGTTTTAAGAGGGTCTTTCAAAGAAGTCCCACATTATATATATCGACCATGCTTTAACAGTATTAAAGGAGACAAAAAGGAGGTGCAGCGTATGTAGAAACACAGCTACAAGCTAATCTGAAGTAGGTTGCTTGCTGTGGAAACTCTTTAAAACCTTCCAGCAATGATTGATAAAGTTTCCCTCAAGTTTTTCCACGACATCGAGGGAGCAAGACTCTTCTTCTTTGGAGGAAACTAAGACACCATGCCGAGCAGGAAGCCTCCGGCGAATCCGCTGGTGACTACAATGTTCTTCTTCACGAACGCTCTGGACTGGAACACACAGAAAACACATTTCAGTTTAAAATAAATCCATTCCAGACAGACATTACTTTACACTAAATGCAATACAGCTGAAATAGCCTTTTAAGTTCTGATTATATCATGGCTGCAACTGCTGATTAGCTTCATATGGTGATGGTAAAACATAAAAGAAATCACCATCACAACTTCACAGAGTAACAGCAGTGTCTTCAAATCTCTTGTTTTGGTTAACCAACAGTCTAAACACCCCAAAATATGTCGTTTTATAATGAGATCTGGCAATTAAAAGCAGGGAATCCTGTCATTTGGGAGAATCAAAGAATATTGGATTTGTTTCACTTTCTCAGCTTGTAAAATGCTGGATAAATGATTTCAGCTCTACATTATATCAACAATGTAAAAAGTAGGAACCTGAGTTACAATAAGAATGCAACATTATTGAAATAACAGTAAAGGAGTGAAACATAAAACCAGGGATGCTGCAGTTAAACGTCTGGTATTTTAACCACAAGGCCACCAGGACGTCCCATTTGTATTCTATATTCTTCAAATCGGACTTAAATAATAATAATAATATATCATATTGTATTTATATAGCCCTTTTCTACGACCTCAAAGACACTTTACAAAAACATGTCATACAATCCTACATAGAGGAATGAAACAAACACAAGATGCAATGACATGATTTTAGAGAAATACAAATAAACTATGAAACAGAAGGCAGTAAGAACTGGTAGATTTATCAAACACAAATCTCACCTTCTCAACAAACGTGTTTAACTCTGGGCGGGCCTGATCGGTGCCTTTCTTTAACTGCTTCTTAGCTTTGTTGACGTCCTTCTCTACTCTCTTCCAGTCCACCTGGATGTAGCCGCTATTGTTAGCTATCTGGAGAAAGAGAAGACGGATAAGAAAGCAAGATGAGAGGATGATTTACTATAATGTTTATTATTCTGTTGAATGGTTAAACCTGTACGTGTTCATGAATAGTTATGGATGAATACCTGTAACAGCAGAAGACCTCCTCCTACAGACGTAGCTGCTAATTTCCCCACCTTCGAGAAGAGATACCCTGCACACCTTGAATTAATCCAGACAGAGCATGAAGGTTAATGAACATGACTTTAACACACATTCTGTATTAACCATGTATCATACCTCAGATCGACATGCAACCCCGTCCAGACATACCCCTCCGGTAACCTGTTTATTTCTGTTCAAACCTTACTGTTAACATGATTTTGGCATTGTTTACATTTCAGATTTAGACCTAATTGTCATTGTTATATTAACCTCTTTATTCCAACTTTGTATTACTGCTGCAGAGCAATTCCCTTCAGAATAAATCACATGTTATCTTGTGCTTTAATGACACTTCAAGTATTTCGATTTTTTCTTTTGTTGATCTGAAAACCTTCTGCATCATTTTCTATTTTGTTTATAATAAAACAGACAAATACTAAGCTGTTATTTATCATATCAACAGTCGTGTGTACACTGTTAACAAAAACATGCTGACTCACTACTGTCACTTTAACCATACCAATTCAATATTGTATTGTATTTATTCCTTTTTCTTATTTCCCTTTTCTGTACCATTCTGTCATTGTGTTCCTGTAACAAACAATGTTCCCCTCTAGGCATCAATAAAGGTTCATCTTAGCCCTTAGAAAACTAGGTTGTTGCCTAATTATATCCCAGCTAAGTTTTTTAAATCACTTCATAGTAGAATAGGTACATTTGTGTGGAAATCTAAACGCCCAAGACTTTGGAGAAATTGCAACTACCGTTAGATGAAGGGGGATTAGCACTTCCAAACATTATGTTTTATCACGCGTCACAACTTAAATATACTATAGAATGATTAAAAAATGATCCTGATTCTAAGTTTCTTGACTTGGAGAATATAGGTATTGTTAGAAATACTCTTAAAACATGGAATCAGGTACAACCGTTGTTATTGTTTTGTGGGTTTTATTATGTTGTGTTGTCCCTAATGTTTCTTGTATTGTCTCACCTGAAAAGACAAAAATATATATTGAAAAAAATTAAATAAATAAAACTAGGTGGTAGAGTTAACTAGGAGCCCCTGAAGGCAGCACAATGCATTTCCCATGAGAGTACTCACCATCCGCTCACTCCTCCGATGGCTAACTGTGTGGCCACGGAGTATTTCTCTGCTACGGGGCCGGAGTTCTTCCCAAAAAGTCCGTTCCACCATCGCTGGCGTTTGGCATATTCTGTCAGGTCCACCACCTTGTCGTAAATCTCCTCCTCCAGCTCTGCACGTACATGGAAAAAACATAAACAGTCAGCAAATCAATTCATTATTTAAAGGCTTTATTGTCATTTGCAATTGTCAACAGGCACAGTGCAGTTTGAGCAATGAAAATTGTAGTCTTAGGCATCGATGGAATATACTTTATACCATCGACATTAAATAAATATAAAAACGGTACTTGCAGAGGTGTGGACTCGAGTCACATGACTTGGACTCGAGTCAGACTCGAGTCACCAATTTGATGACTTTGGACTCGACTTGACAAAATCACAAAACACTTGCGACTCGACTTGGACTTGAACACCAATGACTCGGGACTTGACTTGGACTTGAGCCTTCTGACTTGAGGTGACTTGATCATTTAATTCAGGGGTCTCCAACACGCCGATCGCGAGATGCCGCTAGAAGAGCGGACTCCCGTCGGGGAGAGCAGAATCTTCAGCCGCTCCTACTCTTGCTGAGAATCCTTGCAGGCAGGGGCGGGACTTTATTTTGCTGAGCCACCATGCGGCCAATCATATGCGAGGACACAATAGGATCATACCATTATGTGAAAGAAGGGTGGGGGGCAGACGCTCCAAAGACAGCAGGTGTAGTGGTACAGGCCAGCTACAGAGCGACGGGGAGACGGGGAGCCGGATTTAAATGCAAGCGCGTCGGAAAAAGTCAAGAAATTTGGGAAAACCGAAAAAAGAAGCAGCATCTGGCTGCATTTCAATGATATTGGAGAAAGCAGAGCTGAGTGCAGGATTTGTAAAATGAAAATAACCTTCAGAGCAGGGTTTTTCTTTTGGTAACCACTCAGGATTTATTGTCAGAGGTGGGAGAAGTTCAGATCTTGTACTTGAGTAAAAGTACCAGAGTGTAGGAATACTCGGTTACAATAAAAAGTCCTGCATTCAAAATGTTACTCAAGTAAAAGTACAAAAGTATTAGCCTCAAAATATACTTAAAGTACCACCTGCAGAGGGATCCAGATTCAGTGTTCTTTCCCATAGAGACCGCCTCGCTGCACATTATCCCTTGCATAAAGATAGATTGTGGGTCCCTTATAACATGTTGTACAAAGTGGAAATAACATTCTGGTCACCTCAACATCAGGGATCTTATACATTAAACTCCTTCTGAATCAAACCGTCACGGTAGCCTTACCTTACTGATCCCTCTTAAAATAGAAAAAAACACGTTACTTTACCAGCAGAGAGAAAATGGATTATTAAATTATTAATGTGACTAATAAAGAGCAGTTTGATTATTAAGTATTATTCTGTTGATCGATGTCATTACATTTGTTGAAAAGCACATAAGGACTTGTTTAAGACTCGTTTTGTCAAAGTTTAGGACTTGGACTTGACTTGAACTTGCTCATCCTGACTTGAGACTTGACTTGAACGCAAAGACTTGAGACTTGACTCGGACTTGAGCGCAAAGACTTGAGACTTGACTCGGACTTGAGCGCAAAGACTTGAGACTTGACTCGGACTTGCAAAACAATGACTTGGTCCCACCTCTGGGTACTTGTGGGTTATCTGTCGCCACTTTTTAATTGGGTTGACTAACGCATAGTGCGTATTTAGAGTCTGAAAAAAACGAAAAAAGTGGCGCCAGATAACCCACAAGCAGTGGCGTAGCTGGCCCAACCACATGCACGTCTGGCCCACACACAGCCAATCAGCGCGTCATAGCGATTTTGACGTTCCTGACAAGCGGCAAACTCTGGGGCAGAGCCGGGAAGCCCAGAAGGAAGTGCCACAAACTGCAGTTCATCTAGTGGCCGACAGGGGGTGGATGCAGAAAGGAGCAATTCCCGTAGACCCCCATGTTAAAATGCCCAACTTTACAGCAGAAATAAACATGTTTCTAGCCTGGATCCAATCAAACTTATTCTGGATATAGTTACATTCCACCTTCATGACAATGGAATAGGGAATGCATTTTTTTACCGTGAGTAAATTAGTAAGTAAAGTAAGTTTTGCCGCGAGTGAATGAAAGTCTTATTTCTTCTTGAGGTCTGCAGTGAAGCGTGTACACATTTGCTGAATATGAAAACACTCTCAGTGTGTGCCCACTGTGCGACTGTCAAGGATAAACAACCTGTGGCCGACGAGCCAGTCACGTGGATGTCAGTTTTACACACATTCTGAGGCCGCCGTGCCTATGTTTTTGCTGCTAGTTTATGCTTATGCTTAGGTTCAATTATGGCGCATTTCGACTACAGCGCGGAGCGCGGTTTAAGCGTGCCGTGCCGTGCCCGGCCCGTTTTTGGTTGCGTTTCCACTTGGGGTAGTTCCGGAGAGCGGGTACTTTTTCACAGTTTTTCTGGCTCGACAAAATCGAGGTTCTTTCGGGCCAACAACCAGGCTGAGTCGGGCTGAGTATGCTAAACTAGTGAGAGAATCGCTGGCAAGCGGGCTACAACTACAACAAAATGCACATATTCGACTGTGATTTAATTGTAATACACGTTTCAAAATGATGCCGAAGTAACAACATACTGATACCGGTTAGTAAAAACATGAATTAATGCTTTGACAAGTCTGCAGACAGACGGCAGGAGAAACACCTTTTAAAATGGGTGTTTTCTAAATGGAGATCGGCTAAGCTAACGCAGTATATGCTCCGACCGTCCACACTCACAACAACGGCCTACAGACATAAATAAACCAGCGACTGTATTCTCCGTGACACAGACAGTCTGTGGTTTGTACTTGTTTAACTTTTGTCTAGTTTCTGAACAGATATGAGGAGCTGTGAGCTCTGAGGGCTAACGGCTAACGGCTGATGTTGGTTTTGTGGGTCGCATTGAAGATGACGTCACGGCTCCGCCTACACTGCGTTACTATAGTTACTGCCCCAGCTACTAAACTGTAATGGAAACGCAGCATAAAGTGAGCCTGGCCTACCAAGGCCTAACTATACCGTACTAAGCCGAGCGAGGCCCTGCAGTGGAAATGCGCCATTAGTGCATTCAAAAATAAATAAAATCATTAATGAAGTTTCAGCTCAGACCCCACGCTTAATAAGTCTCCCCCTGGCCCACCTACATTTCTCCAGGCCCACCCACACAATAATTCCTGGTTACGCCACTGCCCACAAGTACCATAAATACTGCAAGAAGAAATCTAAATAAAATATTGCAAGAAAATGGTGCAAAGTGACATAATGGTTCAAGTAAAATGCAGAAATACGTAATTTATATTAATGTCATATAGAATAAAATAAAAACAGGATGTAAAGTAACGAACAGTGGAATAAAATACAGCATTTTCTAATCATATATAAATATGTGGACTGTAAACATGGCGGTATAAAGGATCTCAGGCAGTAGTGCCATTTTAAACAATCTGTCTAAAATTGCACACACATTTTTAATATATATTTATAATACACTGATCATTGTACACGTTTATAGTCCTCATATACACACGTTTATATATTATTACAGCATTTTTCTACCGTACAGTATTTACTTGTACATTCTGTTTCATTTGACATGCATCACATGAACACAGTATATATTCCTGCAGCTCACATGCACCATTCTATCACTTGCACTATTTAAATGCACTATGTACCTCCCTATTTCTTTAGTATATTGTGTGTTGCATTGAAATTCTTGGAGGAGCCTTGAGCTTGAAACGTGCACCTTAAAAACTATCCTGGGGCTACAGTGCATATGACAATAACGCTTGTGAATCATACGAATACTTAAATACTAAATGAGTAATAATAAACCATAGCAGTTCATGTTTAAGTTACAGGGGTGCTAACCTGACACTGCTAGCTGTCTCCATTATTAGCTACATTCAGAACTTATCAAAGTTGTTAGCATCAGGCAGCATGTGTAAAGACAACTGGAAAACCCCTTTCATTCCTATGAGAGTGGCTCAGTGGCGCATGAAGACAAAAATTGAGCCACTGTAGATTCAGAAAGTACCCGTATGTGGGCCCAAAGAGCATGCGCAGTTGAGTTTTCTCCAGCCCTATCGAGAAAAAATAACTCTGGATTCAGCTTTTAACGAATTGGTACAACTTTTACACCCTAATGATTTAAATAAGGGCTATACAAGAGTTCGTGCTGGCTAGTTTATTTAGCTAAAAAATACATGATACGCTGATTTACAGACGTCTCTTTCCCCAATGTAAGTCAATGGGGACTTGTAGTACCACCTATTGGCCACTTCGCCCATTCATACAAATCTGCTTCAACTTCATGGCAAAAAGTTAGCATCACACAGTTGGAAAGTTAGCTAAAACCGCTACGTCTAAAAACAATCAGTATTAACAGGACAGTAAGTAGAGGTTTAGAGATGTTTAAATATACAATTAAAGTTTATGAATTAGCTGCGTTTGTATATATTTTTCTAAATTACCACATAGAGATGCAATTCGTTTTTAGGCCTGCTTACCCTTGTCGCGGTTCGCCATTTTGCAGTGTCTGTGCTGCCTGTTCTCTTTCACATCCCATAATAGTTTCATCCAATCTGTCCTCAGATAACTGCTGCACGTCCGGCTTCATTTGCATAATTCTGACGGTGCAAGTGAAGACAAACGCATAGATACAAAATACAGACATGGACCATAATAAAAACAACATTAAGAATAAGAATAAGAAGAAGAAGAAGAAGAAGAAGAAGAAGAAGAAGAAGAATAGAAGAAGAAGAAGAAGAAGAAGAAGAAGAAGAAGAAGAAGAAGAAGAAGAAGAAGAAGAAGAAGAATAAGAAGAATAAGAAGAATAAGAAGAAGAAGAAGAAGAAGAAGAAGAAGAAGAAGAAGAAGAAGAATTATACAAATAATAATACAATTTATAATAATAATGTCAATTCTGTTTAAGGCAAGGCAAGTGTATTCATACAGCACATTTCAACACAACACCAAATCATCCCCAAAAAACAATATAAGCATCAATAAGCATTTATAAAAAAAGCCCAACCTTTAATTTTCCTAATGTTATTTATGTGGCTTTTTTTAATAACTGCTACTCATTTTTTTAGCCATGGTTGTGTACTTATTTGTCTTTATTTTTTATTTGATTAATTATGTATGGTTTTTCTACTTTTTTATGTATTGCTTGCCTTTGTTTACCTGTTATGCCCCTTTTGCTGTAACACTGTCAATGTAAACTCTGATTCTGATATAAGTATTGTGATATATTGCAACAGAGACACTTTATAAAATGATATTCAACAACAGTCATTAGAAAGCCAAGATAACGAATTACAATTAAAACAAGCTAAAATAAAACAAGACAGGTATACAATACAGGAAGAAAGATACGGTGCAGTGTAAGCGATGAACAGTGAATTGATTTCATCAAAAGCAGCAGCAAAAATAATAGTGTGATCATCAGTCATGCCCATTTTTCAGTGCTTTAAAGAAGCAAAGCATTGTTATTGTACATGTGCTAATGCTAACAAACGAATGTAACAGTTTTTACATATACATATTTGAATAGTGACCATTTATTTAACAGTGGGTGGTTAGGACACAATTGTGGGCCGCCAAAAATACAGTAAATATATTCAAGATTCAAAGGTTTATTATCATAACATATACACAACTACGGTGTAATTATGTAATGTATGAAAAACTTAGATCCCAGTTCCTCAACAGTGCAATTTACCCAAATAAACCAGCGGAAACAACCTTATAGGATTCTTGAAATAAATGTGCAGAATAGAGGAGTAATTAGGGTGTTGTATAATGTACTTTCCTCCCTGCATTCTACCTCTCTTTTGACAATCAGATCTCAGTGGGAAGATGATCTTGCATTTGAAATAACAGATAATGATTGGCAATCCATCCTTCAAAGAGTTCACTCTTCCTCAATTTGTGCCAGACATGGCCTTCTCCAATTCAAGGTATTACACCGCCTTCATTTATCAAAGGAAAAGCTAGCAAAGATGTATTTATCCCCGGGCGCTGTACAATAGCTGCCCACTGTGGCTCCTAGAACTAGACTCCTGGTGCTAGGATGGGTTAAAAGCAGAGAACAAATGTCACTGTGTGCTGTGTGCTCTGCATGTGTGACCATTAAAGAGGGGTTCATCCCTCCCAATTCTATTCTATCCAGGGGTAGATCCCTTATGCAACAGATGTAAGTCAGTAACAGGGTCCCTCATTCATACTTTCTGGACATTTCCAAATCTTCATAATTATTGGACATCTATATTTGACACGTTTTCTAAGATTTTTATGTAAAATGTACCCCTTCTCCTCTTACTGCAATTTTTGGAGTCGTCCCGGACGACATTGTCCTTTCCAGACATTATTCAAACGCTGTTGCTTTTGCTTCCCTAATTGCTAGGCGACTTATACTTATGAGGTGGAAGCAGGAGGCCGCGTCTCCCACTCATGTCCAGTGGGTGACAGAACTTATGAAGTTTCTACACATGGAGAAAATAAAGTGTACTTTGGGTGGCTCCACTTGTAAATGTTATAGGACATGGCAACCATTTTTAACGTACACGGAAAGTTTGAAACTGCCTACTCTTCCCTAACTGATTCTTTATTTTATTTACTTTTTTACATTTGAAAAAAAAAACTGAATTAGAACATGTTAACAAAAAATGGACAACCTGCACTTTTTTTTTTGTCACTGAAACTGAAACTGTGTGTTGTTTAAGAAAATGGAAAATAAAGTTTATTAAAAAAATTGCAATTTACAATACATAAACAAATAAATATAAACAACAAGAATACAAAAATAAAGATAGTGCAAGCTCAAGTGTTTAATAGTGTTATGGCCTGTGGGTGTGGTGGTTTTAGTCCTGATGCTTATATATAGATATACAGTTAGATTTGGCCTTAGCAAACTAGCAACAAGAATATAAAAAGCATCCATTTCTTAACCTTTATGTGAAATCAACAATTAAACAGATACAAGCAAATAGGTAATACTTTACATTTTATTTATATATATACAATTAAATACTGCAAGAAAAAATGTCACTATGACACTGTAAGAAATACCTTTGTGTATGTTTGCATGGATCTATCTATCTATCTGTCTGTCTGTCTGTCTGTCTGTCTGTCTGTCTGTCTGTCTGTCTGTCTATCTGTCTATCTATCTGTCTGTCTGTCTGTCTGTCTGTCTGTCTGTCTATCTATCTATCTATCTATCTATCTATCTATCTTGTATTTATGCAACGTTGCCACAAACATAGTTGACAGCCAAGTCAAACATGACATCTATTTTAACCAATGGATAGCCCTAAAACACTGTTACGTAATCATAATACAGCGTGAGGAACCAATCACCGGTTGGAAGGCGGGTCTTAGAGAAGCCCATTTCGATGTGTGCGTGCGCGTGTTCGTAGGCGTGCTCGCAACACACAAACTGGGGAAGACGGTCACATGACTGCACACGCCGGCCGCTGATTGGCTCAGACGCGCAGAGGGCGTGTCGTACGGTGGCGGCGTGCGTTTGCCTATGTGACACAATTACAACAACTTTGAGCCGATGGTTTGGGGGAAGTTTACGATATTACCAAGTAAACACTCCCTCCTAAAAACCCAACATTACACCAACTTAATGCATACAAAGGCACTGGAATACACGCCGTGTTTTGAAGTACAATGAGGAGTGTGGAAGGTAACTTGAAGGGATCATTTCCTTGAGGATTTGGACAAGAATTGGGCAAGAATTTAGTCGCTAACGCCCCGATTTGAGTCCTGGATATCCGTGCAAAACCTCTCGTTGTTAGCGCATTCTCTTGGAGTTTCTCGGTGTGGTCGATATTCCCATTTCTTCCCCATGAAATCGTGTGCTGCTGCTGCTCGGAGCCTTGCTGGTAATGACGAGGAGAAAATGGCGTCGGGAACAGATATCGAAGAGGACTTTCCGAAGCTCACAGCGCAGGAGAAACAGAGCTTGCACGGCACTGACAGGTTAGATGTTGCAAAAATGTGAAGTCTACAACCAGTTTTATTTGTGCATTGTGTATTTTCTGCACACAGTTTGCAACAACAAGTATAAATGCACCCTGGAAGTAGTAATACGGAACCGCCTGTGTGTTGTCTGTCCTCTACTTGCAGTTCACTGTTTGGATTTCATAGGCTTCAAGAAGATGGCGCCAGAACGAAGGCCTTGCTGTTAAAGGTATGCAATGGAATAGGAACAAAGATGCAAAGATGCATAAGATTCAAAGGTTTTTATTGTCATATGCACAGTAGCTACAGTGTAGTTATGCCAATGGAAAGCTTAAGTCCCAGGCTCCTGCAACAACGCAACATAGATACATAGATATACTTTATTCATACCAAATTGGTGATGTTGTCACAGCAGCAGTGTTGTCAAGCATTACACCAGAGTTACAATATTTCCAAGGAGAGATTAGGATACAAATATAATAAAAATGAACATTGACAGCAAATGTTTAAATATTCACAGTAGAAAATACATTTATCGCTATAGTATGTAAATAATACAGAATATAAAGGAAATACTGAATCCGTTTGAATACAATTTCACTAAGCACCAGCAATGTTTACTACAATAACACAGACATTGGGTAAAATATACATAACAATTGTATATTATACTACATAAATATGTATAAGACATCAAACAATTTAAGATTAATGCATATCACACCAGAAATAAGTAGCACAGACCCCTAAATGCAGCATAAATGTCCCCAACTTTGAAGCAGTATAGCAGCTTTCAGTTTTGGAAATAAGCATGATTTACACTGCTGCTAGGTACATAATTAAACAACCACAGTGCATTTTAAATCAGTGGTGTCATTGGTTTCTTGGTGAAGGATTGGTCTGTAACATTGTTTTGTGAGTGTGTACTTTCAGCACATGCAAGCCTGCTATCCACATCATAACATACAACCTATAATATCGGTTTGTTGGATCTTTCTCCTAACATTGCATGGCACATAATAAAACCTCCACAGTGTATTTATGCAATGATAGCAATAATAAAAGGGCCTAAATATTACAATTTTAGCATGATATGATCTCCACCTTGCTTAAAATCAGTGGTCGAGAGAGAATAGGTGCCCATGCTACGTGATGGCATTGAACGGACTGTTGTAAACGTGTTTGTTAAAGCATATGTTGCTGTTCACACAATGAAAAGCAGGGTTGCACATCACTTGCACATTAATCTATTAAATGTATTGCAATGTTGTTTTATTTGTTTTATGTCATATATATCATGTTGCAAGGGCTTGGGACTTAAGCTTTTCATTGCTGTATAGTATACACTATAGCTGTGCATATGACAATTAAGCATTTTGAATCTTAAATGTTTGAATGTGTGTAGAAAACATGTGTGGGCTAAACAAATTGGATTCATTAGTAGGGGAGGTTTACACATGTAACACCCTGCTACCTGACTGTTATACGTGATTTGCAACCGTTTAATAATGAGCCCCAGGTAAAGGGTGAATGCACACTTCTTTAATTAGTGGAGGAAAGACATTACAATTGGCAGAAATGTTGGTATCCCACTTAAACAATCCGTTTCCTCCTCGATACACTGGGTTAGCTCCCTCTGTTAGCATGTAGCAGCTAACTTCCCAGCGGTGTCTCCTTACTCCTGTCGCAAATATAGCGACTATTTCACCACTTAGCTGACACTTACTGTACAAGCGGGTAACAAGTCCTTTTTACAGGGTTTAAAAAATAAGTACTGCTTGACTTTTCCCCAGATAGCGGTGACGTGAAGAAAAAATACCTAGCAGCGGTGGCTAAGCTAATCTTCATTCGCATATGACGTAGAATGCGTTCAGGGTTCGTAACAATGGCGATCGATTTATTAAACGGGATTTAACTATATGCAAAGTGTTCGGTTCCCACAGAGCGGCCGTGTGTATTTCAGCTCATGTTAGCATGTCTGTGTTAGGTGTGTGTCTGCAACATGTGGCTCCTGGGTTTCTTCCTGAAGGGTTAGCTGGTTGTTTTGTTAGGGTGTACTTTCAGATTAGGCTCAGACATGCACTCAGTAAATGCCATTTGTGTGGCAGTCCTTTGTACCTTGAAGCACATGCAGTCCTACTATCCACATCATAACATAAACATGTATAATATCTCGTTGATTTTTCTTCTAAAAGTGTATGTATGATGCTGTGTTAAATAGAGCCAGTTAATGCCATTTTTATGTCTATCCTTCATACTTTGCTCGATACCTGAACAGCCAATACAGGCCTATTATTATTTACATCATAACACAGTAAAATTATTATTTATAATTGTGTTATAGTCTTTCCTGGTAATAAGAAGAAGGCATACTTGATTAATTCCTTAGGGGAAATTCAGTAACAGCGCATGTATAGGGCGGCTTCACATTAAATAATGATCACTGTTGGAATACATTCATATTAATACCAAGTTCCCTTTACGCCCTCTCTTTATGCTCTCCCATTGTAATATGAGGAAGGGAGAATATTAGTTCAGCATTAGTTATTGTTTCATCTGATACAGAGTTAATAGACAACAATAAATAAAGGAAATGATACGCCGTATGTAAACCTAGGAAAGTGATGTGTTTTAGTCCTATGTTTGTCAGTCTGTCTGCCGCTTATTCCGCATACCAGTTGATCCATCGGCCTTATGTTTTTCACCTTTTGTTATTGTATGTTAAATTACCTCTTATGGTCGCGATGATGAACAATTTTAGAAAAAAAACCCTTTATTGATTGTTTATGCTGTCATTTGCCCCTGGTCTAGCTCCTTGCTCCTCTAAACAGGCTATGCTGCTAGTGATCAACAACTGCTTAAGTTGCAAACACATTTCTGGCAATCAGCTTGGCTATAAACAAGCCTAACATAGTCTTTTTCAGGCCTAATTTGGCAATTTTCGTAGCTAAAAAAACAACACCTTCGTCTAATTGATCTCCTGATGAATTCCCTTCATGGTGTGTAATGATCCACTAAAGTTAGGAATGATACAGGATGAAAACAGACCTTGTTTTGTTAACCTTGACACCATGTTGACTGTAAGGGACAATTGAGTGCGATTTAAAATCTTCGAGGTTGGATGGGAAAGGGAGACACACTTGCTGGAAATCTTCATTTTACTGCAACCCTTATGTAGTCTTCTTTTTTGGAGGTTGGTGTGTTTTTGCTGCATCACACTCTCTGCAGTATGCTCTGCTCAGCCTTAGCTAACCCCTGTGGCACATTTCATTCGTAGAAGAACAGCCGGGCACAAAGCCAGCCCTACCAAAATGTGTGTAATAATGCATGCTGTTTATTTGGTGTGCGACATGCATGCATGAGGAAACGGTATTTGTGTGAAGGATTCATGCTGTAGCCTTCCCATGAAGCTTGAACTTTTTTATTTGGTTGGTTCTTTATTTTAGTGATTGCAAAGTCGAGGTGATAAGCTGGAGGTGATGCTCTGTTAACATATCATTATCCCTTTTTACTGGTTTGACCATTTTTCCTATGACATGTTTCATCAAACATTATTTTGTGGAGTCTTAATAACACACGAATATACACACACACACACACACACACACACACATTCATTCACACTGTAATTATTCCTCTTTAGTGGCTGCATTATGGGCTATCTGAGTCATTTGTTTAGCCGTTGATAGAATACTGACTGACAAGATCATTTATCTGGGACTATGCAAAATAATCTTGGAAGGCTTGGAAAGGAACCAATTGTTAGTATATCAGTCCACTGTGTGTCATCACTTTCTTAGCTTAGCATTAAGATCAAGTTATGATCTAAATTTGGTTGCCATATCAAGCCTTTTATAATGTGATTTGCATAGGATCTTTTAATCATTTAATATGGTTTTTCTTTGCAGCTTTGTACTGTTGCACCCCTTAACGCCTCACTCTTATTGCTCTCTCTTCAGGCTGTTAGCTGCTATGATGCCCTCATCCTGAAAGCAGAGGGCAAAGTGGACCCGGACATTTTCTGTCAGCTGGGCCACTTCAACCTGCTGCTGGAGGACTATCAGAAAGGTGAGAGTCTCCATGTGTAAATCCTCCTGCCTCTTGTTTCTTTACACCCCACACTTTCTTCCTAAATCTCCATCTCCGGATCAATTTATTATTTCATGATCTCTTTATTTGGCTTGTTTTGCCTTTGATCTTGTTTTATTGATACTGCATTCTTAGAAATTGGCAACCATTGCACTGTTTTATCGTGTTGCGCTGTTGGAGGAGCCTGTGACCTAAGATTTTAATTGTCATAACACTGTAGCTATGTACATATGACAATAAAAGCCTTGAATCCTTGAATCTTGAATGAATCCCATTTAGTGCCCGTTATATGTGGCAACAACTTTTAACATATAAAAAATGTTCAAGACCAAAACTACAGCCCGAAATACGTACATCAAGTATTTGTTGCATTGGTGATAATTAGGTTATAACAGTCGGAACAGGAACCAGATAACGCTGCACTGGAGTTGACAGTCAGGGTTTGGTTCAGTTGCTAGGCCTATTATCATTAAGCCAACGTTTAATCACATCATATCTTAATACCTAACCGTATGTTCTAGGGATCGACCGATATGGCTTTTTCAAGCCGATACCGATTATTAGTAATCAAGGAGACCGATAACCGATATTTGGAACCGATATACATTTGCAGTAAAATCAGAAAATCTTGGTGTCAAAATGTAGAATAACACAACTTCTTTGAAATGCCTTTTTATGTTTAATGAACTTTTCAACATCTTAAAACTGGTTTCCTCTCTGTGACCCTGAGTCAAGTAAACGAAGTTAAAATAAAAACTACTAAAACTTGTTCTGAACTTCTGATATTTGAGTCTCACTCATTTAGTCCCAATTCAGCAGCACCAGATTGTGGTGCAGAAAGCAGAGTTGCTGCGAGGCTCCACTAGCTACCGTCACAGTCCCAGTCGTCCCAGCGCGTCCCAGTTTCTCCGCTGCGAGACGCTACCCGCCCCCCCCCCCCCGGTCCCTTTGTAACTGGGAAACTGATAGAATTGGATCATAAGATCGTGGTGTTTTTGCAACTTCAGCATAGGGGATTGGGATGTTTATTGAACTTCGGCTTTCAACTGATTTACCTTCCAAACATCGCTCACTGCTGCTGCTTGCCTCTGTCTGTGTCTGCGTTCTTCGCAGTTCGCACCTGCCTGTAATCTGAGAAGGTCCCGCCTCTCTGGCTGGCTGCAGCCCGGAAAATCTTCAGTGTTGATTGACACTTCAGTAATAGCCTATCAGATAGCGCTGTGGGCGGGACATTGCTCGTGAACAGTGGTGACTGCAGCCAGAGAAACGGCCGCATCAGAGCCAAAGTTGTATCGGCAATTTGATTTTAAAAAAGGCCGATACAGATAATCTGTAAAATGCGGAATATCGGCCTCGATAATCGGCCAGGCCGATAATCGGTCGACCCCTAGTATGTTCAGTTTGGCAACCAAAACTGATGCCTGGTTGCCACCCTTTTTAAAAGTTAGTGTTGAGACCTGTGTGGTTTTACAGTGTCTTTGTAACCCCAGCGAGATCAGGGAGCACTTTATGGAAACTAACAGGGATCCAAATGAAGAATAGAGTAAATAGTTGCTTGATAGTTTTTCACGAGGTGTAAGATAGTGTGTGCTGTTGTTGTTGTTTTGTTTTTTTACAGTCCTTATTTTGATTAACATTGCTAAAAACCTGCCGTCAAAGCATTCATTCTGGTTAGATATTATGCCCTGAGATGAATATCTTGATCATTTAATGTTGTAACTAACTTTTCATTGTCTTGTGTTTCTCTCCTCTTTCTGTATCTCACCATTTTCTCAGCATTATCTGCATACCAGAGGTACTTCAGTTTACAGTCGGACTACTGGAAGGTGAGTTTCCACAATTCTACATGGTATACGACATTGAATATTACTGGCACTGTTTGTTGGGAAGCCACTATTATTTTCAATCATCAAAACTGTCATTTGTGTACTCTGCTGTTTGTTGGACTTCACGTAAACACAAGCAATTACAGTTTTCACTTAAAAAGCCTGAGCCATTGGCTGAAAGTCATCGTAACCTGAGCCCAACATTTTGGTTTAAAAACAAGTTATTTTCAGTCGGACATCGTTTTATTGAAATCACAGACACCAACACTTGCTATTCATCCCGGTGATGGTCGGTTGACCTGCAGCCATCTTCACTTATTGTTATGGTTTAGTCCAATCAACGGAAACACAAGATTAGATGTTGTTAAGTGAATAAGTCGGACAGTTTAGCTATGAAAAACCACATGTTAAAGGTCTTTATTCTGCCGCAGTGCCCTTAAACTGGGTCCCTTTTTAATGCAATGTTCAGCCATTGTACATGTAAACATCTTCAGACACTCTATATACAGAAGTCATTAAATGGTTGAACTGTACATTGAATGCAGACAAAGTGGACTCTATTAAAATGTGTTGCTCGGGAATGGAAAGAGTGGACGAGATGTCAGTCTCTTGAATGTATTAAGGATGTTAGTCAACAGCTTATCAGGATAGAAAGTAGTTGAGGCTGTAATTGGCCTTGGGAGAAGTTGAAGGTGAGCTTGAAATAGTTGTTGTCGTCGATACCGCAGAACCCTCAAGTCATCCAAGAGGCTGGAGAAAACACCGGTGACGTCTTTCGCTCCCAGTGAGAGTTGTTTTTTAACGTGAGGCTTTCATGGCACTCCTGCAGAAACTTGTAGAGTGCAAAGAAACCAGGCTACTAAAACCCATTCTGTCTGATCATTTGAGGCGGACTGTTGCTTTAGTGGTTGACATGGTTTCACTGTCTGAGCGTTGATTTAAAGCTCCTGTTTAGCTGAACTCCTGTAGGGTTATCGGTCACACTTCTGTCGTATCTGATAGCAGGTTCAAGACCTGTGTGTCTTTACGATGTTGTAAATGGGGCAGTAAAGTTAGCCATGGTACAGCCACTGAAGCCATGTCCATAGTATAATGGATTTAACGCTTTGTCCGAGCAATAACATACAATCATCCAGTTTTCAATGTCTGTATGTATGCAGTTAGAGCTTTTTTAAAAGGAGTAATGAGCAAGAAAAGCATCATGTGAACATTGGAACATCATCCTTCCTTTATGGGGTAATGCAGAACTTAATGAAAGGTAACATTAAAGTCAGTCAGACTCATGTTGGAGCTTTGTTTGTTGAAGTTATCCACAGCGCTGTGCCTCACTGTAATGCCCAATTTGACTTTATATTGAATTGTGACCAACAGATTTTTGGTTTGTCATATCTTCCAAAATGTTATTAATTGATCAATTAATAACAATAATATATATATATATATATAGCACTTTTCATACAGCACGTGCAGCTCAAAGTGCTTTACAACTTGGCGACACATCACAAGTTAAAAATAAACAACAAGAAATTCCCCTCAGATTATTTGTTAAGAACTTTAAAAGGTACGTGCAGCTAAATATAATATTTAACAGATTAAGAGACACAAGGAGGTGAAAGAACAATGATTTCTCTCGGAGAGATAAGACACAAGACAACGGTGTTTTATATTGTTGCATCGATTCAAAGTGAACATATAGGTACGTACAACTGAAATAAAAAGATGATAGTAATAAAAACGTCTTCATTCTAATCAAGGTTAAACAATAAATATTAAGTTATGGTTTTGGTTGGCCCTGATACCGTACACACCTTCAGTTAGCTGCATCTTATATTGTGCCTATTTCAATGTTTTAGTATTATATGCAAACATATTTTCCTCAGTTTAAATGCCCCACAGTTCCTGCTCATGGCCTGGAGTTAAATGGTCCGATCAGCTGTGATGTGATGGCGTCCAGATTGTCCTCGGCATGATCTCAGTGTGGATGAATAGGCTCGCTTTAGTTTGATGTTTCCCTGTTTGGAGTGGCCATTAGACAGAGGTGCTGAGAGCTGGATGGGATCAGACCTGACAGCTCTTCAGTGTTACAGGTTTCTACAGAGCAGAGAGGGTGTGCGGGCCAACCCTCGCTGGATAATGATGCTGTTTCTGGAGCAGTAGTGACGTAGAGTAGCCTGAGTTGATGGGGTTGACCAAATAAGGCTCTAAGTGGGCTCCTAACGGGAAAGATGGGTCAACTTAATTATGTTTATCAAGGAAAAGCACAGAGAGCTGCAGAAATGAGTAGTTTTATCACTTCAAGATCTTCTCAAAGTCATTGAATGTGTTGTTAGCCTGAAATAAGGTCTGTGGTTAACACAAGCGGAAGAGATTATATTCTACGACATAAAATATGTCAGTAAATACCCCACTGGTTAATTTAAAAACAGCGGTTGCTAACAAGTGTCTAAATGAGACGACTAAAAGTCAGCACGCCCAACATTAGCCGCCTTTAGCTTAGCGGTGGTGGCGTGAAGTCATGTGACCGTGATGTAGTTCCTTTATAGCCCAACATTAGCCTCCTTTAGCTTAGCGGTGGTGACGTGAAGTCATGTGACCGTGCTGTAGTTCCTTTATAGCCCAACATTAGCCTCCTTTAGCTTAGCGGAGGTGACGTGAAGTCATGTGACCGTGCTGTAATTCCTTTATAGCCCAACATTAGCCTCCTTTAGCTTAGCGGTGGTGACGTGAAGTCATGTGACCGTGCTGTAGTTCCTTTATAGCCCAACATTAGCCACCTTTAGCTTAGCGGTGGTGACGTGAAGTCATGTGACCGTGCTGTAGTTCCTTTATAGCCCAACATTAGCCTCCTTTAGCTTAGCGGTGGTGACGTGAAGTCATGTGACCGTGCTGTAATTCCTTTATAGCCCAACATTAGCCTCCTTTAGCTTAGCGGTGGTGACGTGAAGTCATGTGACCGTGCTGTAGTTCCTTTATAGCCCAACATTAGCCACCTTTAGCTTAGCGGTGGTGACGTGAAGTCATGTGAGCGTGCTGTAGTTCCTTTATAGCCCAACATTAGCCACCTTTAGCTTAGCGGTGGTGACGTGAAGTCATGTAACCGTGCTGTAGTTCCTTTATAGCCTTGATTGTTATTTATTATATCATGTTCAAATCAATATCTTGTGATATGTTTGTCAAACTGTCAACTCCTCACCGCTTTTTTAGTTAACTTTTGATTTTACAGGTGTTGAAGAAGTCTAATATTGCTTTTTGTAACAATTTTCTATCACTCTTTTTTTTCAGAATGCTGCCTTTTTATATGGCCTTGGCATGGTTTACTTCCATTTCAACGCATTTCAGTGGTAAGTGCTTTTAAAAGACAGACTTTTTTTCATTGCATGCATCGCATCTGCCAATTTTATGTTTTTCTTGGTGTTTTAAAAACTGGGTGGTTAATCAAAGCTTGTGTCTCTCTTCATGACATTTTGTTTGGTGCAAATGTTTGATTTCTTACCTCGAGTTGGGTGAGAACATTGGTATCATCATTTCATCTGTGGGTTTTGGTACGAGCATTAGATCAATAGTTTAGCTTAGTTGAGCACAAACACTGTAAATATGTATAAATGCTTCTTTTAGGTGCTTTTAATGACTTGAAAGCTGTCATAGTTTGAGTTATTGTTTCATTTATATATCAATATATATGTGTATGTGGTGGTGGTAAACTAGCTCATGGTACGTGAGGCCAGATTCAGTTTTCAAATGTTCAGCTCTGTGCACATTGCGTAGCGAGCACCAATAGGCGCTTTCACACCGGAGTACTTTTCCCTTTTAGTTCCGATAGTTTCTGGGATTTTGCGTTCACACCAAAAAGAGAACTTAGTTCAGAGAACTTTTCCCCCTTTTCAGTCCCTGCTAGAGAGGTGGGACTTTCCTGGGGAGAAAGAAGTTCCAACTTCTGATTGGCTGGGCGAATTGCAAACCACGGCCCGTAAAACTCGGAAAAGTTTTGTGAAGCCGCCATTGTATTTTCTGGCATTATTAGCATTATTAGCATTAGCATTAGCCCCGCGCACCAACGGAGAGAGACTAACTTATGGCAACACAAAAAAGAACATGGGAGCGGTGGAGATGAGGAGGTGTCGGCGTTCTGGCGATTTACTCGGAAGTACGTCCCCAACTCCGGGGACTTCCGGCCGGGGACTTCGGGTGGCAGTATACGCCACGAAGTTGTTTGCGGCCTGCCAGTAAACCCAAAGCAGAAGAAGAAGTGACGTCAGCGGCTTCATTTGCGTAATCTTCCCTCAGGGACTTATTCCGGTGTGAACGCGATCGGCTCTTTAGTTCCATGGGGGAACTAAGTGCTGGGAACTAAGTGCTGGGAACTAGGAACTAAGTGCTGGGAACTAAGTGTGAAAGCGGCTAATGCACATGATCAGATAAAATACTTTTCGTAGCAGAGCTAGAACCGGCAAGCTAAATAATTTAAGTAAGTAATGTCAGATTTCTTAAGGGATTCATGTGAAGGATATGATATTAAAATGGGTTTTATGACCAGCCTGATGTCAGTTTGTACTTGTTTAAGAAAAGAAAGCTGAATTAATGAATCCTGGCTCTTGTTGACTTCTCTCAATGATTGTGTTTTTATTCTGTGCAAACATTTAGATTCCTCATAACCTTAATTGCCGCTGCGTTCCTTTCCAGTGAGCCAGCGTCCTCTGTTCTTCCTACTGCTTAGAGTTGATGTTTTATGAAGTGTAGTGTAGAGGCTTGGACAGCAGCATGAAAATACGTGTTGTATGGCCGTAGTTATCGTGTTTTGATAAACAATGTAGTGTCCTCAGATGAGCCCTCTAACCAAATGAAAAGCGATAAAAGAGGCTCCATATGTCACGCTGTGTTTCGGCATTATCTCTCATCCCATGCGACCTTTGAGGATGCTTTTCTGCTAAAGAAAACTACCACAATGAAACAGCTATTTGGTCTATGTTCTCAGTTTAAGCAAAGCATTTAAAGCTTCAATACCATGTTGTTATTATGACCTACCTTTAGCGATTATCTTCATTCTCAATGATCCGCCGATTGATTTCTAGATTCATAGTTTGGTCTATAAAACATTGGAAAGAAAGGGAAAAATGTCCATCCAAGGTGATATCTTTAAAGCAACAGCATTTGACCTTTTTAAAATCACGCTGATGCCACGCTGGATTTTAAACTTGTAAACGGGAGAATATTGTCTCTGTTAGTCTCACTGTGTTCCCTAAACGCTGGTTCTTACACTTGTGTTGGTTAGAAAGTCGTACAATCTCCTAGTAGAGGTGTGTAATCCTTTGTTTTGGGAGAGAATGGATCACATGTTATGAATAGTTTTCCCCCCTTACATCCTTTAGCTGCTCTGTTCCAACCATCCGCGAATAATAGGTTTCCTGATGGACAGATTTACTTGTGTGTGCTAAAGTAACGCTAAACACAATTTGCAACAGCCGTTAGCTGATAGCGCAGTTAGCTGTTCGCTATTTAGAATCGAAGATAGAATCGGAGGGATGAAACCCTCTTTAATGGTCACATGCAGAGCACACAGCACACAGTGACATGTGTTCTCTGCTTTAACCCATCCTAGCACCAGGAGTCTAGTACTAGGAGCAGTGGGCAGCTATTGCACAGCGCCCGGGGAGCAATGGGAGTGGTGGGGTGAAGGGGGTTGTCCGGTGCCTTGCTCGAGGGCACCACGGCAGGGTCCAGGAGGTGAACTGGGACCTCTCCAAGTAGCAGTCCACACTCCATATTTAGGTCTGTTCGGGGACTTGAACCGGCGACCCTACGGCTCACAGTCCAAGCCCCTACTGACTCTGCTGGATTTGAGATGTTTACATTTTGAATTGTTTATTTCTAGTCTCTTAATGTCTCTAATGTACAATGCCTTGTCTTTTTATGCTGCTGCAACGCAAACATTTCCCAAATTGGGATAATAAAGTATTTGATCTTAGCTCAGCTCAGTTAGCTTTTAGCTTCGTTAGCTGTGCTGCTAGGACTGGAAGCTAGAATCACCAGAGCGTGGACATGTTAATACCACTAGCAAGGAAAGGGAGGATTGCTGGTGTGGAACAGCATCAGAGGCAGACAGCTAACCGATTATTAGCTTTGTTTCTGTGTCTTGCATTGTTGCACTTGCTTGGTGTCTAGCTGAGTTAGCATCGAAGGTGCCTGGCTATTTGTGATGTTTCATAGGTGATGTATCATAACAAAAGCATGTGTTACACTTAAGCTGTTTTATTTAATGACAGTGGTGTATTGCAGTGTGGAAAAGTAGTGGCGCTAAACCACAAATATACCAATACCGCTTTAGATTTATTCACTTTAACATATCATTCAACAGACCAAACATTTTACAAGCAAAATCACATACATTATTAATTGTTTAAAACAAATAGTGGACTGATTCATCCATTAGTCAACTTATAGTTACAGATCAAACTGGTTGTTGCTTGTTTGCTTGTGGGTATACTCAGAAAAAAGGAAATAATTCAGTATTTCTGTTGTTTTATTGTCCAGACGGACCCTCTTTTGGACCCACAGTGGCTCAGTTCCTCGTGGGGGATTGTTCTGTCAAACGTCGGCTTTTAATCAAACAGATTTACTTTGGAAATACACCGTGTGCATTGCACCAGCCTCTCTTTCCCACAGAGAAACTCTCTGGGAGCTACTATGTATTTTTAAACATGAGTATCTGTACTTCTACTTGAGTACAGGATGTGTGTACTTTTGCCCTCTCTGCTTATTAGTTGTAATATCTATTTAATTCCCCATTAAGCAGTTTTTTCCTGTGAATTGCACATGTAAAAAGCTAGTTCTGGTTCTGATCTGAACCATTTTAACCCCAGTTTCTGACGCCGTCCTTCACCTCTTTTGGCTTGCGTTGAAACTCCTCCTCAGTTTTTTCCTGCTGCTCTCGTCCATGACCTTGTAGGCCTCTGGTGTTTTGGCCCTGCCAAGTTTTGAGTGTCCCCGTCTGTGAGGCGAGGGAATGTGTTAATGGGGGAAGGGAGGGTGTCGTTTTGGGTTTTCATGGATGGATTACGTCACTGAGGCCCGGAGGAATGCTGAGCTGTCAGATGGTGAATGTTACTCGGCTGAAGAGGCGCTCGGACCAGAAACACTGGCACACATATCCGTGCGTCCTCAAGACATGTCGTAGCGTTACAAATGTGTTTCATGCAGAAAATATCCAGACGCTTGAGTGTTACAATCAGGTTTTATCTACTTTAAAAACACTGCATTAGGATGCCTTAACAATGATTACATTAGCGATAGCATGAAGCATTGGCTATTCTTCCTTCTACATGCAATTCAAACACATTTATTTATGCATTTTGTATTGCAAGCTAACAAACAAAGATTTTTGGCAGAGTAGTGCCGTTATGTTGGATGTTAGTCAAGGTGAGAATGGAGATCCAATTGTTAACCTTTTACTCATATTTGATGGCACTGGTTTCTTTTAGTAGTATGACCATTTTCTTATTATTAAATATTTAAGATCATAATATAGCATTGCTTACATTATCACAAATCATTGAATAGTATTGGCAAGGAGTATATTGCCAGATTTCTTTTGCCAAAACACAAGGCTAGTTTCACGGTCAATATCCATCTAAAACAAGCTTTACCCTAAAACATAATACCTTACAAATACCCTGCACATTTTTTAAAACATTTACTCCATGAAATCTAAACTGATACATCGCATCCTTATAATGGAGCTAAAGGTTGTGTTTTGCCTGGCCTCTGCTGCTGTTTAGCTTTCAGATGCCCTTTTTCCAAGGAAGGAGTATTTCTCCGCTCATCGTTTGGCGACCGTACGCTGTGTGTCACAACCGATTCTGTCTAGCTGCGCTCTCTAAGCATTCACCATGGATCCTGCCACTGAAAGAGGGAGGGAGGGAGATAAATAAACGGGGAGGAGGCCGGGGGCAATGAGTTCAGTGCATAGAGAGGAGGAGGAGGAGGGGGATATTCAGTCACTTTATACAGCAGAGAGCTCCATGCTGACATGCTATTGTTGTCATAGCTGCACAATGAGTGGGTTTAATGTGAGACAACGTGTTTGGTTTAATGTCCTCTCCGCAGACTGGTTTAATTTCAGGAGTTTATTGCTATCGCGACAGCAGAGTTTCAGCTCTTCTCCTGCACGTGCTTTCCCGTCAGAGAGCAGATAAACAGACGCAGACGCTGCGTCATCCATTTCAAACAACCACCATGAAGTCAGTCTAGGGGCTGAAATATCAACTTTTTTGTCACTGTTTCACCCGAACACACATTTTTACACCTTTTCCAACAAGCTGTTAGAGGTAGGCGGATTTTCTGGTTTCTTTACTTTGCAGTCACGTTAATTCTTGTAATTGACCAAACCATTAGCTCTTGTTTCAGTTAATGGTCTCCTTGTATGCAGATGAAGTAACTATTTATTTGAAAAGAATGGCCTGTATCTTTTAAACACTAAACAGTGGGTTGTCGTCTATTTCCAAGACATCTAGCTGATATTTCCCATCATGCATACAAGTATTTAACTTCCATCTCTTCAGTCTTAGAGTTTAAATAACTGACAGCTGGTCGTTGGGGAACAGGAAGTTGAATATTCGAGTTGAAGCACCTCCTCACTGTCAGAAGCTTATCATCTGAAAAGCCCTGAATCAAGACTTTCAGGGATTTGGCGTCTGTGCAGCTAACATTAGCTCAAGCTGAGAAAGTGCTGAGTCAGCCATTACATCTACTTTAACCCTTAGGTGCATAAGTGGGTCTTTTTGACCCGGTGAGGTGGTTTTCTTAGAGTATCTTTGTAATTACATTTTTTTATCATTTCATATTCCAGCTAAAAAACATGTTTTGGATATCATGCCATTTTAAATTTAAATGTTATACATTTTAAGAAATTGTAGTTTTTGTATTTCTACCCCAAGATTCCATAAGTGGGTCAAAAATGACCCGCATGCATTTTCTATGATTTTGTTTTTTCAAAATGTAAAATAAATGTCTAAAATTATAAATAGTGAAAAATTAAATATAAAATATTTCTAGTGAACCAAAATATAATACTAAATATTATACAAGTGATTTTTCTTAACCAAAATGACCAAAATGGCATAAAAACTCATATTATTCTAAAACGGGTCCTTTTTGACCCACTTATGGAAGCGTGTAGGGTCCAGTCACTCTAAGGGCATCTAAGGGTTAAAGTGTTCTTGTTATCCAGGTTTGAAAGTTTATCATCTCCTTTTTGTCCGTGGATGAATTTAAAACTGAGACAGAACAAAGTACAACAAAGCTCAAACCTTCATTTCTTTTGTCAGTGTCTAAAGAAGTTGAGTCTTTCCGCTATATGCTTTTTTGTGATCACATTTTTATTGAGATTAATACACAACAAGAAAAAACTAAAAGTACATAAGAAAAAGAAAATTTGGACAACAGCAATTACTTGCAAAATATACAGAAGACGTATGTAAGCTAAAAATAATTCTGCTATATGTTTTATTTATCCAGTTGCATGTCTATTTCATTTATCCATCAATTTCAAGCGTTGACTTGAACAATATGCCACAAGGAGCCCATTCAAAGCATCTCTACTTCTTTACCTCGGGGCTTTTACATTTGCATATTGAAATTCAACTGCAACACAAGCCAAATTAAAATAACGACAACTCTTTTTAAAGCCAGGTGTGAATGCAAAGGCCTTTGTTCAGATGTCATTATCCAAATAAATCTTCCTGATACAGATCTCATGTTGACGCCAGGGGAGAATCAGGAAAAAGTCTCACAAGAGGAAATGATTCCAACTCTTAATTAACAGTATGTAGTACTAATGTATAAGGGGTGCAACAACTAATCGACTTAATCGATTAAAATCGATGACCAAATTAGTTGCCAACTAATTCAGTCGTCGATTCGTTGGGTCTATGTCGTTACTCTCTGTTTGCGGAGCTGGCTACGTCACTCGAAGCGCGGTCCGACTAAAATGTTCAACAGCGTGGGAGCACTTCACTTTAAACAACAGTAAAACGTGTGTTACCTGCAGGCCCGCCCTCCCTACACGCAGATCAAGCAGACTGCGTGGGGCCTCATCTTGCGGAGGGGGCCTCATCTGATGCGCTAATGCGGCGCAATTAAGCGCGCCACAGTTTCGCCGATGCGAGGCTCCGACGCCATGGATGTATAATAAGAACTGGATACAGTGGGAGGCGGGGTCTCGTTCTTTCCTATGAGAGCTGCTCATTGGCGCATGAGGACAAAATGGCCCAACTTTTGAGAGCGAAACGTCACAGATTACCCAGCATGCCTAGCTGTCAGAGCAGAAGTACCCGTATGTGTGCTCATAGAGCATGCGCAGTTGAGTTGCCCCTTAAGCCCCGCCCCCCGAGCTCCCACTCTCAGATGCGCGTTCATAATGCAGAGGAAAATAACTCTCAGAATAACGTTATTAGCACATTTTACAACTTGAGGACCGAATGTTTTAATAAGGTCTAATCTTCTACAAATGTTCATACTGGGTAGTTTATTTGGTTAAAAAAAATTACCCAACGATTTACAGACCACTCTTTCCCGATGTTAGTCAATGGGGAAAAGTCACGGGCTGATACAGAAGTTGCAGTGCCGCCGTTTGGACACAACGAATATTTCCCTCAGAGTCCGGCCCACTTCCTGGGGGCTTGTCCGGCGCTCGCAGTTCACGCGCGTGCTCCACTAGCACCCATCAATTTATTGATTCAGCTATTTCAAAGTGTTTGCAAATTTGCAGAAAATAGGTCGGGTTGAGACACTGCGTGCTGTATTTATGTAAGAAAGTGTAACTGCAGAGACAATCTGCCCATTTGTTGTAGCAAAGCCTGTTAACACTTTTTGTTTGTGATTCACAATTTAATTTGTTATAATGTATTATTATTTATAACGGCTCAGGTCCATTAAAGTTAGGTTAGTTATCATTGTTGATCATTTGAAAGAACATTGTTTTTGTTCGAGCAACCTAAAGAGACATAAGCTGTTATATAGCTTTTGCATATGTTTTATATCCTACATTTGGGTTGTTTTTGTGTGTTGATGTTGTCAATTTGGAAATGCAGTTTTCTGAATGAAATAATGGGAGAAAAAAAATTGGGGTGCGTTTTTTTTATCCGACTAATCGTAGAAATAATCGACAGATTAATCGATTATCAAATTAATCGTTTGTTGCAGCCCTAATACGTATTATATTTTAAAGTGGAGGGCTGCAGACATGTGTGCAAAGATGTGCAAGAAGCAGAGAGTTGAGCATGAACATGTTTTATAGTCAACATCTGGCTACTTCTCAAAGCTCCTCTGGGGATCGACTCAAAATGGGATTTCACTCCGCTTTAATGCTTTTTGGTTGCACTTACTTATATTCTTTTAATATCTGACACCAAGTCACAGTCATAGCCTAAATATCAATATGCAAAATGTGAATGTTACCTGTCCTCAAGAGCTTGGGATAGTATTTATTATGTATTCCTTTCATGCAGAACATATCCAGAAGCTCGAGTGTTACAATCAGGTTTTATGATACCGTTTGGACTTCCAAAAACACTGCTTAGTATCTTTTTATTAAGGTCCCCATAAGTTCTGGCATTAGGTATTCTTCCTGGGGACATACACATGCAGCCAAACACACATTTACATATGCATTTTGTATTACTAGCTAACAGACAGAGATTTGTAGCAGACGAGCTTAGACTGCACAAAAAGTAGTGCCATTATGTTGGATTATAGTCAATGTGATGAATGCAAAGCTCTAGTCCTGCTCAGATATCTTAATATCTGACACCTTGTCGCAGTCATAGCCTAAATGTCAATATTGACATTTTGAAATGTTGTCATATTGTGAGTTTGTCTGGTGGGTGCTTGTGAAACCACCCCTGAGTAAAAGTCATTTCATCTGTGGTAGAAGAATGAGTCGAGGAGGTGATGTACCTGCAACAAGAGGGCTTAGTTTCAGTATCGCAGTTACTGTTGACTTCAATATTTGTGTTCTCTTTTGACTAAACGCTCTCTGTTTCTGTGTATTTTCCAGGTCAATCAAGGCGTTCCAGGAGGTTCTTTACATCGACCCCAGCTTCTCCAGATCTAAAGAGATCCACCTGAGACTGGGACTCATGTTTAAAGTCAATACAAACTACGAGTCCAGCTTAAAGGTAAGAGTAAAGGGTTTTATTTATTCTTTTGTAATATATGTTTTATTGACATTTGGCAGCGAAGAATAACAGTGTTTTTTTCAAAGACATAATTATTGTACATCTTAAGTTTGTCTGTCGGAAATGCCTTTTTCTACACAAAGATAATATAAAAACAGTAAAACGTACGAACATTAGGGAGTGATCAGGACTTCACAGTAAAATCAAACGTTTGTAAAAATAAAATCTGGACTACGAGGTTTTACGAAATCAGTGCACTTTCTCCATCAAATAGTTCCAGTTTGTGATTGACAGATGATTTTATCCTCTCCATTTTGTAAATATCCATCCATGCGTTTAAAGTTGGGCTATCTGGTGAACTTCCTTTAAAGGGGACCTATCATGCAAAATGCATTTGTTGGTGTCTTTTATACATAAAGATGTGTCCCCGGTGTGTCGGGGAACTCACGCAGCGTCAGAAAATAAAACCCTCTCTCTTTTCCTCCGTACCCAAATCTCTAAAAACGGGGCTACAACGGAGCTGATCCAGATCTGCGTCCGATATGACGTAATATCTGAAATGTGGACCCACGGCCCTATCAGAAAGTTGCTATCAGAAACAATGCCCGACTGTTTTGCACGTAATATGGTCGGTGTTTACATTAGCATCGCTAACACTCAGAGCTAACCTGTACTGGAGAGCATGTGTGTGAAGAAGCAGGAAATAAAAAGGAACTCACCTTGTGGTATAACCGGCAAGAGAGAAAGCCTTTGAGCTCCATACTGTTTCAGAGATAACCCTTGATAATCCATGATATGGCGTTTCATCACCGCAGTATTTAGTTTGGACAGTAGCTGCCGGGTCCCGCATGAGCTCAGCCCCCTCCTCTTTTATTTGTATCCATTTTTTAATTTTTTTAAAGCTTTATCCCAAAATCAGCACTTTTGAAACAGGAAGTGAAATAGAGGGATATGAGGCATGGCTAGAATGGGTGATCTGTTTGGTATTTTGAGCAAAACACTTCATAGACATGTTTTTTATATATTTTTATATATCTGAGACCTATGCTATTGCCTATAAATAGCATGTTAGGTGACCTTTAAAGAGCTTTTTTACTCGCAACAGATTTAATAAATATCTGTCTTTTTTAGTCCATTCTTGAGGTATGAGTCCAAAAAACAAAGTCTTACTCTCCATGGGCACATGACATTTGAAAATATCTTGTAAGGCGTTATGTATCTCTCTCCAAAAGACCTCGATAACAGGGAAGTCCCAGAAAACATGATCATTTAATAACATTTTCTCCAGCAGTATTTGTCAAGAGTAACAGGTTCTAAATGAAATGGGAGTCGTGGTGTTTGTTTGTTTTTGGTTCAGGTCACGGTCGGGTCGTGTGTGTGTGTGTGTGTGTGTGTGTGTGTGTGTGTGTGTGTGTGTGTGTGTGTGTGTGTGTGTGTGTGTGTGTGTGTGTGTGTGTGTGTGTGTGTGTGTGTGTGTGTGTGTGTGTGTGTGTGTGTGGTGTGTGTGTGTGTGTGTGTGTGTGTGTGTGTGTGTGTGTGTGTGTGTGTGTGTGTGTGTGTGTGTGTGTGTGTGTGTGTGTGTTGTAAAAGCTTTGAGTAGTCACACAGACTAAGAAAAGCTCTTTATAAACACAGCTGATTTACCAAAAACGATGACCATGCTTTTGTGAATAACGAGGGAAACCATTAAAACTTTAAAGTGTGCACACTGACCAGAAACCCCTTTATTTTCAATGCTTAATTAGCATGTTGTGCTGCCGTGAACAAGTACTTTTACCCAGCACATATCTTCCATTATTCTCTTAATGCTAGGGCTGCAACAAACGACTAATTTGATAATCGATTAATGAAACGATTAATCGATTATTCGGATCGTTAAGGTTTTAACTGTATACTACTACTTTTATACCGCTTAACGATCCGGTACTCTACCTCTAATCATTAACCCATGTTTGTATCATTGAGTTAACTCCGTGTGTTGCTGCTAGCATACATAACACCTGACGTGGAAACGTTACTCGTGGATGGGGCTACAGAGCTGCTAGAAAGACAGTGGAACCCGGTGCATTGCTCCGTCTGGATGGACCTTACATGCTGAACTCTTATTGCACTTTGGTAACGAGCATTGTCCACATCCAGACGGGTAAAGTTTAACCACACCTCGGAGCGCGTTCTCTCCGCCATCTCCTCCGTGTGTGTGTTGCTGCATGTAGCAGCCGGGCGTGTGTGTGTTGCATGTAGCAGCTGTGTGTGAACTGCCCCGCCCCCTCGCACACAGACGGGGGGGAAAGATCTCTCGTCTGGATTGGAACGATTGAAAATACATCATAGATGCATTTTGTAGTCTTATTTCATATTAGAAACGAGTTGGCGACACTGAGACTGCGATATAATGTTTATGTAGCAATAATACATAGACATACGTTTTAAATGTCTCCAGTACCGATAAAAAGACCGATAACGTTGGAGCTTAACTGCGCGTAAAACACACGTGATGACGTCACCGACGAATCGACAACTGAATTAGTTGGTAACTAATTTGGTCATCGATGAAGTCGATTAGTTGTTGCACCCCGACTTAACACCCCTGTCCTGTAGACTCTTTATACTGGGATGAAGTCGTCACAAATCTGTTGTTGAATGTAGAAGAAACGCACTCCTCTCTTCCTCCTCTCTTCTAAGTCTCTCTTTGAAGGCAGTGATACCGGCATCATCAGGGGATCATTTTCCTCTCCTTCTGTCTGAATGTAAAGCTGCTGTGGGGTCAGAGACGATCCTTCCTTCCTCTCTGATCCCCAGAGGAACAAAAGGCTGGAGGATCCTCTGTCTGCTGACACCTGTGAGCTGCAGCTGCTCAGACACTGATAAAAGCATTGAGATGGAGCCGCTGTCTGTTGTCGGACAGTCATGACTCCCTTCAATGATATCTGATCCTGAGCTTTTGTCCTGCTACAGACGTCTAGTCACAGGAATTTATATTATGCATAATAGTGAGAGTTGCAGATCGGGCTGGGAAACAGACATGTGTGTTTTACGACCGCTGTATTCGTCGTTTGTCATTTGTTTGGTGTTCATTCGTTGTAACGTTGTTCATGCTGCCCTCTTGGCCATGTCGCTCTTGAAAAATAGATTTTAATCTCAACTTTTACCTGGTTAAATAAAGGAGATGGAGATATATGTGGGGGACACTTCTGAAGCAATAGGGGTCAGGACTCAGAGAGACACGAGGAGAGCTGGAGCTTTGATGGCAAACACTGACGGTTTATTTGGAGCTTCCGGAGAATTCACAAGACATGTCACGGGTTGAGATGCCAAATCAATTCTGAAGAACTCTACCCCAGACCCATGTATTTAGCTAGTTCAGAGAGAGTAATCAACATTGTGCATAACAAGATAGAAGCATAACACCTCTATCAGCTGAGGCCAACAGGCAGGAACAGGGAGACAGAGCACTGAGAGCACAGCAGCCAAGGCTACAGGTGCCTGTGCTCAGTCAGGACAGCATGAACTGATCCACTGGGTCAAAGCTATGGGCCTTGGGAAATATTTCCCCAACAATAGATATAAATACAAGTCTAATATATGGATATTGTGATATAGGACTAGTGCTGTGTCTTCCCTTAGTAAACTTCACTGTGAAAGCGTATGCAATGTGTGAGTTTCGACCGTGTAGCGCTGTCTTGAATCTATATAACAGTGAGAGTTGCAGATAGGGCCGGGCAAAATGCAAGGAGTAATGTGCAGCAAATCAGGTGTTCTTTTCCCCATAAGGACCGCCTCGCTGCACATTATCCCGCCTATCACACGGCCAGATACTAAACAAACTACCCAATCGACTCCCAATATTAATTGAAAGTATTTTATTGACTTTAAAGATCATCGTATTTCTTCTGCTAAGAAAAAAAACCTCTGTTCCACAGCGTATGAACGGCTGAAACTGCAAACAACTTTACGGCAGCACGAGGTTTCCTGTAACTGTCAGTTCACAGTTTCTGATCCACTAACAAGTCCTTTAAACACTACAGAGCCCATACTGTGTTCCTGTTAGTGTTCACTTCCTGTCTGTCTTCTTCTGGTGATTTATCTGACGTCCATCGCTCTGTCTTTTACCCTCTTTTCCTTTCTCTGTCTTGATCCTCCTTAGCAACGGTCATTATAGTCCTTACTCAGGGGGTCCGCGGGGTCTTAAAAAGTATTAAAAGTTGATAAATCAATTTAGCGAAAATTAAGGCTATTAAAAAGTATTAAACGGCATTTTCCAAGGTATTACATTTTGTAGCTTGTTTTCAATAAGTATATAAATTGTCCAAAGAGCTTGTATTCTACAGTCTGCCTGAATGTAATCATTGCGTAGGTGTGTAGTGCGATTCTGTGTAGTGGATGTGACGTCATCTGAACAGGACATCGCACGCTCACTGCTTGATAGCGCGTGAAGGTCCGTTTACGCCGGTTGTTAAACATCGTTATGGGGAAATGCAAGTTTGCGTCCAAATGGTTGGAAGATAAGGAGGAAGGACAATCAATACTGAATATAGTCAATGTGAGGTAAAGTGTGTCGCCAAGGTAACCGGTTAAAACTCCAAGTGGTGATGAGGTCTTAAAATGTATGGAAAGGGTCTTAAAAAAGGTCTTAAAAGGTATTAAATGTGACTTCAGGATTCCTGCATATACCCTGTTACTGTACTACGGTATTAACGTGTCACATGTTCTGAATCGACCAATCAGAATCGAGTATTCAACTAAAGCCGTGTAATGAACATGTCTAATATATGGATATAGTGATATAGGACTAGTGCCGTGTCTTCCCTTAGTAAACTTCACTGTGAAAAGCTTTGCTATGTGTGAGTTTCGACCGTGTAGCGTTGTCTTAAATCGAATGTGGACTCATCACTGCTGTTAGCTAGCTAGCAACGTTATCATTCGCGGTACCAGGTCAGTGCAGATTGCTCAATTAATACAATTCTCGAGAGAAGTGATTAATTCGATTAAATTCGTTTTTGTATTAAATCAACTGATGGAAAGCTAGGCGTGTATGTACTATATTTGTGTGTGTGTGTGTGTGTGTGTGTGTGTGTGTGTGTGTGTGTGTGTGTGTGTGTGTGTGTGTGTGTGTGTGTGTGTGTGTGTGTGGTGTGTGTGTGTGTGTGTGTGTGTGTGTGTGTGTGTGTGTGTGTGTGTGTGTGTGTGTGTGTGTGTGTGTGTGTGTGTGTGTGTGTGTGTGTGTGTGTAAAATTATTATGCAGTGTTAAAGCATTTGGAGGTTCAGTATTGAGCTGCACATCCTCACTTTATCTCAGAGGAGCCCCTCCCTCTTCATTCTGGATCACTGCCAGCCACACACACACTGACACACACACACGGCTGCCCCACTTCTCTACTGTGTGTGTGTGTGTGTGTTAGAGGAGCAGAGATTGAATAAAGGTAGGAGAGAGAAGAGAAAGGAAAACAGGAAATTGTTAGACAGTTTTCTACAGATGATGTCGATGAGCGTTGAAAGGAAGAGAAAGTTATTTGTATGAAGGATGCTGGTTTCAAAGTGCTTCCTCCTCATTTATCCCATTTTCCTTTAGAGCACATTGGATAGAGGAACAGACTAGTGATGGTCAGATCTAAGCAGTTTCAGATTTGACATTCATCACGCCAATTCATTTCTAGATTAATCAGAAAGTCCATTCCAGTTTCCTTAAAGTCCAAGGTGATTTATTTAAATGTATTTTCAATCCATGCATTCACTTTATTATAATAAAAAACACGGACACGCAGGAAATCTCCGTATTTAAGAGGTAGAAAAATACATTCTCTAACATTTCTTGCGTTCAAAAAAACAACTTAAATGATCATATAGTTGAAGAACCATCAATAGAATAACTGTTTCATCTCTACCTCTGACACTCGCTCCATTCTTCCAACGACTGGTGGTTTAGCCAATAGGAGAAGGAGAAAGCAGTGTGTGTTGGTAAGGTGATGAGTCGGCTGTCTCTGCTTTGAGCTGAGGAAGGAGGTGAGATAGTGTGTGTGTCGATGTGTGTGTGTGTGTGTGTCCAGCTTTGAGGTATTGTGTGTCATCTCTCTCTGCACTCTCCACTGTAGCCGTCTGCTGAATAGTAATCAGTGACACCAGGATAGAAGAGAGAGAGAGAGAAAGGGAGAAGGATAGCGATAGCAGGAAAGAGAGAGGGAGGCGAGACATGAGGAGGGAGGGAAGGAAGGAGGGAGGGAGGAATGCATGCCAAGCTGACAATCCTACTGCATTATCTGTCTGGTGGCAAGTGTGAAAGACAAGGAAGGGAAGGATAGCAGATCTACAGGAGGATGTGCCTGAAATATAGGTAATGCATTCTCTCTCTGTGTGTGTGTGTGTGCATGCTGTGACATTTAGGCACGATGTTCATAGCATAAAAGGAGTCTATTTTAAGCGAGGTGTGTGTGTGTGTTTGCAGTGTGTGTGTGTGTGTGTGTGCCCCTTCTGCCTTTTGATATGTGGCTTGAAGCGATTCTGTTTCTTCTTCTTCTCTGAAATGTTCTGCCCTTGCAGGACAGTCTGTTCTCTGCCTCTGAGCTGCATTCACTCCACAGTGCAGTTTGCAGGATGTGATGCAGAGCTGTGAGTTTTTTACTGACCCAGATGGAGAGAGAACGTGTCTGCCGGTGCCTTTTTTAACTGTGTGTGTGTGTGTGTGTGTGTGTGTGTGTGTGTTGTGTGGTGTGTGTGTGTTGTGTGGTGTGTGTGTGTGGTGGGTGTGTGGTGTGTGTGTGTGTGTTGTGTGTTGGTGTTGTGTGTGTGTGGTGTGTGTGTTGTTGTGTGTGTGTGTGTGTGTGTGGTGTGTGTGTGTGTGTGTGTGTGTGTGTGTGTGTGTGTGTGTGTGTGTGTGTGTGTCACGCTGCAGCTTTTATTAGCTGCAACACACCTTGGATCCACCTGAGGACTCCCTTTGCACATTAACAGGAGCAGACACCTCGCTTGGATTTTAACATTTTCCACTTTGCGTTAACATTTAATTTAAATGTAATCTAAATGTGTGGTTTTCAAATCGCAGGACGCACAATATTTGTTAAACGGTTAAATATGTGTTACGGTAGGATCTGAATGGATTCGTTACTTATCTTTTTCTGAAATCGCGCAGACCGATTATCCTCTCAGGTGTTTTGTAGGAGTATCTAAATCGGCTCTGCACACTTTAAATGCACCTATATGTAACATGAGGTTAGAAAATATAAGAAACTGATCTTAAATTGTCGTGCTTTTCTGTTTTGTATCATTAAAGTGAATATCTTTCTGTCTTTGACACAAGATATTTAAAGACACCACGTTGGACTTTAAGAAACTGAGATGCACATATTTCCCTATTATCTGACATTTTATGGATTACCATTCATCGCTTAAAGGTCCCATGTCATGCTTTTCTGGTTATTACCCGTCCCCTTGTGTGTTATGTAGCTTCTGCATGTAAACGGTCTGCAGAGTCACAAACCCTCAAAGTACACCCTGTAGCGAGTGAAACTCTAACACAGAAAAGACCTGTCTATGCTGCCCCAGAACGCCTCGTTGGAGATTTCTCTTTTTCCATTGTTTACTTCTTGGGTATAGTGACGTATTTCGGGTATAGTGACGTAACGTAACGGCTCCGCAGATTGGTCCAAATTGACCAATCCGCGGAGCCGTTACGTCCGCGGAGCGTCCGTTACGTTTGGACCAATCCGCGGACTTCCTCACACACACACACACACACACACACACTCGGCGGGATGTTGCGAGGCTCGCTGCTGCGAGGAGCGGGACACTGTGAGCTGGCTCACTGCTGTGGGGTCAGCGAGACACCGCGGAACTCAGCCTGGGCACACACACAAACTCCCAGCCAGGCTGCGGGTGTGTGTGTGTGCCCAGGCTGGGTTTCGCTGTGTCTCGCTGTCTCGCAGACGGCCACTGGGCTCACAGGGAGGGGAGGGGGGGGGGGGGGGGCAGGAGCTCCAACAAGCAGTTTAGGACAGAGAGTGAATACACATACTATACAGAGATGCTGTATGAGAAACCAATGTGAGTTTGGAAAATTGCACAATGTAAATCTATTCTAGTAGACCTCAACAATGGAATTATGATCAGTAGAAATGGCCATGACATGGGACCTTTAAGACAAATAATAGCTGACTGCTTGGAGAATTGATTATTAGAAATTGTTTATTGCAAAAATGCCCTTTTGCAGCCTCTCAAATACAGGGATTTTCCCCTTTTTTCTTTATACATCTCATTAAATCTAATATCTTTGGCTTTTGGCGGGACCCAGCAAGATGTTAAAAGCATAATCTTGGACTTTAAAGAAACTTAGATGCATATTTTGACTATTTTATGACAGGAACATCTTTCTACTTTATCAGGTAGGAGGATCTTAATGTTCTCTGCACATTTCTGATTCAGTACAATGAAACATGAGGTCAGAATACTGTCTGCTCAGCACCATTTGAACATTAACGCTGCAACGATTGGTCAATAATCGATAAGTGGATGGACGGAAAATTATATTTAGATAAAACGTCCATTCGTTAAGAAGAAGAAGATAGACCTTTATTAATCACCCGAGGGGGAAATTCAGTTTCCACTCTGTCGTACACACACATGCGTTTTTATACAGGTACATACAGTACACACTTTTTACATCACGCACATAATACAAACACAGTTATATGCACACATGCAGTTGAGAGGTCAGAGCGGAGGCAGCCAGTCGAGCCGGCGCCAGTGAGCAGTTGGGGGTTAGGTGCCTTGCTCAAGGGCACTTCGGCAGTGGCCCAGGAGGTGAACTGGCTTCTCTCCAGTACCAGTCCACACTCCGTATGTTTTGGTCCGATCGGGACGTGAACCGGCGACCCTTCGGTCCAAAGCCCAATCCCCTACAGACTGAACCACTGCCGCCCTTTAAGTAATGAATGTTAAAAAAAAAATATGCTGTTTTCAGCCTCAAATTCCTGCTTTTCTCTGTTGATTTCCTAGTAAAGTGAATATCTTTGTGCCTTGGACTGACAAAATAAGACATTTAAAGACATCAGCTTGGACTTAAGGAATCTGCAATGCACATTTCGACTATTTTATGACATTAAATCTATCTACTTTATCAGATCAGGCGCTTGTAGGAGTATCTTCTGATGCACTACAATGCAACATGAGGTCAGAATACTGTCCGCTCAGCACCATGTGAGCATTAGCGCTGCAACGATTGGTCAATAATCAATAAGTGGACAGACAGAAACATTTTATTTAGATAAAACATCATTTTTTAAGTAATGAGTGTTAAAATAATGCTGTTTTACGACCTCAAATCCCTGCGTTTCTCAGTTTACTTCCTATTAAATGAGTATCTTTGTGCCTTGGATTGACAAAATAAGATATTTAAAGACATCAGCTTGGACTTTGGGAACTAATATGGACATTTTTCACTATTTTTAGACATTTCCAGAGAAGTAGCAATGGATAATGACAATAGCTGTTCATTGCAACTCTAGCCAACATATGGAGGAGGTAATAGAGTTGTATTGCAGCTCAAAAGTTGGGTCAGGAGTCAGAAGAGGAACGAGTCATAGATATATATTTCGTTTTAATGCACGTTGTTGGCACATACAGTATGTTTTGTTGTGCCACATGTATTGTTGACATTAATGTTTAGTGTTCCTTTTAGTTTTTGTTCTGTTGTGCAGAATGCTTTGGCAATACTATGTTTAAAATGCGCTCATGCCAATAAAGCCCCTTTGTATTGTATTATGATATGAGCTGGTAGAAGCCACGCCTTCACAGCCAGAATAAGCCTCTGCAGACATCTGTTCCACCCGGCAACTGCCCTCATTTCACACGATGGGATCAGATGTAACCGCTGGATTTAAGCGTCTCAGTTTGAGGAGTGTGTCGCCTGATTTGACTCGAGGAAGGAGAGAGGGATGATTGTTGCAGAGAGGAGAATATTTAAGGTTTCTTAGTCTCCTTTCATGTTACGTTAAGCAGGTTTCATTCATGTTTTTATATGGTAGGAAAGCCCTGATTTCTCTGCAAGCGTCACGGCAGTCAGCAGGAATGAAGTGATGTTTATTTTGATCATGCTGTCACTTTTGTTTTACTATTAGTAACAGGAACATGCAGACAGTGGATTATGCCAAAGAGAGCTGCTGCTGAATCTACATTTTTGTGAAATCGCATTGGATAAGTGCAATATCCAAATTGCAGAAAGCGCAATGTTTGATAAAGATTAAATATGTGAAAATGTATGAATGAAGTATTGTTGAACTACGGAGAAGTCCAGGTTTTCTACAAACTTAATACTTAAGTCCTTATTTGCTACCGCTCCTGTAATCACACCGAGGCCTGTCGCGATAATCAATAAATTGACTTATCGTACGATAAATAAAAATGAACTCGATAACTTTTCTGAGCTCGATAAATTGCCGTTTACATGCATGTTTGTTTACATAAGGATGTGACCAGCATTTGAGCCCGGCGGCTGTGAGGGGCGGGGCTCACACACAGCCAGGTCAGGACATCCGCGTGCTGCAGTGTAGCAGCCAGATTAATAATATAGAGACAAGCAGGAGACAACGTGTGACTTACTCGAGGGGAATTTGAAGTTAAATGGAAGTGGTTGCAAAACCTAATTCCATCTCCGGTGTGGGAATATTTTGGATTTAAGCCAAGTCAACGAGGCGAACCTACGGACTTGAATGACCCGGGCGGTGTGTCGCATTTGTTTTAAAAAGGTAGCAACAAAAGCTAGCAATACGACCAACCTTAAACTGCACCTGAAACACAACCACCCCATTCCGTTTTCCCAGCTGGGAGCAAACACGGCAGCTGGAGATGGAGAGCCCCCACCTTCCCGACAGTTTACAATCAAAGATGCATTTGCCCGACAATGCAAACATGTTGGTGTTCCTTGCTCGAAATCATTGAAATACAGATTTGGATATGGCCTGTTGAGGCATCTGGGTCTTTGTATGGACAGTGGACTGTACACTTGACTGCTATTTTAAGGAGGGTTTTTTTGCTTGTGAGACAATGTGTGCTCATATTTATTTATTATTTATTTATTTATATATATATATATGTATATATGAGAGAGAGAGAGCTCTGTTTTCCAGCCTGAGTCTATTTAATTGATTGTTTTGGTTGTGTGTGATTTAATTAATTTTTTATAATTTAATTTGTTTATTTATTATATATAATTTATATATTTGAATATTATTTCACATTTCATTTGCAATGTTGGATGTTCAATAAAAAGTTCAGTTTGAAAGGATGTACTTGAATTAGTATTATATATAATCATTATGTCAGCGGTCTCAAAGGGTCTTACAACGGTGCCGACAATATTATCGTTTATCGCAATCATTTCCGGGAAAATGTATCGTCCAACAAAATTAATTATCGTGACAGGCCTACACACACCATGATGATTTACAATAATAATAATAATAATAATACATGGGATTCTTATAGCGCTTTTCCTAATGCTAAAAGACGCTTAAAAATGTATTTTTAATGTGAATAATGTTTTCAAAAGTCATCAATCCCTCTTATATTGCCAAATCTTATCTTCAAATTGTGCGATCCAAGTCAAAGTCTACATTTCTGGTTCTGGTTTTATAATAAAATGCTCTTTTTGTTTCTTCTCTGCAGCATTTTCAGCTGGCTTTGATCGACTCCAATCTCTGCACTTTGTCCAAAGCTGAAAGTAAGAACCATCGGTTATAATTACACACACACACACACACACACACACACACACACACACACACACACACACACACACACACACACACACACACACACACACACACACACACGTACGTGTTTAAAAGGGCGCAGGAATATTTCTGCAGAACAGTTTCTCCTCTCCGTTCCCCTGCTGACTCGAACAGAGAGTGGAGTTGCCAAGGAGACTGTACATGGAGAGAGAACTGAAACACACACACACACACACACACACACACACACACACACACACTCTCTCTGGGGATACTGTCCTACTCCCCCTCCCATCTGCGCTCCATACTGTTTGCAGTCTGTACTCACTGAGCTCCATAGGGTGATATAATGTCCAGGATTTGTTTTAGACCCTCTTTCTTGACCTGTTTATCTCCTAATATACACATGTATGTTATATATTGTACGATGTGCTCATTTTAACTTAAACTTCAGACGTTAATACCAATATTTTGACAATTTATCTTTTTTTTGGGCCATTTTTACTCTTCCTTTCTGCTTATATATATTTCTTTATTTTTTTTACATTTTTAGTTTAAATGAAGCGACTATAATATCCAGGATGCTTCACACCCTCTTCATTGACCTGTTTATATCCTAACATACACATTTATTTTGTATATATTGTACAATAGGCACATTTTAACTTAAACTTCAGACGAAATCGAAATATTTTTACCCAATTTTTTTATTTTTATGGGACCTTTTTACTCTTCTATCTTCTTATGCTTATATACATTTCTTTATTTGTGTTATATTTTAGTCTAAATGGAGCGACTGTAATATCCAGGATGCATTAGAGCACATGTGTCAAACTCAAGGCCCGGGGGCCAAATCCGGCCCTTGGTGGATTTAATTTCGGCCCGCAGGATAATTTCTAATTCCTATTAGATCTGGCCCTCCGGTATATTGCACGCACACCTTCACTCAATCCTGAGGGTCTCCTCAGCTCAGAGCCTGAGCCCAAACATTGATGAACTTGCAGCCAAGATGAGATGCCAAGTATCTGGCTTGAACTAGCATCACAGAGCAGCACACTGAGTTTAATGGATGTTTCCTTCTGCACTTTCTTTCTTGAGACAACAGGGCATGTTTGGTTTTCTCTTTGAGGGAAATAGTTTTTTGAAGCGTTTGTTGGCCTGTGGAAAATGTACTCATAAGAAATGACTCTGGAAAAGCTGCAGATAGAGCCATAAGAAATGACTCTGGAGAAGCTGCAGATAGAGCCATAAGAAATGAATGCAACTGATTATTTAATGTTTAATGTTGTTTTTATAGGCAATAATTGAAGCTTTGTTAGTTCCAGGTTTAATATGTGCAATAAGTTCATTTCAATAAGTTCTGCAATAAACATTGAACTAGTCCGGCCCTCCACTAGTACCGGTTTTTAAATGATGGCCCACTGTGTATTTGAGTTTGACACCCCTGCTTTAAAACCTCTTTCTGGACTTATTGTAATCTTTACACAGTTATGTTCTATAATGTGCACGTTTCTACTTAACTTATGTCTTTATGAATATTTGTACAATTCTTTTCTTTTTCTAAGACATTTGTCCTCTTCCTACTTCTTGTGTTTTGATATATATTTTTATTTTGTTATATTTTTTGTCTAAATGAACCAACCAAATTCCCGCAGGATAAATAACGTTTTCTAATTCCTTTCTTTCTTCTGCTTTTCCTCCACAGTTCAGTTCCACATTGCTCATTTGTATGAGATCCAGGTAAGCAATCCTTTGTTGACAAATTCTGTTTTAAATGGGGTGCAGTTTGTTGTTGTAACACTCAATGAACAACCTGTTATATTCAGTCTTTATTGTAGACCGCCCTTGAGGTTAAATCGAAAAAAAAATCTAATTTTGTTCAACAGTTTTGATATTATATTGGCTCTTTTTAAAAACACATTTAAGCTACTAAAATGAACACCTGTGTGTTGTGTTGTATCTACATCAAAAAACAACATTAACCCCATTGAGTGTTAACACATAGCCTCCCATTCCCATGCTCATTTGATTGTAATAATGCACACAAGTCCCAGTAACAAAAGAAGCATCTAATTATGTATTCAAACTTAAATGAATAAGCTAGACTTGGGTGGAGCTGAAACCTGAAACACACAAGACTTTGACAGAAGATGTTCAGCACTGGTTCAAGTTTCTTAAGTCCTTATTACTTGAGTGGAGTTAAGTTGATGATTTATATATTTGATCATATCCGTGTTTGTCGTCTGTCTGGAGGACGATCATTAGGCAGGAAGGAACCTCTCAAAGAGCCTCATTTATGTCCCTGAGTGTCTGTGTTTACCCTGAGGTGTCTTTATGGTGGGCAGACAGGAAGAGGCTGGGACCAGACTGTGTGTGTGTGTGTGTGTGTGTGTGTGTGTGTGTGTGTGTGTGTGTGTGTGTGTGTGTGTGTGTGTGTGTGTGTGTGTGTGTGTGTGTGTGTGTGTGTGTGTGTGTGTGTGTGTGTGTGTGTGTGTGTGTGTGTGTGTGTGTGTGTGTGTGTGTGTGTGTATTCAGTAGACTATGTTTGAGCTGATAGGGAAACATTCAGCCTTCTTGCACACAAACGGGTTCAGAACCAAGGTCAATAAGGTCGGAGAGTTAAAACAAACACTGAGCAGGAATCAGGTTTCCCCAAAACACAAAGCGCCGTGATGACGTCTAGTCGTCTCATTTAGATACTTGTTAGCAACCTAAATGTTTTAATTCACAAGTGGATTGATGTATTTTATGTCATAGAACAACATTTTAAAATGTCTTCAGCTTGTGTTAAACAACAAAAATCACATTCAGAAAACCTTTGACTTCAAGACATTGGACAGGAAGTGCTAACATGCTGACTCATTCCTGGGTTTTAGGACTCATTCTTGGACAACTTTATTATATGCGATATAGAGAACAGGTCAACTACCTGAATGCAAAAGCACAAACAATAATGTCTGACCATTGTCTGAGGAAACAAAGATACGACTTGTGGTGCAACATTTTGGGAAAGTTTAAATGGAAATGTTCAACCCTTTGCAAACCTAGATTTAGATGATAAACGACACAAATGACCTCCAACCAAAGGCAGGGGGGGAGTTCCACACACACACACACACACACACACACACACACACACACCACACACACACAGAGACACACACAGACACACATAGAGACAGACACACACACACACACACAGACAGAAAGACAGACAGACAGACAGACAGACAGAGACACACACACACCACACACACACACACACAGACAGACAGACAGAGACACACACACACACACACACACACACACACACAGAGACACACACCACACACACACAGACAGACAGAGAGACACACACACACACACACACACAGAGACCACACACACACACACACACAGAAAGAGAGACACACACACACACACACACACACACACACACACACACACACACACACACACACACACACACACACACAAACACACACAGAGACACACACACTTAACCCTACCAGACGTGTTGAGTCTGGCCTGTCCTCTTCTTTGCTGACCCTCCCCCGTGTGTGTGTGTGTTGGTCATTACGAGTGTGAGGAGGTCTTAAGAGTCTTTGTGTCTGTCCAGAAAGAACCATAAAACTCTGACCCTGCTGTCTGGCTCTAAACTCTGCGTCTCTTCTCGTTTTGTTTTTTTTACTCTTTCCTCTGCAGAAGAAATACAGAGCGGCGAAAGAAGCGTATGAAAGTCTCTTGCAGACGGAGAACCTTCCTGCACAGGTGAAGGCGACCTCTCTGCAACAACTGGGTGAGTTTCCTCCACTCTTATTGGCTAATACTCTCCTCTGCACATGTGGAAATGTGTGTGTATGATGCATAATACTGTTGTACTGTTTAGGGTGGAATTGCATTATGCTGTGTTGTGGATTTATGGTCGTCACGTTGTCCAATGGAGATTTATTTCCACTTAGTTTTCTGCCACTTTCTGCCTGTGTGTGTGTGTGTGTGTGTGTGTGTGTGTGTGTGTGTGTGTGTGTGTGTGTGTGTGTGTGTGTGTGTGTGTGTGTGTGTGTGTGTGTGTGTGTGTGTGTGTGTGTGTGTGTGTGTGTGTGTGTGTGTGTGTGTGTGTGTGTGTGTGTGTGTGTGTGTGTGTGTGTGTGTGTGTGTGTGTGTGTGTGTGTGTGTGTGTGTGTTGCAAACAGAGCATTGTTTTCTGCTGTTCCCTTCCCCCACACTGTGCAGACACACACAAGTACTCAAGTGCAAAATGATGTTGTGTGTGTGAGTTAACTCGTGAATATTTTGCTCTTTAATATGATGCTACAGAAACATGTAATTTTTTACACACACTGCAATTGTTATATATTTTCTGTGATTCAACATGTAGTACAATATCTGTGTAGCCTCATGCTTATCTGCAATTGTGCACACATGCAGGCGTTGAACACTGTGTATTGACATGCAAAAACCAGCTGCACAGCATTCGAGTTTTGGTTTGAATGTCAATATGAATGAAACTTTGAACTTTTTTAGTACTAAAGAGGCGTTCATGACAGTCCTGTAGCAATGGAGGATTGATGCAACTGGTGTGTTTATGCCTTTTTGTATTTTATCTTCACAAGCCGACTCTGTAATGAAAATTATAATTATAGTGTCAGATACTGTTATTCAGAGCAACAGTCAGGTGCTTTTGAGTGAAAAAAAGGGGTAGATTTCCAGATATAATACAATACAAATGTAATACCGTAGATCTACAGTTTTGTGTTTCATTGCATGAATAATTTTTGCTGAAATGCGAGAGGTGATTGTAGGCCGTTTTCATATTGGAAATGTGTGAAATTAAGACAGAACGGTTTGCTTTTGTGTGAATGTATCACCCACTATTTATATAAGTAGTAGTTTATAAGTATAGAGGCAGCTAGAAGGTTATCTTCAAACACACACACACACACACACACATTTTCCTGTGCAAACGCCAGAGAGATTTCCATTTGTGTAGATGCCGCCCCTCCCTCTCCTCACCCACTCTCTGCCATTTCTAACAATCATTCCCAGTCTAGTTTGCAGAGGTTGTCATGGCGACCTGTGTAGCTTGCCACAGGTGTATAGGAGAAGAAATGGCGGGGGGTGGGTTTTGTGCTGTAAATTGCTGTAAATTGCCCATTGCTGCACAGTGTGTGTTTTCTGCACCCGTAGTAGAGGAGGGAGGAGTTGTTTGGAAAGGCTGGATCGTAGGAGAGCTTTGAAGTGTTTGTGTGTGTGTGTGTGTGTGTGTGTGTGTGTGTGGAACTCCCCCTCCTCCCTTTGGTTGGAGAGCTGTAAGAGGTTATTTGTGTTGTTTATCAGTCAAATCTAGGGTTGCAAAGGGGTGAACATTTCCATTTATTCCCATTGAAAGTTTCCACCTTGAGCATTTCCAAAATGTTGCACCACAAGTTTTATCTTTTGTTTCCGCAGAGTTATGGTTTACTGAATGTGTTTTTGGTTGTCTGCTTGAAATAAGGTCTGTGGTTACCACAAGCTGAAGAGATTTAGTTCTACGATATATATCAAATATGTCAGTAAATACCCCACTGGTGAATTTAAAACAGCGGTTGCTAAAAAGTGTCTAAATGAGACGACTAAACGCCATCACGCCCAACATTAGCCACCTTTAGCTTAGCGGTGATGACGCAAAGTCATGTGACCGTGCTGTAGTTCCTTTATAGCCCAACATTAGCCACCTTTAGCTTAGCGGTGGTGACATGAAGTCATATGACTGTGCTGTAGTTCCTTTATAGCCCAACATTAGCCTCCTTTAGCTTAGCGGTGATGACGTGAAGTCATGTGACCGTGCTGTAATTCCTTTATAGCCCAACATTAGCCGCCTTTAGCTTAGCGATGATGACGTGAAGTCATGTGACCGTGCTGTAGTTCCTTTATAGCCCAGCATTAGCCACCTTTAGCTTAGCGGTGGTGACGTGAAGTCATGTGACCGTGCTGTAGTTCCTTTATAGCCCAACATTAGCCACCTTTAGCTTAGCGGTGGTGACGTGAAGTCATGTGACCGTGCTGTAGTTCCTTTATAGCCCAACATTAGCCGCCTTTAGCTTAGCGGTGGTGACGTGAAGTCATGTGACCGTGCTGTAGCTCCTTTATAGCCCAACATCAGCCTCCTTTAGCTTAGCGGTGGTGAAGTCATGTGACCGTGCTGTAGCTCCTTTATAGCCCAACATTAGCCTCCTTTAGCTTAGCGGTGGTGACGTGAAGTCATGTGACCGTGCTGTAGCTCCTTTATAGCCCAACATTAGCCTCCTTTAGCTTAGCGGTGATGACGTGAAGTCTTGTGACCGTGCTGTAGTTCCTTTATAGCCTAACGTTAGCTTAAGTGGTGTTAATACGTGGAGATTATTCTGCGTGTAATTGGCTTTTTGTGGAGGGAATCAGGGAGGTGCTCACTTCAGTGTAGGCCTTCTAAAATACACATCTGCACCACTCTACATCTTCTGCTCCGTACGCCGGTGCCACCTTAGGTGCAGGAGCAAAGCCAGAAGTTATGTAAGAAGTGTTTGATTATATCCATGTCTTCCTTGCCTCTGCTCCTGCAGGCTGGATGCATCACACGGTGGAGACGCTGGGGGATAAAGGCACCAAGGACAGCTATGCCATCCAGTGTCTGCAGAAGTCTCTAGAAGCAGACCCAAACTCCGGACAGTCCTGGTACTTTCTCGGCAGGTAAGAACAAACACGGGTACGATACGATAATACTTTAATGATCAAGTCTGAAATGTGACTTGCATCACAGCAGCTCCATGTGTAACATCAACATAGACAAATATCAAGACACAATACATGAACTGAGAGAAAACGTGCTCAAAGAGCCTTCAGCGTGCATTTGATCTGGATTCAGCTCTGTGTTTACTGAGAGGACTGACTGGAGCACAAAGGATGCTTCAGGCTGACTTTATTCAATCTCCATTAGATGGTAGCAGTTCATATTCTCTACTCAGAACATGCTTTGGGTCCCAGATGATGTTGTTGGACAGCCTCACAGGTTATTATGGTATGCTGAGTCAGAATGTCTCGGACAGGGTGGACCAACAATGTTTGAGCAGATTTTTAACAGGTGGAGCAGTTTTGATTTGAGTAGAATAGACAAAATCAAAGATGTAAAGAACAACAGAAGATTTTCTCTGCTCGCCCCAAAAGGTGTGTGTGTGTGTGTGTGTGTGTGTGTGTGTGTGTGTGTGTGTGTGTGTGTGTGTGTGTGTGTGTGTGTGTGTGTGTGTGTGTGTGTGTGTGTGTGTGTGTGTGTGTGTGTGTGTGTGTGTGTGTGTGTGTGTGTGTGTGTGTGTGTGTGTGTGTGTGTGTGTGTGTGTGTGTGTGTGTGTGTGTGTGTCACTGTTTGTTTTACCTACCATCTGCCACTGATCATATCTTGGCTATATGAGCTGTTATTGGTGTTCAGTGATTACTTTCAGCCAAACACAAGTTCTCCTTTTCCTGCGCCGTTTGAATCTGGTTTCTCCCGAGGGTTAAATAACAGACTGAATGCATTGGAGCAGATAAACACAAACCATGCTGTCCCTTTAGGTGTTAGCTAGGCTACATCCTGGTTATTAAAACGCTGCATGACAGTGTCGTTGTGTTTTCCCTTTTTTACGCTGCACAGTTACATGTAGTATTACCCTTTGTTCAGGGACCCCACCTTGAGCCATGAGTTATGAATGTGTTTTCTGTCAGAAGCCAAGAAGAAATAAGGTCTATTAGGTTTCTAAATGAGACACTAAAGCTTTAAGATGTCTGTTTATTTTTAACTTGCACATATGTGTCTCCGTGTAACGTCCAAGGCCACTTTCTTCATTACCATCACACGGTGCTTAAACATACGTCCAATATGGCACTTAACGATTTTTCCCCCCCATATATCATGCAGCTCTTAAGTGAACTAATTTAAAGAATAGATCGTTTTTTTTTTTATTTAAATGTCTGTATGAGCCCAGTAAAGACACTATTTTAGTGATAGTGTTAAATGGTGATAGGATATTGTGTGATATCGACTGCAGGCCCATGAATTTAAGACTTAATGATATTAGATCATGTCTTATTTAGGAATTGATATAAAATCGTCATAAATTGTTTTGTCTATTTTTTACTCCAGTGAGAGTTGCCAAAGAAATGTCGTTGTACTTTGTATGATGACAATAAAGATATATTCTAAAACCTGGGATGTATGACCCTACTCAAGCTCATACCCTCTACTCAAACAGCATTGCATTTTCACATGCAAGCGTTACTATGCTTTTGTGTCTAAATGCTATGTTTTTTGTATATCTAAAGCAGGGGTGTCAAACTCAAATACACAGTGGGCCATCATTAAAAAATGGGTACTAGTGGAGGGCCGGACTGGTTCAATGTTTATTGCAAAACTTATTGAAATGAACTTATTGCACATATTAAACCTGGAACTAACAAAGCTTAAATTATTGAGTCATTTCTTATGACAAAACAATTTCCCTCAAAGAAAAACCCAAACATGCCCTGTTGTCGCAAGAAAAAAAGTGCAGAAGGAAACATCCATTAAATTCAGTGTGCTGCTGTGATGCTAGTTCAAGCAGATACTTGGCATCTCATCTTGGCTGCAAGTTCATAAATGTTTGGGGTCAGGCTCTGAGCTGAGGAAGGTGTGCGTGCAATATACCGGCGGGCCAGATCTAATAGTAATTAGAAATTATCCTGCAGGCCGAAATTAAATCCACCACGGGCCGGATTTGGCCCCCGGGCCTTGAGTTTGGCACATGTGATCTAAAGTGTTGTTTCTCTCCCTCCAGGTGCTACTCCAGTATAGGGAAGGTGCAGGATGCCTTCATCTCTTACCGTCAGTCCATCGATAAGTCAGAGGCCAGCGCTGACACCTGGTGCTCCATAGGGTAAGAACACGTAACAAGTTTATTTCATAGTATATGTATTGGCGCATTTCCATTGCAGGGCCTCGCTCGGCTTAGTACGGTATAGTAGGCCAGGCTCACGTTATGCTGCGTTTCCATTAGCGTTTAGTAGCTGGGGCAGTAACAATAGTAACGCAGTGTAGTAAACCGTGCTACGCGCTGCAGTGGAAATGCGCCATAAGTTGCTGTACTTTGATCAATTGCAAAGTTGCTAACGTCTTCACAAGTGCTGGAAGATTTCAATGTCCTGGACAAATGGGAGAAGGTCTAATCACATATTATCTACTGGACAACAACTATTTGATCATCAAGGCATGAAGATTTAGAATATAGTTGTTCCCGCTCAAGGGGAAGCTGCCGTTAGAATAAAATGAAAGGCACATGTGGTCAAATGCATCACGGAAATCCGCTCTAGAAAACTTACCAGTCTTCTGTATTTATTGAGCCAGGTGTTTGCGGCTTTTTTATACGGAAATGGGTCATACAGTGTAAAAATATTAATTTAAAAAAAGCCAATATACAGGAAATGACTGACGAATGCCAATGAGCAGAGTGGCAATATGTTTCGGAGACTTTCTACCTGTATTCTTTCACCAGTTCCAGCTGATTATGCTCAACAATGTTTCTCTTACATAGCTCACCTTAGTCTGTAGATGTTGATTACTTATTTTAAACAGATATGGTATAAAAGTGAGGAAATAATCACAAATATTCATATATGCGATGCAGGTTTAGCCACTACAAAGGATGCCTTTACGTTTTCAATGTAGAAGAAAGAGACATGTGACTAGGGGGACTAAAGTATGTCTGTTATCGGTGAAAAACAGCTGCTACTGGATACTCTTGGGAGTCGGGAGGCCTGATAATTTATTCCGGCAACTACTCAGACCTACTAATTGACCTAACAGAAGCTATTGAGTCTATGTAAGTTTACTGCTTGGCTCAGATCCACCAACGTCAGCAAGATCTCACCTCTACTGACTCCTGAAGAACCAGGTTCAATTAACTGCTGTTTCAATTCAGACGACCCGCTAAATCTGTTTAAGCGATCCCGAAGGATTTTGGAATCAGTAATGAGGTGTGGCCCTGCCTAAGTGTGAGTGGGGCAGTGTGCAATCTTACCTTAAAGCAGGAGAGGAGAGCGCAGATGTCTTTAAGTTGTCCCAATCCAAAGGGTGGGATCAGTTTATTTGAAGAAAAATGGGTCCACACTTATACTGGGTTTCTACCTTCTCTCGTTACAACATGACAATCATACAACACATATCATGCTGTGGTCATGTTCTAATATGAAACCTCAATTTAGAGGCATCTCCTCATAAATGACCGGTGATAATAAAAAGCACATTCAAACTTTCATTCAACAAATCAATTCACGTACACATCTAGTCCCGCATGAATTCGGAGGACCTTTCCTCACAGGTGGCTGGGTGCTAAACTTTCATATCCACACCTCAATTCATTCCGCATTCAACAAAGAAATTCAAGCGATATTTACCAAGTTTGAGAGAACCTTACCGAGGCAAAAACCCAGCTCTCCAGGGAGAGCATACCAGGGGAACCCCCCCCCCCCCCCCCCCCTCTCTCGAGTTTGCTCCCTCTCAGCCGGTGTTTTTATGCTTGAAACAGGACAGAAAAACCTAAAGACACCTCCTCCATACCCATATTTGTGGAAACTGGGCATGGCCGCTGATGTACAGGACTTGCAAAAATATTATTCTCGTTACATCTCGTTACACCTTTTTGGGGCCTCAGTCTTTCTCCAAAAAGCCAGGAGCCCCCCCCCCCCCCTGTGCACTGCTGTGGGAAGAAGAAACTGTCTCCCCTCCCTTATCAGTGACACCCATAAACCATAATAGGTCTTACACTCAACTTAAGCATTTTCATTGTGGGTTATCCAAGAATATAATTGATTATATTTGATTATGACTAACTTTCGTTTTAAGTGTTCAACCTAATATGGAGATCTCAACAATACGGAAATCCCAATTTACTTGTTCAAGGATGCTGTGTGCTCAGGACGTCACTGGCTATCGTGGAGAAACAGCAGCTGCATTTTGACAGAGGACATAGGGAACAGGAAGCAGTATGAGAGGATCTATAGATAGATTTATTAAGGTTGGAGTATGTCCTGTGAGAGATGGGAGGATAGAGACCTAACTCCTTCAAGATGGCAGAGAATCACCTATAATATATGCCTAAAAATAGCATGATGGGAGATCTTTAAAGACGGCAGAGAATCCTAAATCCCCTCTTGTGGCCTGCAGGGTTTCAAAAAACACCAAGGAAATCCGCTCTAGAAAATAAATAGATAGATGTTTTAAGGTATTAACCAGTTTCAGCTTGATGTCGCTTAATAATACTTGTCTTACCTAGCTTAAATTAGTCTGTAGATGTTAACTTACTTATTTTACACAGATTTCAAATATGGGTGTGTGTGCTGCTGGTTTAGCCAGTAAAAAGTAGATCTCCACGATTTCAATGTAGCCAAAGCAGACGTGGGACTCGTGACAATTCATGAGATTTTCAATGTGGAAAAACTGCAATTACCTCACGGCGTCAGTGGCTATCATGGACAGACAGCAGCTGCATTTTGACAGAGGACATAGGGAACAGGAAGCAGTATGAGAGGATCCATAGACAGACAAATTAAGGTTAGAGTATGTCCACTGAGAGTTGGGAGGATAGAGACCTAACTCCTTCAAGATGGCAGAGAGTCACCTATAATATATGCCTAAAAACAGCATGATGGGAGCTCTTTAAAGATGTCAGAGACTCACTTCCCCCTCTTGTGTCCTGCAGGGTTCTGTACCAGCAGCAGAACCAGCCTATGGACGCTCTGCAGGCGTATATCTGTGCGGTTCAGCTGGACCACAGCCACGCGGCCGCCTGGATGGACCTGGGCACGCTGTACGAGTCCTGCGGGCAGCCGCACGACGCCATCAAGTGCTACATCAACGCCACGCGGAGCAAAGCCTGCCTCAACACAGCTGCACTCACTCAGAGGATCAAGCTGCTGCAGGTAGGAGCTCTGGGAACAAGGAGATGTGGAGAAACCTAAAGTTTCATGTTTGAAATGTATTAAAAAAAGATATCTGCTTTTTTCTCATTTTGATTTCTGACCACTGAGATATGAATACTGATTCATATTGGTGTGTTTTTAAACACATTTTTCTCACTTGTAATTGTAAAGCATACCTTCATGGCATTGAACATTTCTGTTATATTCTGCAAACACTCACCTCTACGTAGTCTCTGTAGTTGGCTTTTTCCTGTCGAGTTCAGCACTAAAAGTTTGTGTCTTACACAATTTCTCCTAGGCTCAGTTGTGTAACCAACAGCCAGGTAGTCTGCAGAATAAGAGTAAAATGCTTCCTAGTATTGAAGAGGCGTGGAGTTTACCCATTCCTGCTGAGCTCACGTCCCGGCAGGGGGCCCTGAGCACTGCACAGGAGCAGGTGAGACCAGCTCATACCAGACAACACACACACTTTGTAATATTACTCGAACATAACATATATATGAGGACTGATGAAGCTGAGGCCTTGCTCCGATTCGTTCAGAGGTTCTGAGCGAAATGTGGGAAACCATTTTAAGGAATTGGAGCAAGGCCCATATTATAATAATCTAATTACCAGAGTGTAGTAGTGTGTAGTTGATCTTCATAGAGTGGTGCAGTGATGAAATATTTAGCATCTCCCTGGTTCTCTCCATTAACAGCCAATGGTATTTCTCCATGTGAATTTGGAATAATACAGACAAAACTCTGTGTCATCAAACAAAAAAGCTAACGTTGGCTAAAGGCGGCTAATGTTGGGCTATAAAGGAACTACAGCACGGTCACATGACTTCACGTCACCACCGCTAAGCTAAAGGAGGCTAATGTTGGGCTATAAAGGAACTAGATTACGGTCACATGACTTCACGTCACCACCGCTAAGCTAAAGGTGGCTAATGTTGGGCTATAAAGGAACTACAGCACGGTCACATGACTTCACGTCACCACCGCTAAGCTAAAGGAGGCTAATGTTGGGCTATAAAGGAACTACATTACGGTCACATGACTTCACGTCACCAGCGCTAAGCTAAAGGAGGCTAATGTTGGGCTATAAAGCAACTACAGCGCGGTCACATGACTTCACGTCACCACCGCTAAGCTAAAGGAGGCTAATGTTGTGCTATAAAGGAACTACAGCACGGTCACATGACTTCACGTCAGCACCGCTACGCTAAAGGAGGCTAATATTGGGCTATAAAGGAACTACAGCACGGTCACATGACTTCACGTGACCACCGCTAAGCTAAAGGAGGCTAATGTTGGGCTATAAAGGAACTACAGCACGGTCACATGACTTCACGTCACCACCGCTAAGCTAAAGGAGGCTAATGTTGGGCTATAAAGGAACTACAGCACGGTCACATGACTTCACGTCACCACCGCTAAGCTAAAGGCAGCTAATGTTGGGCTATAAAGGAACTACAGAACGGTCACATGACTTCACGTCACCACCGCTAAGCTAAAGGTGGCTAATGTTGGGCGTGATGACGTTTAGTCGTCTCATTTAGACACTTGTTATCAAGCGCCGTTTTTAAATTCATCAGTGGGGTATTTACTGACATATTTTATGTCGTAGAATAAAATAAGTCAGATGTTGTTAACCGCAGACCTCAGGATAACAACCAAAAACCTATTCAGAAAACCATTGACTTCCAGACCAGGGAAGCCAGATGTGCTAAAAGGGCTAACTTTAGGACTCATTCCTGCACCACTCTATAGAGCCGCTTCATGTAATAAATGCATGCGTTTTGTGTCATTTATTTGACACTGTTGAAGCTAAAAGTTAATCCTATATAATGAAATCTTACTAGTGCCCTACCATCAACATATCAGTTGTTTTGGTCCTCTGTTTTCATGCACTTTTGTTTATAATTATCAACGACATCATCCTCTTTTGGCTCCCAACAACATCCTGCTCATCACCTGCTTGATCTAATCAACAAACAGACAGGAGTAACAGAAATGTACTTTTTATAGAATACAGTAACTAGTAAACAACCAAATGTTATCTGTAAACAAAATTGTTGTTGCAACCCATCACAGTTTTGAGAATGTGTAAAGAACCAGTCAGCAACATGGTCTGCATGTCCAACAACCCCGACTAATGCAACTAACTGATGTTGCATTGTGACAGCATGAGTACTCTGATTATCTCTACAATAAATTCAAAATATAATTGTTTATTATTATTTATATTGTCTAATATTGCAATTGCACATATCGCATTATACATGAGAGTAACACATGCGTCACTTCCGGGCAAAAAGTACGGCTCCTCCCACTTTTGGGGGAAAACAACGCTGTCATTTGAATGGCGGTCAATACAAATTCTGACGTTTTTGCCAATCCGATCACAAATGTAAGAAAACCGTGGATTTGTGGATCTTCAAAGAGCCCGATTACGATGTCCAGACAGGCAAACAATTACATTAAATTATTGGAAATCGACGATCGGGCTCGATATATGGTTACATATAGCAGTAGGCGTTCGATGTCCATAGATGAGAGTAACATCTACGTCACTTTACGGCCCCGCCCACTTTTGGGGAAACCAACGCTGTCATTTGAATGGCGATCGAGCCTGAAGCCACAGAGCTCCTTTGTTCTTAGAGGAAGTACAGAAACACTGAACTCTGGATTTGTTTTAATGTTTGAGGTGCATTAAACGACACAGCAGCTTGTTGGCGTGATAAAACAATTATTTTCCGCCTCGCTCATGAGAGAAACAGCCGGCGAAAATGACAGCCTCGCCTACTGATTTTAATTTAACCATATATCGAGCCCGATCGTCGATTTCTAATGATGTAATGTAATTGTTTGCCTGACTGGCCATCGTGATCGGGCTCTTTGAAGATCCACAAATCCACGGTTTTCTTAAATTTCTGATCGGATTGGCAAAAATGTCAGAATTTGTATTGACCGCCATTCAAATGACAGCGTTGTTTTCCCCCAAAAGTGGGCGGGGCCGTAATTTTCCGGAAGTGACGTAGGTGTTACTAATCTATTAGAGGGAATTAATTTTTTTAAACATTTGTTTTAAATTATTCAATAATACAAAATAATAGACTAATAAATATTTCATATTATTTAATAATAATTGGAATATTTGTTTAATTTTTTTGTATTATTAAAAATACATTTAAAGGTTTTTATTATTAATTTACGTTTACATTTTTTTTAAATTGTTTATTATTAAATATTTCAACAAATATTGCAATTGCAAATTTGAAATCACAATGTTAGAGGGAATATATATATATTTTTTAACATTATTTTTGATCATTTAATAATACAAAATAATAGATACATAATTATTTAATATTATTAAACAATAATTGGAATATTTATTTAATTTTTCTGTATTATTAAAAATACATTTAAAGGATTTTATTGTTAATTAACATTTTTGCCGTGGCTCTTCAGCAAATCGCAAATACAATTACTGCCATTTAAATATCACATTAGACAATATTGATACTTTTTGATTGTGCAGCCCTAATTATGACCTTAATCATCACCTCTTAATTGGATGAAGGTCATAACACTAACCGTATTAGTCAGAGTATTGTCATAATGCAACATTTGAAGACACACATTGCTGTTCATTTAGCATCAAATCTATTCATCATTATGCAGAACAGTTTTTATGCCTGTCTGACGCTGTTTGAAACACCACTTGAGAGCAAATCTGAAAAGTAGTTTGCATAAGGAGGGAGTTTGTTGTTGTTGTTGTTATTGTGAGTCCATTGGTCCTCACTATGTGTGTCTGTTGTGGCTTTAAAGGCCTGTAAAGGGGAGGAAAGTAATCACACAGACCCTCAGGCCAGTCCAGCGAAGAGGAAACGGACCTCCAGCCCGGCTAAGGTACATTTAAACTCTAAACAATGATAATCTGCACCATTATTGAGAAGTGGAGCCATGATTTAAGACGTTGTGTTGTCTCTCTTTCTCTCTCAGGGTGCTGGAGAGTCGCTGGAAAGCATAAACACCCAGCAGCAGCAGCAGCAGATCCCCAGCTGGTACCTGACGCCACAGAAGCTCCAGGTAGGAAACATCCTGAGTTTAGATAGTTTTTTATGTGTAGAGAAACTGATAAATGATTCATGGACACAGTTTGTCTTTGTTATATTTAATAAAGTGATAAAGAAAGTCAATATACAAGTGAAATCGATCTCAAATGCAGGAACAGAGCAGCTTCATCCTCAGAGGAGAAAGAAGTTCTGCTCACAGTCTCTCTGTATATTCATGAGAGGAAACAGCTGGTCCTCCATCCCATCATTAAACCATTAAACCCCCTCGTCCTTTTTGCAAATCCACCTTTTACTTCCTTTGCCTCCTGAAATGTAAATCCTTAACATCTGTCTCTGTTAAACACATACAAGACTAAAAATACAATTTAACAGAGCAAAAGGCAATCAGAGTATAAGACTATAGCCGCGTTCACACCGCAGTACTTTTCCCACAAAACAATAAATGAAATAGACTCAGGCTGGAAAAGAGCTCTCGCCAAAACACGCAATTGCATTTGTGAAAATGCAGTCGTAAAAAATGTTTTTAAAAAAGAAAGTAAGTCGGGAAGGTGGGAGCTCTCCATCTCCAGCTGCCGTGTTTGCTCCTAGCTGGGCTGGTTGTGTTTCAGGTGCAGTTTATGGTTGGTCGTATTGCTAGCTTTTGTTGCTACCTTTTTTAAACAAATGCGACACACCGGCTCATTCAAGTCCGTAGGTTCGCCTCGTTGATTTGGCTTAAATCCAAATTATTGGAATTAGGTTTTGCAACCAATTCTATTTAACTTCAAATTCCCCTCGAGTAAGTCACACGTTGTCTCCTGCTTGTCTCTATATTATTCATTTGGCTGCTACACACTGTTGCACGCGGAGTGTCCTGACCTGGCTGTGTGTGAGCCCCGCCCCTCACAGCGCGCCGGGCCGGCAGACACGGCGCGCCGGGCCGGCAGACACAGCGTGCCGGGCTAAAATGCCGGTCACATCCTTATGTAAACAAACACGCATGTAAACAAACACGCATGTAAACAAACACGCATGTAAACGGCAATTTATCGAGGTCAGAAAAGTTATCGAGTTCCTTTTTAGTTATCGTACGATAAGTCAATGAATTGCTTATCGCGACAGGCCTACAAAGGGCTGCACAATTTAAGAACAATTACTAGTTTAAATGAACCCTGTGTGGCCATTTTTGTGTGTGCAATATATAAGAAGACCTTCACTAGGGTGGTTATTATTATTAATATTAATATTTCACTAGGGCTGCAAAATGTATTTGCAATATTGGAGAGAATGACAATTTGTGCAAAACCATGCACCATATCGTTATCATTTAATAAAACATACATTTAAGTTTGAAGGATACATTTTTTTAGGCTGGGATTCTGCAGATCTATACCACTTCATTCAGATATGTTCAAATATATTAAACCACACATGGTCTTACTCATGTTTTTAACATCCAACATCTCTACAGTATATGAAAATAACATCCTTGTGCTTCGACCATAAGAAGTGTTTTTCATTTGTTGCTCCTGTCACATTTGACTCATTTGTGTGGGCATTTATTTTACTGCAATATATAATATTCAGCATGCATTTCAATTGTAATTGAAATATGATTGTGAGCTTCTGCATCACTAACTCTGTGATTAATCTGCAGAACCTTGATCACTTGCGGTCGAACCGAGCGAACCTCAAGCCTCCTCAGGTTCAGATCCTGGAGCAGCTGGAGCAGCAGTTTGTCCTCATGCAGCAGCATCAGGTACACACAGGCACCTTATATACTACTAAACTGCTATATTTATATAACCGTATTGACCCGAATATAAGACGACCCCTCTTTCTCGTTGTTTCAAACATTTGTATTGAGAAGAAGCATACAAGTGTGAGCAATAGTACAGACTTCTTTTGGGTGGAAATCATGCTTCCCTTTTTCACATAGAAGACAAACAAGAAATAATAAAGAAAAAACATAGCATGACAGGAATACCATACTTAATGACATACATAGTCATAGTGGGAAAGAACATACAAAATAGTATGTATAATACAAATAAATAAATAAACTTAAAGGTCACCTATCATGCTATTTTTAGGCAATAGCATAGGCCTCAGATATATAAAAATATATAAAAAAACATGTCTATGAAGTGTTTTGCTCATAATACTAAACAGATCACCCATTCTAGCCATGCCTCATATCCTTCTATTTCACTTCCTGTTTCAAAAGTGCTGATTTGGGGTATAAAGCTTAAAAAAATTTAAAATATAGATAAAAAATAAAAAAGGAGGGGTCTGAGCTCATGCGGGACCCAGCAGCTACTGTCTAAACTAAATACTGCCGTGATGAAACGCCATATCATGGATTATCAAGGATTCTGAAACAGTATGGAGCTCAAAGGCTTTCTCTCTTGCCGGTTATACCACAAGGTGAGTTCCTTTTTATTTCCTGCTTCTTCACACACATGCTCTCCAGTACAGGTTAGCTCTGAGTGTTAGCCATGCTAATGTAAACACAGACCATATTACGTCCAAAACAGTCGGGCATTGTTTCTGATAGCAACTTTCTGATAGGGCCGTGGGTCCACATTTCCGATATTACGTCATATCGGACGCAAATCTGGATCAGCTCCGTTGTTCCCCGTTTTTAGAGATTTGGGTACGGAGGAAAAGAGAGAGGGTTTTATTTTCTGACGCTGCGTGAGTTCCCTGACACACCGGGGACACATGTTGATGTAGAAAAGACATCAAAAAGTGCATTTTGCATGATAGGTCCCCTTTAAAGGGTGCAGATGAGCCCAGACGACCCCTCTTTTTCAAGACTCATTTTTGGAAAAATACCGTTTTGAAGACCAAATCTTGTTTTTATAAAGAAAATAATTGTATTTTACTTTTTGGGCTCGCCATCTTCTAACGTTAAACTCAGTAACACCATATTTCTATGCTGCTCGACAGTTGTTTGATGACTCTGCTTCGTTGATCACCATTATCTTAAAATTGGCATCGTAACGTCGCCTCTCTTGATCCACTTTGTTGGAGTTGTTCGCTGTCTCCATCTCTGTTACCTGTTGTACTGTTACTTTAAGACGGCGTCTCTCTTGGGGGAACACTCGATCTTTGTTGTGACTGTGTAATTACCTCGAAAATCTAGACACCGAAAAACCCATCTTATAAGTCGTTGAGTTGAATGTGACGGCTTATGCTCCTATCTCATTGAAAACCATAAAAAAAGAAGCTAGTTTTTAGAAAAAGACACACTATGTGGACCCAGGCCTGGTGTATCCTCACAGCTAAAGTGTTGGGGAAATACTGAATGTACTCTTCCAATATCAGAGTTAACATGATAACAAAGGTAGCTGTGTACATGACAGGATTAGGGATCGACCGATATGGCTTTTTCAAGGCCGATACAGATTATTAGTAATCAAGGAGACCGATAACCGATATTTGGAACCGATATACATTTGCAGTAAAATCAGGAAATCTTGGTGTCAAAATGTAGAATAACACAAACTGGCCGCTGGCTTCGCTGGCTATGCATCAATCTCGTTCTAGTTAACTGCAACAAAGTGCATTATTCGGGCATTTTCAGTGTAACTGGGAAACTGATAGAATTGGATCACGTGTGGCGGCTGTGGCTCAGTGGATAGTGTGCTGGACTTAGAATCAGGGGGTAGCAAATTCGAGTCCCACTGCAGTCAGCATGTCGTTGTGTCCCTGAGACACTCACCCCAAATTGCTCCTGTGGGGATTGTCCACAGTACTGAATGTATGTAAGTCGCTTTGGATAAAAGCGTCTAACAAATGTAATGTAATGTAATGTAATCATAAGATCGTGGAGTTTTTGCAACTTCAGCATAGAGGATTGGGATGTTTATTGAACTTCGGCTTTCAACTGACTTACCTTCGAAACACATGTATGGCTCTGCCGCTCACCGCTGCTGCTTGCTTCTGTCTGTGTCTGCGTTCTTCGCGCCTGCCTGTAATCTGAGAAGGTCCCGCCTCTCTGGCTGGCTGCAGCCCGTAAAATCTTCAGTGTTGATTGACACTTCAGTAATAGCCTATCAGATAGCGCTGTGGGCGGGACATTGCTCGTGAACACAGAGTGGTGACTGCAGCCAGAGAAACGGCCGCATCAGAGCCAAAGTTTTATCGGCAATTGGATAAAGAAAATGCCGATACAGATAATCTGTAAAATGCGGAATATCGGCCTCAATAATCGGTCGACCCCTAGACAGGATGTATGATTACCTAGAAGAGCATCAGGACTTGAGAGGATCATAAATACATGGATCCTGAGATTGAAGCTCAAGCCGGGGACCAGTGAGATTTTCTCTAACATAAAGCATCCTTTGTTGTTTCAGCATCGACCCAGCCTCCCCAACGGTCCTCTGGCTGAATTGTCTCACCTCAACGCCAGCCTCCCCCGAACCTCCCCCCTCAAACACACCTCCTCCCAGCCCAAAGCTAATGGGTCCTGTTCTTCTAGTCCCTCCTCCTCCTCTGTGGGGACACTATTGGGACACCTGGACAAAAACCACAGCGTGGGACTGGGAGCGAGCAACGGAAACGTGCCTTACCCTCAGCAGAACTCTCTACAGCAGAACTCTCTACCTTTCCCTCAGCAGAACTCTCTACCTTTCCCTCAGCAGAACTCTCTACCTCAGCCCAGAAGTCCCAGCGCTGTGGAGGACGGGTGGAGGAACCAGCAGCAGCGCAACAACACCACTCAGGTACTTACTCCAACCATTACAGATTGGTAATCTGCTTCCATTGTGTGTTTATTATTTAAAGCATGTCTCATTGTGTATTCTACTGCTGCTACTACTACTACAATTATTTATATTACTACCACTGCTACTACTACTACAACTACTACAACTACTACTACTACAACTTAATAATAATAATACTACTACTACTACTACTACTACAACTTATAATAAAACTACTACTACTACAACAATTACTTATACTAATACAACTACTACTAATACAACTACTACAACTTCTAATAACACTACTACTACTACAACAATTACTTATACTAATACAACTACTACTAATACAACTACTACAACTTCTAATAACACTACTACTACTACAACAATTACTTATACTAATACAACTACTACTTACACAACTACTACTACTAGTACAACAACAACTACTTTTAATCTAACTACTAATACAACTACTACAACTTCTAATACAACAAACTGCATTTTCAGCTAAATTCAGCACCAGATGTACGCAGCTCACAGCATTCGCACGCATTTTCAGCAGGAAATGCATTTTCTAGTTGAAAGCATGTCTCATGGTGTGTTTCCTCTCGTTCTCTCCTTTAGGGGCTTCACAAAGGTTCTCATTCGGCAGGTCCCAATGGAGAACCCCCTTTCTCTTCCTCCCCTCACCCCTCCTTCTCTTCCTCTGGACTTCTGAATCAGGTGGGCCACTCCTCCGGTCCCTGCACTGCCTCCTCCTCCGCCTCCTCCCTCTCTCCCACCTCCCCCCAAACCACACCCAACCACCACCTGTCCTCGCCCCCCCACTGCTCCTCCTCTACTACCTCAGGGGTCCAAACCAAAGACGCCACGCCTTCAGGGGCCACAAACTGCGACTTTTTGCCATCAGTTTCTGCAGGCACGCCGTTAAGTCCCGCCCCCGCGCAGGGATCGACTAATCACGTCCAGCCGCGGGTGACGGACAGCTCTCCAGACAATCCTCAGCTCTCAGCCTTGCTAAAGGGAAAAGCCAGTAACAACAACGACGACAACAATAACTTCAGTAACCACGGGGGGGCTTCCTCGGAGAAAATCAAAATCAACAACGTCCACGATCCTCAAACCTCCAACAGCCTCTCCTGCCTTAACAGCCCGTCCAAAAGCAACATCCAGGGGCCAAAGGTCAACGGGAAGGGGCCGCAGGAGTCTCAGAGCCCCATGAAAGTGGAGCATCCTGCTGAAAAGAGACTTTCTCCCTCTGTTCTGGCTCCCTGGTCGTCAGTGTCCATCTACCCCAGCTCTAGTGAGGTGCTAAAAGCGTGCAGGTGAGAAGTTATCTAAGATTCTGGGTTTTTAATCAGAATTTATTGGGTTTTTTGGTTGTTTTGGGAGTCTATTTTTTTTCCACTTTAATGTGCGAATGGACCCCTTTCCCCATCGAAGGTTTTCCTGAGGTGATATTAACAGCTGATGGTTTTTGACCTGTTGAAAGTCTGTTTGTTTTGTAATTTAAAGAGGCATCAGAAAGCTTTCTGTATAAATAGCTCCCATACATTTTAAATTAAAACTGTCATATTCCTCTTTTGGTTTTGCAATGGTTGACACGCTTCATTTGTACCATACATCAGTCGTATGAGGAGACCGGGATAACAGTCTTCATCCAGAAAAGCTAACCTCGTGCAGCAAGTGTGTTTGTTGCTAGGTGTGTTGAAGCTCGGTGAAATGACGTAACATGGTTCAGAGTTCAGTGAAGCGTGAGGTGACAAGAAACAAGAAAACGAAATAAGATGGAAACGTGCATCAGAGTGGATTCATGAAAAGCCTGTAATAGCTTTGATTTGTCCCAAAGTTTTCTGGTTAGTCTGGGTCAATGTAAGTGTCAACACTTTTTAGATATCCAGGTGAGGTCTAAGTCTTTATCATTTTCTCTGGATGCAGTTAGGACTTGATGTTAAGTAAACTTAACTCAAAAAGTAAGGACATTTGTGTTTGGTAGATTATTTCTTTGTTGTAACAATGCTTCTTGGCAATACATCTTATACCGTTGGAAAGCCTGTTTAATTACTTTTCCAATGGCGCCCCATTTGTGAGGAACATGCATTGCCAAGAAGAATTGGCAACAAAGAAATAATCTACCAAACACACATTGATTGGCCTGTTATCCACACTGTGTTACACGAGTATTATGTTTCTCTCAGAGCTGATTTACTCACCTCTCTCCCCCGCTCTGTGTGCAGGAACCTGGGGAAGAACGGCCTGTCGACGAACAGCATCGTCCTGGACAAATGTCCTCCTCCACGGCCCCCCCGCCCTCCTTCTCCTCCGCTGCCAAAGGACAAACTCAACCCCCCCACGCCCAGTATTTATGTGAGTACAGCCGCTCCGTAGAAAGAGAAGAAGGTCTCCTATATCATGCAAAATGCACTTTTTGATGTCTTTTATGTATAGAATATGTATATAGGGAGGCGTGTGGTGCAGTGGGTTGTGCGTTGGTGTTGGGATCAGGGGGTCACAGGTTCAAACCCCACTGCAGTCAGCATGTCGTTGTGTCCCTGAAGACACTTCACCCCAAACTGCTCCTGTGGGGATTGTCCACAGTATTGAATACTCAATACTCAATAAAGTCGCTTTGGATAAAAGCGTCTAGCAAGTGACATGTAATGTAATGTAATATATAAAAATACTGCATTAGAGTGAAGCTGAGAATAATAGTGTCTTCATGTCTTAAAGCTGCTGAGTCATATATCGCACCTCAAACAACAAATAAATCCAGTTTCGGTTTCTTTACTTCCTCTACAGAAAAAAGGAAAGTAAAAGAAAATCTCACTTTCAGTGGTGGACATCCATCCCCTATTTACTCTCCGTAAAACCTTCTGACGCTCTATTTGACACCATTTTCATATTTCTGGATTAATTATACTGTTGTTGACGAACAGAAATATGGTTTTCTGGCATCACTTTAACATTTTAAAGGTCTCCTATCATGCAAAATGCACTTTTTCAAGTCTTTTCTACATCACCATGTGTCCCCGGTGTGTCCCCGGTGTGTCCCCGGTGTGTCCCCGGTGTGTCAGGAGACTCACAAAGTGTCAGGAAACAAACCCCTCTCTCTTTTCCTCCGTACCCACATCTCTAAAAACGGGGGAACAACGGAGCTGATCCAGATTTGCTGCGTCATGACGACATTACTAAAATGTGGGCGGGCTTTACACCCACGGGCCAATCAGAAACGTTGCTGTCAGAAACAATGAGACGTGTTCTGGAAGTAATGTGGTCTGTGTTTACATTAGCATCGCTAACACTCAGAGCTAAACTGTACTGGAGAGAGCATGTGTGAAGAAGCAGGAAATAAAAAGGAACTCACCTTGTGGTAAACCTGAGAGAGAAAGAGTTTGAGCTCCATACTGTTTCTGAGAGAATCCTTGATGTGGTTTGGAACTAGAGGGATATGAGGGATGTCTAAAAATGCAGGATCTGTTTGGTATTTTGAGCAAAACACATCATCGACATGTTTTTTAATATATTTGTATATATCTCAGACCCATAATATATGCCTAAAAATGATAGGAGATCTTTAATGTTAGATTCATAGCATCTTGGCCTCAGCATCAAAGTGTGGAGTTAACTGACTTATGATTCCTCCTCTCTGACGTGCAGCTGGAAAACAAGAGGGACGCCTTCTTCCCCCCCCTCCATCAGTTCTGCACCAACCCTTCAAACCCTGTCACCGTCATCAGAGGACTGGCAGGAGCGCTCAAACTGGGTAAGAGTCTGCAAAAAAACATTTTAAACTCTATTTGTGTGATAGAAGGAGCTGAAGGTGTATGAGGATGCAATTAGCTGCATACATGGAAACGTGCACACCACTTGCATGTTATAAAAACACTGCATTTCTGTGTTCGAAGCATCTAAAAATGTTTGATAGTACACTGCAGCTTTGAGTGTGTGCAGATGTGTTAATTAAAAAAATGTATATGTGCAAATTAACTAGAAAAATAATTAGATGGATTCAAAAGACAGAAATAAATAAATCCAAAACATGCAAGACATTAAAATATTGAATAAATACAAAATGAAATACATCAGAGGGGTGTGTGTGTGTGTGTGTGTGTGTGTGTGTGTGTGTGTGTGTGTGTGTGTGTGTGTGTGTGTGTGTGTGTGTGTGTGTGTGTGTGTGTGTGTGTGTGTGTGTGTGTGTGTGTGTGTGTGTGTGTGTGTGTGTGTGTGTGTGTGTGTGTGTGTGTGTGTGTGTGTGTGTGTGTGTGTGACCGCGGAGGATACACATGTGCAGCCTCGAAATTTCTCGCTACGAAGTACGCCGGCCTCGGTAGAATTCCAAGTATGCTGGACATTGGAACAGTCCTTCGGCGGGACTCGATGACGTAGCATCCTTGAAATAGTGGCTCTGGAGCAGCCTTCCTCGACATTGAGAAACACCCATGGAGTGTGTGTGTGTGTACTCTCACGTGGCTCTGTGGGTGTGTCTCTGTGATCGTGTGTGTGTGTGTGTGTGTGTGTGTGTGTGTGTGTGTGTGTGTGTGTGTTTGTGTGTGTGTGTGTGTGTGTGTGTGTGTGTGTGTGTGTGTGTGTGTGTGTGTGTGTGTGTGTGTGTGTGTGTGTGTGTGTTTGTGTGTGTGTGTGTGTGTGGTGTGTGTGTGTGTGTGTGTGTGTGTGTGTACTCTCACATGGCTCTGTGGGTGTGTCTCTGTGATCATGGAGTGTGTGTGTGTGTACTCTCACATGGCTCTGTGGGTGTGTCTCTGTGATCATGGAGTGTGTGTGTGTGTGTGTACTCTCACATGGCTCTGTGGGTGTGTCTCTGTGATCATGGAGTGTGTGTGTGTGTGTGTGTACTCTCACATGGCTCTGTGGGTGTGTCTCTGTGATCATGGAGTGTGTGTGTGTGTGTACAGTTGACATGTAGGACAACAGCACCACCTGCATATGGAAGCAGTTACTGCACCTGTTGGAGAAGTAGATATCAAACATCTGCTCTTCTGATACTCCGACTCACAGCTGTGTCATCCTGTGATCTGCAGTTTAACCCCGTGTGTTTATTAGAGAGTTATGTAATAAGTTATAAAATAAACACAGAACAACACGGCTTACAACAAACCCTCTAACACTGGTTCACTAATGAAGGTGTGGGAAGGCTAATTCAATGTTTGTTATCCCATCTAATGTATTTACTGTATCAAAGTAATGCAACCTATTACACTTTTCTTCAGCAAATTAGATTTAAAATGAGCACATGTCATAAAAGACGTTTTCTAAAAACACAAGGTTCCTCACAGGATTACTCTACACTGATTACTGTGAGTCTTTATTAAACCAAAGTATAATATTACTTGAATTAGGATTGGAAAAGAGCCACTGAATATCTAGCATGAACAGCTTTCCACCAAAAATAATTTATTTAAAAGTTAGCGTTATTTTTCATCAACATTTTGATTAGTAACGCTAATTTTAATTATCTCTTTTGATTAGTTACGTTTATTAAATTTTTGTATGTAATGACATAATTAGATTTACGTTAGATTAAAATTATATACACTTTATTTCCCAGCTGTGCATTTACAAGACAATGGGAACTATCCATATAGTTTATAAAATAACTATAACTTTACTGGGGTGAGATTTCAATCTTCTCTAGTATAACAATAACAAAACTTTTTTTTCTATATGTTGTGCTGCGTATGGTGAGGGATGTTCTATTCCCAGGTGCCAAAGAAACAGTCAATTCAATGGACAATTAATCAGATTCAGAATACCTTTCTAGTCACAGAGGAGAGGACATTTACATTGCTACAGCAAAAGTAAAGAGGCTAAATATGAATAAAGAAATAAATCTTAGAGATAGAAATCACACACATTATTATCATTAAATTGTGTGAGAGCGTTATTTGAACAAACCTTTTTTTCCTCTCTTGATTATTTTTTAACATGATACCTAACTTCCCCCTCCTCCTCCCCTCAGATCTGGGTCTGTTCTCCACGAAGACCCTGGTGGAGGCGAACCCTGACCACCTGGTGGAGGTCCGCACGCAGCTCGCTCAGCCCGGAGACGAGAACTGGGACCAGAGCGGAGGAAAGAAGATGTGGCGCTGCGAGAGCAGCCGCTCACACACCACCGTCATCAGATACGCCCAGTACCAAGCCGCCTCATTCCAGGAGTCTCTGAGGGTCAGTCACTCTCACACACACACACACACACACACACACACACACACACACCACACCACACACACACACACACACACACACACACACACTGCATAGACAGACAGACAGAATCACATTCGACCTTACTTCTTCTTGCATTTCTAAGTGATCTATATTTTATCTTATATATATATTTATATATATTGTATGTTGCCTTGGTAAAGAAAGCTGAGTCATAAGAGTTATATTGCCTAAACTACGCTGTATCCTTTACTACATTTTTAACCAGCCGCCATTGTTACAGATCTGATAACATTAGGGCCAGAATATAGTGCCAGTTCCTTTCAAAGATCACATTTAAACTGTACTGAACAATTGATATTTAGCTAGCTTAAAGGTCCCATGTCATGGCCATTTCTACTGATCATAATTCCATTGTTGAGGTCTACTAGAATAGATTTACATTGTTCAATGTTCCAAACTCACATTGGTTTCTCATACAGCATCTCTGTATAGTATGTGTATTCACTCTGTCCTACACGGCTTGTTGGAGCTCCTGCCCCCCCCCTCCCTGTGAGCCCAGTGGCCGTCTGCGAGACAGCGAAACCCAGCCCGAAACCAGCCCGAACACACACACACACCCCCGCAGCCTGGCTGTGAGTCGGTGTGTGTGCTCACACACCGACTCACAGCCTCGCCGCGTCCCGCCGTCTTAGGGAGGAGAAATCGGCGGAGCTGCAGCTGAGAAAAGTGTGTGTGTGTGTGTGTGTGTGTGTGTGTGTGTGTGTGTGTGTGTGTGTGTGTGTGTGTGTGTGTGTGTGTGTGTGTGTGTGTGTGTGTGTGTGTGTGTGTGTGTGTGTGTGTGTGTTGTGTGGTGTGTGTGTGTGGTGTGTGTGTGTGTGTGTGTGTGTGTGTGTGTGTGTGTGTGTGTGTGTGTGTGTGTGTGTGTGTCCGTGGATTGGTCCAAATGTAACGGCTCCGCGGACGTAACGTAACGGCTCCACGGATTGGTCCATTTGGACCAATGGGAGCGTTCTGGGGCAGCATAGACAGGTCTTTTCTGTGTTAGCGTTTTACTCGCTACAGGGTGTACTTTGAGGGTTTGTGACTCTGCAGACCGTTTACATGCAGAAAAAGCTTCATAACACAAGGGGACGGGTAATAACCAGAAAAGCATGACATGGGACTTTTGAGGGCTTCCTCTCAAGGTTTCTAATACATTCATGTTTTCTATTTGTGACAGGAGGAGAATGAGAATAAGAAGAAGGAGATGGACACGGACGCATCTTCATCAGACAGGTGAGATTGCTTTTCCTTTACTTCTCTTTACATGTTGATCCTCAGTCTTTACTTAATTGTATTTGATGAAGACGTTGCTATCTAACATATAGTTCAAATATAGAGCATGCTGCTAAGATAGTTAATACTGATATCGGTCTATTGGGGCTTTTACGTGTACAGTGTAGTTGAAATAAACGGCACAATACATGACAAATATAGTAATACCATAAAATATACGTCACTCAAAACGGTACAGCTGTTTTGCTTGTTGTTATGAATTAGGTTTCAGTGCTGCATGTTTCTGTTTCTAAATGAAACTCCTATACTTCATTAGTGCGCTGCGACGGAGGAAAGGCTCGTTCAAACACCTGAAGTTCGGCACCAACATCGACCTGTCGGATGAAAAGAAGTGAGTTCCCTCTGATCAGGCTCCAGAAACCCTCCTCTCTGTATGCAGTATCTCTTGTTGGGAGAAGGTGATACCTGTCCCTCGTTAACCTGTCCCTCGTTAACCTGTCCCTCGTTAACCCTCGTTAACCTGTCAATCGTTAACCTGTCAATCGTTAACCTGTCAATCTTTAACCTGTCCCTCGTTAACCTGTCACTCGTTAACCTGTCACTCGTTAACCTGTCCCTCGTTAACCCTCGTTAACCTGTCACTCTTGAACCCTCGTTAACCTTTCCCTTGTTAACCTGTCCCTCGTTAACCCTCGTTAACCTGTCACTCTTGAACCATCGTTAACCTGTCACTTGTTAACCTGTCCCTCGTTAACCCTCGTTAACCTGTCACTCTTGAACCATCGTTAACCTGTCACTTGTTAACCTGTCACTTGTTAACCTGTCACTCTTGAACCCTCGTTAACCTGTCCCTCGTTAACCCTCGTTAACCTGTCCCTCGTTAACCTGTCACTCTTGAACCCTCGTTAACCTGTCACTTGTTAACCTGTCCCTCGTTAACCTATCACTCGTTAACCCTCGTTAACCTGTCACTTGCTAACCTGTCCCTCGTTAACCTGTCACTCTTGAACCCTCGTTAACATGTCCCTCGTTAACCTGTCCCTCGTTAACCTGTCACTCTTGAACCCTCGTTAACCTGTCACTTGTTAACCTGTCCCTCGTTAACCCTCGTTAACCTGTCCCTCGTTAACCTGTCACTCTTTAACCCTCGTTAACCTGTCACTTGTTACCCTGTCCCTCGTTAACCCTCGTTAACCTGTCACTTGTTACCCTGTCCCTCGTTAACCCTCGTTAACCTGTCACTCTTTAACCTGTCACTTGTTAAACCTCGTTAACCTGTCCCTCGTTAACCCGTCCCTCGTTAACCTGTCCCTCTTTAACCTGTCCCTCGTTAAACTGTCACTCTTTAACCCTCGTTAACCTGTCCCTCGTTAACCCGTCCCTCGTTAATCGTCCTTCGTTAACCTTTCACTCTTTAACCCTTGTTAACCTTCGTTAACCCGTCCCTCGTTAACCTGTCACTCTTTAACCCTTGTTAACCTTCGTTAACCCGTCCCTCGTTAACCCGTGCCTCTTTAACCGTCCCTCGTTAACCTGTCAATCGTTAACCTGTCACTCTTTAACCCTTGTTAACCTTCGTTAACCCGTCCCTCGTTAACCTGTCACTCTTAACCCTTGTTAACCTTCGTTAACCCGTCCCTCGTTAACCGTCCCTCGTTAACCTGTCACTCGTTAACCCTTGTTAACCTTCGTTAACCTGTCCCTCGTTAACCCGTCCCTCGTTAACCTGTCACTCGTTAACCCTAGTTAACCTTCGTTAACCTGTCCCTCGTTAACCCGTCCCTCGTTAACCTGTCCTTCGTTAACCTGTCCCTCGTTAACCCGGTCACTCGTTAACCCTTGTTAACCTTCGTTAACCTGTCCCTCGTTAACCCGTCCCTCGTTAACCTGTCACTCGTTAACCCTCTCAGGTGGAAGCAGCAGCTGCAGGAGTTGTCTAAACTTCCAGCGTTTGCTCGTGTTGTGTCAGCTGGTAATCTGCTGAGTCATGTTGGTCACACCATCCTGGGCATGAACACGGTGCAGCTCTACATGAAGGTCCCCGGCAGCCGGACGCCAGGTACACATCTGGAGAGGAACGATAAAACATGTTTGGGCAAAGGGTTTTTATTTTATATTCATCTATTCAATATCATACATGAACATCATACATACAACAAAGTCCAGGGGCAGACTTACAAACAACAAGACATTACATTTCATTTCATTACATTACATTACATGTTAGACGCTTTTATCCAAAGCGACTTACATGCTCAATACTGTGGACAATCCCCACAGGAGCAATTTGGGGTGAAGTGTCTCAGGGACACAACGACATGCTGACTGCAGTGGGGTTTGAACCTCTGACCCCCTGATCCGAACACCAACGCACTAACCCACTGCGCCACACGCCTCTGTACACATTACACACAGTAAACAAAGAAAAAAGGAAAGAAATACATTTTGATACTTCAGATTAAATATCAAATTAGTTTGTATTGCCTTCTTATTCCTAATGTTTTAATAGTGCTAATATATTGTAAATTCTTGATAGAAATGCACAAAATGTGGTTTGGAGTCAGCCTATTTCTTTTTATGGGTATGAAATTTCCCTAAAAATACAATCAACTCTGGGCAAAGGGTTTTGAGTACTGGGAGACCAAGCTAATATTTCAAAAGCTTAAACAACAATACAACAAATCCCGAAGCTTAAAAAGTCTTCAAAATGAGATTTAAAACAATAAAAATCATCCTATGTTTCAACCATATAATTAAATTGTTCAGGATCATGAAATGACTCAGCCCTTTTTTGTATTTTTTAAAATGCTGACGCATCACATTGTATGCCTCCCTGCACGTTCCTCCTCCCTCCCTTTTTGATGATGGTGTTATTGATTATACCAGTTACTGGCTACTAGATCAATGTATGTATCATCAGGGATTTCTGTTATACATTTCTGAATCGATTCACAACTTCTGTCATACAAAGCAAGATATCGATACCAATAGAAAGTGGGATTACTTTGAAAATATCACAAAATATGAGTTTTACCGATTAATTTTGGGAAGTATTTATTTTTTTATTTGGAAAGTTTCTGAGAAATAAGAAAGGCAGCTGTTCCAATCTTCAGAAACACTAGGATGTCCTCCCCCTTCTTCCTTCTATCCTTCATGCATAGCGTGTGTCATGTGTAGGGATGGGTACCGAGCCCCGGTATTAAACGGGCCCCGGGGCTGAATTATTAAAGGCCGTGGTGCCGTTAAGCTCCGACGTTATCGGTCTTTTTATCGGTACTGGAGGAGACATGTAAAAAATATGTCATATGTATTATTGCTACACAAACATTGTATTGCAGTTTTAGTTTCGCCAACTCCGTTTCTAATACGCAAAAAGACTGCAAAATGCGTCTATGATTATTTCTAGTATTTTTCGATCTTTCCAATCCAGACGAGAGATCTCTCCCCCGCCTGCTTGCGAGGGGGCGGGGCAGTTTACACACACGCAGCTGCTACATGCAGCAACACACACACACACACACACACACACACACACACACACACACATGGAGGAGATGGAGAACGCGCTCCGAGGTGTGGTTAAACTTTACCCGTCTCGATGTGGACAATGCTCGTTACCAAAAGTGCAATAAGAGTTCAGCATGTAAGGGCGGTGACACGAGCAATTTGTCTAAACATTTAGCAAAAGTGCACCACATCCAGACGGAGGAATGCACCGGGTTCAACTGTCTTTCTAGTAGCTCTGTAGCTCCATCCACGAGTAACGTTTCCACGTCAGGTGTTATGTATGCTAGCAGCAACACACGGAGTTAACTCAATTATTCAAACATTGGTTAATGATTAGAGGTAACTGAGTTATTTAGTTTGTTAAAGTTTCAGCTATTCTGTTTACAGTTCTGTCATCACATTATTTAATACCATTTGTTAAAACATAGTTTTTTTTTTTCAAAATAACCGATAGAGTAGTACCGTTGAAAGACCGGATCGATAAGCGGAATCTATAAAAGTAGTAGCACCTTAACGATACCCATCCCTAGTCCTGTGTAATGTTCCACATTTCTTTCCAAACAGCTGGATCATTCATTCAAAATGGAAAAATGTAGCCTGAAAAAGTTTTTGTAGTGTCAGTATGAACAGCAGTTGTCTGTATTTCCTCACACAGTTACTAACAACATATTGTTCTCTCTCTCAGGTCACCAGGAGAACAACAACTTCTGCTCAGTAAACATCAACATCGGTCCTGGAGACTGCGAGTGGTTCGCTGTTCCTGAAGCGTACTGGGGCGTCATCAACGACTTCTGTGAAAAGTGAGACATTATAACACACTGCACTGTCACTTTTGTTCAGGTACCTGTGTCTTATTATCTCTTTTAAATGAGTGTCTTTAAAGGCCATTTATGATATGTTTCTTAATGTCTTTCATTTGTGTAAAGCACTTTGAATTGCCTTGTGTTGAAAGGTGATGAATAAATAAACTTGCCTTGCCTGCTGCCTCGTCTGAAACTAAAAAGTGATGCTTTATCTGTGAGGATACATCAGGGCATGAGTCCACAGGGCGTGAGTCCACAGGGCGTGTGTCCACAGGGCGTGAGTCCACAGGGCGTGTGTCCACAGGGCGTGTGTCCACAGGGCGTGAGTCCACAGGGCGTGTGTCCACAGGGCGTGAGTCCACAGGGCGTGAGTCCACAGGGCGTGAGTCCACAGGGCGTGAGTCCACAGGGCGTGTGTCCACAGGGCGTGTGTCTTTTTCAAAAAACTAGCTTATTTTTGCATTGTTTTCAGAATAAGAAACAGATTTATCACCAGGTAGGTTGACACGTACGAGGAATTTGAGTTGATGTCGTGGTGCATACATAAAAGTAAAACAACAATTAAAAACACAGATAGAAAACTATTTTAAGTAAACTATAATAACATTAATACATTCCATTACATGTCACTTGTTAGACGCTTTTATCCAAAGCGACTTACATACATTCAGTTCTGTGGACAATCCCCACAGGAGCAATTTGGGGCGAAGTGTCTCAGGGACACAACGACATGCTGACTGCAGTGGGACTCGAACTTGCTACCCCCTGATTCAAAGTTCAGCGCACTAAATTCAGCGCATAATCCCACTGAGCCACAGCCTCCCTTACAATACAAAATATAGCAGTATTTACTTTGAAATAGAATGGAATAAAATAGGTGTGGTAATAAAAAAACAAACGGATATTGTGTACATTGTGTATATTCAATGAGATAAGGGCGTATGCCGTCACATTTAGCCGCCTCAACGACTTTAGAAACGTAATAAGACCACCAGGATCTGAGGTCGTTGTAGTTCGCCGGCTAATCTCCGTTATAGTTTTCCCCAATAACACATCTGTACACTCCCCTCCTCTCTCAGGAACAACATCAACTTCCTGATGGGCTCGTGGTGGCCGAACCTGGAGGATCTGTACGAGAGCAACGTCCCCGTGTACCGCTTCATTCAGAGACCTGGAGACCTGGTGTGGCTGAACACCGGCACCGTGCACTGGGTGCAGGCCATCGGCTGGTGCAACAACATCGCCTGGAACGTGGGACCCCTCACAGGTAATATATATATGTATTAGGATAAAGCCCTTTAGATTCACCATCTCGTTTTAACGGGGGTCACAACGTCTTGCAGACATACATGAACAAAATGTTGCTCTGTCCTCACTGTAAAGAACTGAATAATCACTTTTACTGTTAAGATAGTTTGCCAACTATCTCAATAACGCATTTATTGCAAAAGGTAATTTTACATGCCTAAAAATAAAGAAAAATCCGTCTTCAGCCTCTCAATGTTTTGCTGCTTTTCTCTGTTTTATAGGATAACAAAGTAAATATGTTTAAAGTTTTGGACTGACAAAACAAGAAAAACATTACCTTGGACTTTGAGGAACTGGGATGGAAATATGTCGATTCCTTTGACCACTGGCTCTACAGCATTATATCATTTTACACATTGATTCTCTCTCTTTTTTGGTCCTCAGCACATCAGTACAAGCTGGCCGTGGAGCGCTACGAGTGGAACAAACTGCAGAGCGTCAAGTCCATCGTTCCCATGATCCACCTCTCCTGGAACATGGCCAGGAACATCAAGGTGTCCGACCACCGGCTCTTCGAGATGATCAAGTGAGGACGCTCTTTCATTTTGAGATATTTAATTAAAGTGGGGGTTTCATGAAATACTTACCTGTAGTCGACAGTAGAGAGTCTGCACGCCTTAGTTTGGAGGATCGAATAGAAGTAACTTCACTAAAACTAAACAATGGTCTTTTATTGATATGAGCAGCATATTTTAGCCTACTGAAAAATATTTGTCTTAATTTAACTGTAACCTATATTTACATTATATTCACCACTATACCTTGCTGTCAGACAACTATAGAGTGTATGCTTCCTACAGGGAACTGAAGCTATTACCTTTCTTTAAAACCACCAGACTGCATTCATAGAAACGGGGCTTTAACCTCTCAGATCAGAGGAGTCGCTCGTATATTGCTCCCTTGAGAAAGTTTGTGTTTTTGTGTGACTAAGGTGTTATTAAACTGTGAGTACAGATTCTTAAAAGTCAAATAAAAACGCAAACCATCTAACAAATGAAGGCATCAGTAGACAAATGCAGTCTGGTTCCTTAAGAGAGCACATATAATGGTGCCTGTCAGAGAGGTCGGAAAGTAATCTAAATATAGCATTAAACTTTAACGAGGCTAAAATACGTTAAGCAGTACAATGTTTATCTTCCTGTTTTTGTGTGACTTGGGTGGTTTCATATGGTTGATACAGATTCATTAAAGGCAGCTTATAACACCAACTAACTAACTCATCAAAACATTGTTATACCGGGAACCTGTGTGTTCTGCAAGATAAAAGAATGCTGAAGTCTGGTAGCTTTAGAGACCATTGATAACGGCTCCAGTTCCCCGTCAGAAAGATCTGTCTACGGTAAAGATGTGGAAATATTCTAAGTATAGCATAAAACTGATATAGATTTTTTCAGGTGTCTAAATGACGTCCACAGCAGTTCAATGTTTATCTTCCTGCTGATACTTCTGTCTGTTTCTCCAAACTCAACTACTGTGGAAAAAGTACCCTTTTTAAAACATACGAATCTATCCCTATATTTCATAAAACACTTGTTCTTTCTTTTTTGTGAAACTCACCCAACGTGTGTGTGTGTGTGTGTGTGTGTGTGTGTGTGTGTGTGTGTGTGTGTGTGTGTGTGTGTGTGTGTGTGTGTGTGTGTGTGTGTGTGTGTGTGTGTGTGTGTGTGTGTGTGTGTGTGTGTGTGTGTGTGTGTGTGTGTGTGTGTGTGTGTGTGTGTGTGTGTGTGTGTGTGTGTGTGTGTGTGTGTGTCAGGTATTGTTTGTTGAGGACTCTGAAGCAGTGTCAGATGCAGAGGGATCTCCTGTTGAATGCTGGGAAAGAGCTGGCGTGGCACGGCAGGACTCAGAGCGAGCCGGCGCATTACTGCAGCATCTGTGAGGTAAAGATATACAGATACATATATATATATATATAGGTATTATATATATATATATATATAGGTATATATATATATATACACACTGAAACCACACGTACTGTACACCCTCTCCACTGCTTTAAAGTCCTTTAAATCCCTTATAATAAAACCAATTCTGAGTGCTTTCCCTGATTTTTAAACACCAAATAGTCCATTGTTTTCTTCATGAAGCACTTTGTAATAATAATAATAATACATTGGATTTTTATAGCGCTCTTCCTAATGCTCAAAGACGCTTGCCATAAAATCAGAACAGAAAGAGTGCAAAGAAAACAGAACACATAAACAGTCGTCCTCATCCACGTGTGAGCAAAGTGAGAGGTTGTTGATCAGAGTTTGAACGCTGCAGTAACATGGATTTTGTGCTTCATTATTGAAGTGACTGTTATTTTGTATATATTGATTGTTGCTTTTATTATGTCTTAATGTGTGCATATGTATAAATGTGTCTGTTGATTGTGTATATATAGATATATACATATTTTTATATATATTTGTATTTTGTAATCGGGATTGTGGGAATTCAATCTCTCTGTCTGTACACACAAACGGAAAGATTGACAATAAAGTTGACTTTGATAAATGTAAGCAGATTTTTCTCCTACGTCTTGTTTGATGACCCTTGACCCCCCCTGTCTCTCCCCCCCTGCAGGTGGAGGTGTTCGACCTGCTGCTGGTCACCACGGAGAGCAACAGCAGGAAGACGTACGTGGTTCACTGTCAGGACTGCGCCCGGCGGGCTGACCTCGACAACTTCGTGGTGCTGGAGCAGTACAAGATCGAGGACCTGATGCACGTCTACGACCAGTTCACACTCGTGAGTCTCAAGAGGAACGAAAATACTCATGTTTCAGACCAGAGTGGAGCATCTTAACCACACATAGGAGACCTTTCCGAGTGTTGCACCCATTATTTTCCCTGATAAATGTACGTTTTGAACTAGAAATATGTGGCGAAATTGCACGAGGAGAGCCAGTCAACATTAGCTGTTAGCACTCGTGTGCAGCACATACCTGCTTGTTTACGGCCAGTTCACACTCGTGAGTCTCAAGAGGAACAAAAAAACGTCTCATTAGGATCAGAATGGAGCATCTAATGGCGTATTTCCACTAGAGAGCGGTTTGAGCGTGCCGTGCCGGGCCCGTTTTTGGTTGCGTTTCCACTAGGCGTAGTTCCGGCTAACGGGTACTTTTTCACAGTTTTTCTGGCTCTCCAAAATCGAGGTTCTCCGGGCCAACAACCGGGCTGAGTATGCTAAACTAGTGACGGCAAGGGGGCTACAACTACAACAAAATGAACATATTTGACCGTGATTTAATTGTAATACACGTTTCTAAATGATGCCGAAGTAACTACATACTGATACCGGTTAGTAAAAACCATGAATTAATGCTTTGACAAGTCTGCAGACAGACGGCAGGCGAAACACCTTTTAAAATGCGTGTTTTCTGAATGGAGATCGGCTAAGCTAACGCAGTATTTGCTCCGACCGTCCACACTCACAACAACGGCCTACAGACATAAATAAAGCAGCGACTGTATTCGCCATGACACAGACAGTCTGTGGTTTGTACTTGTTTAACTTTTGTCTAGTTTCTGAACAGATATGAGGAGCTGTGAGCTCTGAGGCTAACAGCTAACGGCTGATGTTGGTTTTGTGGTTCTCATTGAAGATGACGTCACGGCTCTGCCTACACTGCGTTACTATAGTTACTGCCCCAGCTACTAAACTGTAATGGAAACGCAGCATAAAGTGAGCCAGGCCTACCAAGGCCTAACTATACCGTACTAAGCCGAGCGAGGCCCTGCAATGGAAATGCGCCATTAGACACATAGGAGCCTTTTTAATAAGGGACAGTTCATCCTAAGATAAAAAAAACATAGTTTTCCTTTTGTATCAGTGTTGCTCCCATTATTATCCCTGGTAATTTTACGTTTTGAACTAGAAATATGTGATGAAATTGCACGAGGAGAGCTAGTTAGCATTAGCTGTTAGCACTCGTGTGCAGCACATACTTGCTTGTCTAAATAAAGTAGCTAATTGCTAACGTTAACAGAGTGAGGCTTGATGCAGTTCAAGCTTCATACATTAAAAAATGGTATTGGTCGAAGGTAAACGATGATGTTATCACGATGTGTTCCATTGTAGTGAGAAACTTGAATAAATACAGTTGTTTCACCAAGTTTTCACAGCAATATAAAATAGATATTAGAGATTATGACCTGTTTCACTTCCTAACTACGAATGCCGAGAATTTCTTTTGAATCAAAGAGAAATAATTCAATAGATATTTTACTGTGGTTTCAAATGGAGTTTAAAGAACCATGAACATTCCTGGTCTTAGTGTGGACTATGTATTTATAGTCTTGTGATGACGAAACAAACAGAAAAGCTGAAAAACTATTTACTGACGTATTTTATGTCGTAGAATAAAACATTAAAACCTCTTCAGCGTGTGTTAACCAAAATCACTTTCAGAAACCCAGACTAGTGGACAGGAAGTGGTTAAACACTGACTCATTTTCATATTTTAAGGACTCATTCCTGCACCACTCTATAGCAATACAGTTAAAAGTGAAAATGTGTTTTTATTTTAGGGGTGAACTGTCCCTTTAATGCTCCCACTCCACTGTGAGTTTCCTGAGGTGTGTGTACTAATCTCTGTGTGTTCATCTCCCTGTGTGTGTCTCTGCAGGCGAGCCCCCTGCCTTCCTCCTCCTGATGCTAACTGTTGGAAACCACCGTGGACTCCACACACACACACACATACACACTCTCCGGAAACCTCGTCTCTTTTCTGATATTCAGGAAGTAAGTCCTCAAACGGCGCTCTGTAGCTCCTCCTAAAAACGGCAGCTGTGTGAGAAGCTGTGTTTCTATGCAACCTCCCCCCCCACCACCACACCACCACAGAAACCTAAAAAATGATGAATTTTTGTACATATTCTGTTTTAACTGGCAACGCCGTCACACAAAGAACTACTGATTCGATGTTTTTTTCATTTTTCTATTCCGTTTGAGGGCTTTGTCTCCCTCTCCCTCACACACCACTATGGGATTTTGTATGTTAGGAAACCAGATAAAAGACTGTTTTGTAATGTGAAAAAGTTGAGTGACACATTCTTAAACATTTCCCCCGTTTTTTTTTTAAAAATCTGTTATTTTTGATGATTTGTTTTTGAGACATGGGGGGGGGCGACAGGAACTGATTTGTACACAGAGAAAAAGGGTTGCACATAGACAGAAGAGTGAACATTCATTTGTGGTTTTTTTTTATTTTGATGTAAATTGACTCTATTTATAAATGCATATTTATTGTTTGAAGATATTTGTTCATGGAATGCTGTAATTTTTTTCCAGAGTACCTGCCATTAAATTTGAAGGAGCCGTGTGATTTTAAGCTCGGCCCCTCATACGTTTTCTATATAAATAAAAACTGCTTGGTAAGCATTGTACAGAGAACTTGAGATGGGTTTATTGTTTGAAGGATGTTTTATGAGTCAATAAACAAGAACTGTCTTTATTTACATCTGCAGCTCCAGTGCACTTATTGGTATATTCAGTATCATTTAACGTGAAATACTTGTTTAATGGTATATCAGCAGGAGAGGACTCTTTAAAGTAGAGACACTACATACTGATATACACCTGAACATCTGCAGGAGAGGACTCTTTAAAGTAGAGACACTACATACTGATATACACCTGAACATCAGCAGGAGAGGACTCTTTAAAGTAGAGACACTACACACTGATATACACCTGAACATCAGCAGGAGAGGACTCTTTAAAGTAGAGACACTACATACTGATATACACCTGAACATCAGCAGGAGAGGACTCTTTAAAGTAGAGACACTACATACTGATATACACCTGAACATCAGCAGGAGAGGACTCTTTAAAGTAGAGACACTACACACTGATATACACCTGAACATCAGCAGGAGAGGACTCTTTAAAGTAGAGACACTACATTCTGATATACACCTGAACATCAGCAGGAGAGGACTCTTTAAAGTAGAGACACTACATACTGATATACACCTGAACATCAGCAGGAGAGGACTCTTTAAAGTAGAGACACTACATACTGATATACACCTGAACATCTGCAGCTCGAGTGCACTTTACTTTATTTAACAAGGAATATATAATACAGTATTAATTCCTTATTATAATTAATTCATCATTTATTTATTAGTCTTTCTTTGAGAGACAGACACTTTATGTAAAGTAAGTAAGTAACATTTATTTAGAAACGCTTTTCACAGAATAGTCACAAAGTGCTTGACAAAGCATTAAAACATCATACGAAAGAAGTGCTAAAAACATAGAAAAAAAGCACAAGTTACCCAAACGCATAACAATACATGTCACTTTAGTACTTTTAGGTTACTTATTACTTAGAAAATAGAGAGAAGAATGATACAATTCAGGTGTGAAGTGTTTGCGTGTTTGCACATGCAGTCACTTTCTCCTGTTCCTTTCACTTGTGTGGAAGCAGAAATCTATAAAGCTCTGGTTGTCTGGGCTTGCTCGCCGGAATGCCCTCTCAGCCTCACGCTCTATCTTAGTTCTTAGGGCTTATGATTGAGGGATACTCAACAAAAAATTGCACTAAGTTTTCTCATGTTTTTAAATGTTTAATGTCCTGTAAGTACAAAAATCTGATGTAAGCAGAAGCAACAGGAATTTTAGGATTTTCAAAACAAACGCAGTGCCATTTGAAACCTTTTTTTTAGGATGTCAATAGACTAGAATTTGTATTTCCCATAGAAGTGATTGGATAGTGAGTATATTAACTTTAGACAACTTTTGTGTGAAAAACCCACAGGAGGCTCTGGTGTGATCACGGCGGCCATTTCTCCGTCTCTGTGGGTCTTCTCATCTCAGCAGGATGCGAGAGAAATCCAAACACAGCCAAATGCATCACCACGGGGACATTTAACACCGTTTCTCACAAAGAGAGCTTCTGTCTCTTCCTTAGATATATTACCAGGGTATAGAAATGTGTTGTCTCGGTCTGAATATAGCTTTACATGTAGAATAAGTGACTAAAACGCACTAAAATCCCATGTTTTTGTCTTCAAATGTGGCCAAGGATGTAGAAAATCCAAGTTCTTCTTTTGGATTTGAACCAAACTCAAATGGAAGAACATGTCTGGGCTTCTGAGAAGTGAGAAGGATACAGATGGCAGATCGCAGATGAAGACACCAATCTGTACATGTTCAAACCACTTGAGAGAGGATTTAGCACGCTGTCAGTGTACGAAGGAGTTAAATATAGCTGTTAAAATGTGTTGAATTGAGCCTCCATGAATGTAGGAGTTATGGGAAATAACAGTTTGATGTTCAGGCAGACACAGTGAGATTCAAAGAGAAGTTATCTTATTTCTTGTGTTTTTTATTTAGCTTTTTCCTCAAAGCAAAAGGCTCATTCTGCACGCTGGTTTTGTGCAAAGCATTGTGGGAAGCCTGTTATCTGTGCCCTGTTTTCGCACCATAACAAAGACGTAAAACCTCATTAAATGTCCACATGGTGCATTCAGGGGCTTGTCTTCGGCGGGGAACTATATTTCTATCTAAGAAATAATGAGTGACAACAAAGCAGCTGTGAGAAATCCAAAGCTTTCCGATGTGTCCGACTGTAATCAATGTTTTCTGTAAACAATATTTCATCTTAAACAGTTGGACCATGTTTACTCGGCTGCCGGATAAAAACACACCGGATGATGCCACGATTTACGGGAGAAGAAAAGAGGAACTCAGAAAATGGTCGGTTTGCAAAAGAGGAACTGAAAGCATTTTCTCCATCTGTGAATGAATGGATAAAAATAATGCAGCAGGCCTGATACATAATTAGATCACATCTCTATTTGCCTCTTTTACAGAGGTGGGAAGTAACTAAGTACATTTACTCAATTACTTAAGTACACATTTGAGGTACTTCTTCTCCACTACAGTTCAGAGGTAAATGGTGTACTTTGACTCCACTACATGTATTTAATCCATTTAGTTACTTCACAGATGTGGATGAATGATGTGAAATATAATCAAGTGTTAAATCAGACTTTAGTTCCACCTGGAGTAAATTCACAAGCTACCCTGCAGTATACAAAGTCATTCAAACTAGCTGCACCTTTACCAGCTTTGAGAACACTTTCATGATCAATCATTATAAAACATATCATATGTATTATTCTGAAATGGACCAATCTGCACAATGACTACTTTTACTGTCGCTACTTTCACTATATTTTGATGATAATACTTTTCTACTTTTACTTGAGGAACATTTTGAATGCAGGACTTTTACTGTAACAGAGTATTCCTACACTCTGGTACTTCTACTTTTACTCAAGTACAAGATCTGAGTACTACTACTTTTACTCAAGTAGAAGATCTGAGTACTTCTACTTTTACTCAAGATCTGAGTACTTCTACTTTTACTCAAGATCTGATTACTTCTACTTTTACTCAAGTACAAGATCTGCATACTTCTACTTTTACTCAAGTACAAGATCTTAATACCTAATTTACTCAGCTTCTGGTAGTGGGCCGGACTGAACCATTTAGTGTAAAAAGAGGGGGGTAAATGTACATTACAGTCCTGAAGCTCTATTCATTTTACTTTTTTGCATTGTCAAGAAAGTAAAGTTACATAAAGGAGTTCACTGTCAACAAATATGTCGTATCAAATAATGAAGATAGGTTTTCTAATTAAAAAGTACCTAATGATCTTATATTTTTCGAGGACCCATGTCACAGTCACACGCAATTCGGATCGAAGTCGCTCCTCTGCCAGGGCTCGCAATTAGTGAACGGGACAACAATCCACTTTTATATTTAGAAAATGACATGAAGATGAAATATTTGTAGGACTATTGTGCATTGCTGCAGTATTTATGTCTCGACACATTAACTGCTTAAAGTTACATCAACCTCCCGCCGAGCAAGTGACCATAATCAAACACCCATTCTGACAGGTGCATGCTAAGTGTGGCTAACATGCGTTCATCATGGTGGATCCTGCAGGTGTGCGAGGACTTTCTGATGTTAATGAGCTTGTTTGGAAACGGTGGGATGAAGAGTAGATTAAAGTGCTTCTACTGGGACCATTAAAGAGGAGAGGAGTGGACCTTCAGCAGAATGGAGAGGAGGACCCTCAACAGGTAGGACAACAACACACTCACTGTGGGGGTCAACTCTCCAGAGAAGTGTGTGTGTGTGTGTGTGTGTGTGTGTGGGGGGCGTGTGTGTGGGGGGCGCAGTGTGTTGCGTTGGTGTTCGAATCAGGGGGTCACAGACAGGTTCAACCCCCACTGCAGTCAGCATGTCGTTGTGTCCCTGAAGACACTTCACCCCAAACTGCTCCTGTGGGGATTGTCCACAGTATTGAGTATGTAAGTCGCTTTGGATAAAAGCGTCTAACAAGTGACATGTAATGAATGTGAATGTCTGTGTAAAGAGTGTGTGTCTTTATTTTTGTGCTGTATGTGTATGTGCATTCGTGTGTGCATGTGTGTGTGTGTCGTTATGTCTGCTGTAGGCCTATGTTTGTGTAAAGAGTGTGTGGCTTTATTTCTGCTGTATGTGTGTGTAAAGAGTGTGTCTTTATTTCTGCTGTATGTGTGTGTAAAGAGTGTGTGTCGTTATGTCTGCTGTAGGCCTATGTGTGTGTAAAGAGTGTGTGGCTTTATTTCTGCTGTATGTGTGTAAAGAGTGTGTCTTTATTTCTGCTGTATGTGTGTGTAAAGAGTGTGTGTCTTTATTTCTGCTGTATGTGTGTGTGTGGCTGTAGCTGCTGTGATTTATAACACAATTCGAATAAAATAATATAACAATAATTAAAAAACCGATAAAAAGCACAATAACTAGATATAAAAACATGTCATGTTCAGGTGAGTTTATTATAGCAGAGTTAAAAAGTTCAGTGGAGCGAGGAGTTGGGATTTGTACTGCAATCTACTACTTGGGCCCTAAACTGTTTGTTATGTCTGCGTTCCCTTCTCTTCTCGTTCAGCAGCAGACACTTCATCAGCTCTTCTCCGTTCTTCCTGAGGGTTTCCTTCTCTTCCTGACACTCCTTCAGACGGATCTTCAGCTTCTTCTGAATCCAGAGGAGACGCTCTCTCTCCAGCTGATATTCCGTTTCCTTCAGAGCCTTCCTCAGCTCTCTTCCTTCTTCATTAGATTAGATTTGATTAGATTTATTTCGAATGTGTAAAACAATAATACAGATATTTAACATGAGAATTAGTATATAATACAAAATTAAGCAGTGTGAAAATATGACTCTAAATTATATATAAACAAATGATCTACTTCAGGGGTTTTCAAAGTGTGAGGCGTGCCCCCCCCAGGGAGGCGCGCCTCACACTTTGAAAACCGCTGATCTACTTAATTACACATCTGAAAAGGGATGGGAAGAAGTTTACACTTATTTAATCCCACCACTATACCTTCTCCTTATACCTTCTTCTCCTACTTCTTCTCCTTCTCTTTCTCCTTCTTCATCTCCTTCTTCTCCTTCTTCATCTCCTTCTCCTTCTTCATCTCCTTCTTCATCTCCTTCTTCTCCTCCTTCTTCATCTTCTCCTTCTTCATCTCCTTCTTCTTCTTCTCCTCCTTCATCTTGTTCTCCTTCTTCTTCTCCTTCTTCTTCTCCTTCTTCTTCTTCTTCTTCTCCTTCTTCATCTTGTTCTTCTTCTTCTTCTCGTTGAACCACACGGCAACATGTCTCGTCCTTCATCCTCAAGTGGCTCCTAATGGCTGCCTCCATCTTCCTACTCTCAGATATTCTTTCTTCCATGTGCGCTGTGAGTAAATCCCGGGACGTCTCCATGGTTTTTCTAGCCTCCTGCATCCTGCTCATCTCTGACGTTATCATTTTAGTTTGAGCCTTCTGCTTTTCCAGGTATCTCTCAAACTCTGTGAGGATCTGTGTTTCTTTTATGGTCGTCATGTTTCTTTTCGTCTTCTCACGTAAAGCTTTCGCCAGCTTTGCCTTGAGGCTGCAGACTTCTCTCCGAAGGCCCTCTTTCTCGTGTTTGTCGTCCTGGATTTCCCGCAGAATATCCATGAAGTTTTCCAGCGCGTCCTCTTGTATCTCCAGGAGGACTCTCCCCGAGCTGAGCGTCGCTTCGTCGTCGTGCATCTCACTGCGGATCAGATCTTCCAGGACCCTCGGGTAGTGGTTTGTAGGACCTTCGCCTGCGATTAAATCAACAGCATCCATTTTTTTCTGAACTGGATAATTTCTCTCCTTTGCTTCCTTTTTAATCCAGATTTTTTCCCCCCCAAAATTCTGCTGTCAAACGGGACTTGGAGAAGTTTGTGTGCACATTTAACTGTAAATATATGTAACTGTGTACATTTCAAATACCTGAAACATTCCAGAATGCGCGGGGGATGTCATCGAAGATTCTGTCGCTGTGTGATCATGGTTCATGGAATGACAGGTGCACCGGTCACCGTGACGACCGTGTTTCTCCTCTAATGCTGCGTTCACACCGGACGCCATGCAAATATTGGCTTCGCTCTAATCGCTGTGTTTACTCGCATCATTCAAACAAGAAGCGCTGGCCAGGGGGCTACAACTACAACAAGATGAACATATTTAACCGTGATTTAATTGTAATACACGTTTCTAAATGATGCCGAAGTAACAACATACTGAAGGTTAGTAAAAACCATGAATTAATGCTTTGACAAGTCTGCAGAGTAAGACCAAGCCCCCAGGAAGTGCGCCGGACTCTGAGGAAAATATTCGTTGTGTCCAAACGGCGGTACTACATCTTCCGTATCAGTCCGTGACGTCACCCGGCCCAGAAAGACTTTTCCCCATTGACTAACATTGGGAAAGAGACGTCTGTAAATCAGCGGATTTAACTGATTTAAATCCGCTGATTTAACTGCGGATATATCTGAAAGTATAACTGGATTGCGTGCCACATTTTATTTATTTTTTGAGGAAGCCAATAATCTCTGTTTTTAGGAGACTTGCGAAAAAGATGTGTGTGTACTAACCCCCCCAATTTCTCTTTTTTTTAAATGTTAACATGTAGACTACGCATTCTGGTATTTTCGGGGAGAAAGAAAACAGCAAAACAACATTTACTTCACCCAAACAAGCAAAAAACATTGTTTGGGTGTCATTTTACCGTCAGAAAAGTAAGGAGGAAGTCTTTGTAGTTTGCAGTGCCTAAGTTTACTGACATGTCCAAATGGCACATATTGGATCTCCATATGCACATGTTCTCACCATAAACCAGTGTTCTTATTCATTACATTTTCTTTAGTTAGACTTTTAGAAACATATTAAAATGTGTCCCCGGTGTAAATGACACCTCTGCTCTGAGGTAATAAAAGACGCCAAAGCAGCAACAGATGTGAGTCAGATGTGAGTGTGATTGAGTCGCTGTGAAACCTTTCTGCAGGAACACTCGGTCAGCCGGTTTGAAAGCAGGAATAATTCTCTCTAATCGACTGAAATGACACTTTGATTTCCGCTTCAAAACCCACTAACAATACACCTGTACCTGTTCTCCAGACGTCCTGAAACACCTGCCGCAGGGTCCTTTGTTTCTGAGGTTCTTTGTGTCGCTGAGTTTCAAACTGCTCCTGCGCTGACAGTTACTTCATTATCACGACCACAGGAGGCTGTGACTGAAAACCACTTCAGCCTTCAGCCTTTTCATTTATGCACGATTCTTTTTAAATAAAGTTTGGCAGGCGGTGTTTTTCTCCCACTTCACAGGTGAGGAGTTGAGAGGTTGGCGTTTTTAGAGAATATCAAAGCTGAGGACTTTTGGGGTTTTAATACGACTTCCTGTCACGATCCTTTGCCTTTTCATGTGGAGGTATTTAAGGTACAATGTGCAAACAATGTGTTTATACCTTCAGAAGGATATTAATATTGTTTCCCTTTTTGCAGACTGACAAGTTTGTGCTGCTGAGCAATATCAATTTCTCAGGCTTAATGGACACTAAAACATACTTAAAATAAAGAGTAATTATTGTACTGAATCCTAAAATAATGTATGATGTAAGCCCATAGCGTGTTCCTGTTAGTGTTCACTTCCTGTCTGTCTTCTTCTGTTCATTCATCTGACGTCCAGCGCTCCGTCTTTTCACCTCTTTTCTTTCTCTTTCTTGATCCTCCTTAGCAACGGTCATTATCGTCCTTGACAGCGGTCTGTACTACTGTATTAACAACGTGTCACATGTTCTGAATTGACCAATCAGAATGGAGTACACAACTAAGCCATGTAATAAGTACCTGTATTACCAACTATCACTTGTGTTTAAACAATACATTTAGGTACATAAGAATACAGTAAATCGGTTGAATTTATTTTATTTAGTGAAGCCAAATCATATTCACGCAGATATTCAGTAAACCTACGTTCAGTAAATATGAATTCATTCCCAGATTGTTAATACATTTAAATCAAATTCGACCAGATAATCAGTAAATCTAACTTCAGTTTGTTAAAGAAATGTTTTAATAAAAGCTCAATTTATTCAGTACATTTTAATTGAAAATATATTGAGTTATATCATTTGTCACTGTTTGAAGTAATTCATGCTCACAGTTTTTTACAGAGCGCTGAGTGTAGTCCTCTCAAACACAGAAAGACTGACAGCCTGGAGCCAGCAGATGTCACTGTGGCTATGAAGGATGCTAAATTATCACACACACGCATGCACGCACGCACAAACACACACAAAACCTCACACACCTATATATATATATATAAAAAAAACTCACATACATACACATATATATAAACACACACCACACACATATATATATATATATATATACACACACACATATATATATATATATATATATATATATTATATATATATATATATATACACACACACACATACATATAAACACACACACACAACCTCACACACACCTATATATATATATACACACACACATATATATATAAAACTCACACACACATATATATAAACACACACACACAAAACCTCACACACCCATATATATATATATATATATATAAAACACACACATATATATATAAACTCACACACACACACACACACAGATATATAAAAACTCACACACACACACATATATATAAACACACACTCACACACAGATATATAAAAACTCACTCACACACCCTCTTTAAGAGGATCAAAGCCCTGGATCCTGAGGTGTATTCCAGATGTGTGAGTCACTCTGAGTCAGTGTGTATTTGTTTTTACTCTTTAACCCAAAGTGACTCACGGCACGGCAGTGACAGTGAAAACATGTGTGTGTGTTTTCAGAACAGGAAATGGATGTTTCAGACGGGCACAAATGATATCTGTTGAGCCTTTCAGCAGCCGAGAGAGAGAGAGAGAAGATAATCATATCATTAATCTTGGCAAAAACTCTATTTGTTTGATTACATTTCTGTGAATTTCCAATTATTCGTTGTTGTCTTTATGTTCCTCTAACCTTTCATTCCTTCATGTGACATCCCTGCTCTACATTTTGTGAAAGCTCTCTGTGTCCTGAACACGAATATGTACATCACTTTAATGTGGAGTACAGGGTTGAGTTTATGCAAGTTTATACATGGAGAAATATGAAATAAACGTCAGGGTACTCGTATCAAAAACACATTTATGAGAAGATAGAAGACAGAAAATACAATTAAATAGGAAACAATCCTTATAAATAATCAACGTAATGCAGAGGTGGAAGGTGAAGGACTTTTTAAAGTGCGTCTCTTTACATGCATGCTATGGAAATGACTTTTGCACTCAGGTTTCTCGACTTCATGCAACGTTTATGTGCAAACTTCATACAATGCATTTCATATGAACACGTGTTGCAGCTGCAGCTCGAGACGAGAAGATGATTGAGATGTGATGAATGCTGTAGGGTTAGGGTTAGTATAACGTCGTAGCTGCTTCGTCGCAACGTTTGAATAATTATTACACATAAATGCAAAATACTGAAGTATAATAGACTTTCTTTAACTTTTATTTCCTTTGGTTTTGTCGATATTTGTCGAGAATATGATGTTTAAATGTCATTTTATAATAATGATAATTGTGCTTTTCCCAGTGCTCAAAAAGCTTTTAAAGTAAAATAATAAGTTACAACAACTATTGATCAGCATCCTAGATAAAACGTACTTCATAATTCAATTGTAGTATTTATTTACAGCTATTATTCCCACACCAAGAAAGATGAGGAGATGATTGAGATGTGATGAATGCTGGAGGCTGTTTAACGTCGTAGCTGCAACGCTTGAATAAGTATTACACATAAATGCAATAAAGTCAAAGTCTTCATTGTCAATTCCTGTATTTGTGTTACACAGACAAGGGGATCAAAGTTCCGTTTCTAACCATCCCAGAGAACAAATATATATCATATATAAAGAAATGTATACACACAGTAGGGCTGCTCGATTATGGCAAAAATCATAATCTCCATTATTTGGGTCAATAATTGATATCACGATTATTAAAAACGATTATCCATTTACTTTGAAAACATCCATCTATTGAACAAACTCATTTGAACAGTGTGTTTTTAACAGTTGATCACCCTGAACTTTAAGAATAAATATATTTATATATTTTTTTTAAATAAAAAATAAAATAAATAATCGTTTTATTTCGAATATGTTGTTTTCATAATCGTTGCAAGCCAAAATCGTAATTGCGATTAAAATACGATTAATTGAGCAGCCCTAACATTCATACATGCCTTTATATTTATATTTATATATATATATACACAAATATACATTTACACACATTTAGAGGTCTATTTCTCTTCTATTCATTAGTTTTTGTTTATTTTATTGGCAGAAATATGCTGTATTGCTCAGTCTTCTGTGGACCTCAGGACGAACAGCTGTCAATACAAACAATAATAACAATAATAATTCACAACATGTAATTAGTGCTTTCACAGGGCTCAAAAAAGCTTTATAAGCAGATAAAGGACAAATTAAAAAGGTATAACATAATTACTAAAGGAGATAAAGCATACTTCATAATTAAACGTTTTTTAATCCATTTACAATTATAATTCTCATTAAGCTCCTCTAATATCCATCCCTTTGTTGGATGCATGTGAAGGGTTAAAGTGAGTGAGGTGTTGGTTATGTGTTGCTAAATCCTGCGCCCTTAATACCTGTTGTGTGTCTGGACGTTTTGAACATCACTTAAAAAAAACATTTGCAGTTTTATACAATTAATAATACTAACATTTCAAAACATTTCAGATGTGTGTGTCTCACACTGCGCTGCACTTTAATTCATGTTCCTGTGTTACTCATGTTTTATTACCTTTGCTTTGAAATGCGTGTTTTTAGATGCCGTTTTGTAATAAGTTTCTGAATGTCTTTGCCTTGTGTTGAAAGGTGCCGTATAAATACACTCGCCTTGCCTAAAATATAATTGCATATATAAATAAAACAATCTATAAACATATCGTAATGATACTCTGCTCATTGAAATAAAATGTATGTATGTAATGTATTTCAGACCCTTTGCATCAGAGCCATGACTCAGCACGACTCAGCGTATTTCGCCCGGCAACACACGCGACCGAGAGGTTTATCGCCGATGATTAACCCACCGCAAGCCTTTCAACTCCACAAGGTGAGCACTCTATCCACTTAGCCACAGCCGCCCCCCACACACACACACACACACACACACACACACACACACACAACACACACACACACACACACACACACACACACACACACACGTGGGGACTCGCCTCCCTTATGGGGACAAAATGGAGGTGGAATCATTCATTTTAGGGTGAAGACTTGTGTGTGTGTGTGTGTGTGTGTGTGTGTGTGTGTGAACAGAGATATTAGAATTTCCGGAATCCATTCATGAAATGATTTAGTGTGAAAAGTCCCGACGTGAGTTACCGAAGACACTGAGTCATTTCCTGTGGAAGGTCTGCCTTATTTATACAGACCTTGTGATGCTTGGGGATTACAATCATGGAAAAATACTGAATCAAGGGGAAGAAACCCTGATTTAATAATGTGTTTAGTTTATATGAAGTTTGAAATACTCTGCGGAGAGTGTGAATATCCTCCGAAGGCGAAAACATCCTTGATTCCTAAATGAGAATCTGTTTTTCATGTAAATGTGTCAAAAAAACGGTGATTTTGTGAATTTTTAAAGATGCCAGACATCTATCCATCATAAACGGTGATATCAAATATAGGAAGTGCTAACTTTAAAATTGAGTAACGCAGAATATGAAGCTTGAAATCCTCTTCAGAGAGTCTTTAGGTCATGACATGAAAGATTCCTAAATGAGAAATCTGACTGTCCTGTTTCAAAACTGAGCATTTTGAAGAGACAAGACACTTATCCAAAAGACAGTGATATCAAACATGGGACATCTTCACTTCTAAATCAACTAATGCAGCAAAACATACAATATTTCCCAAATTCAGACTCCTAAAATACTTTCAATCCTGCTAATCAAATACAAGTTATTTAGTAAATGGACGGTAGCTATTAGCTTTTGAATACAACTTAATATATTTTTAGATTTTCTGTTTGATCATTTTCCTCTGATCTATCATCAAATACCACAACATGCACAAAGTACTGATCTACCAATTACATCTGCATTCAGTAATGAACCCAAGTAAAGTACACTATCAATACTTACATTATTCCTGAAAGAGACCTGCTATATAATATATCAGTGTCTTACTTCATGCGTTAAATTATAATCAATATTTTGACGATTTATGTAGAATCAGGGCCTGAGAAGCTACATATACTCATCGTTAATATAATCTAACTCCTCATACCATTTGTTTATAAAGTCCTACCTATACTAACAAAAAAGTAAAGTATTCCTCTCTTAGATGTAGTGGAGTAGAAAGTGGAAATACTTGAACACCTGAAAATGAAATGCAGTTCTCCAGTACCTTGATTTAAACCAATGCAATACTTTTTTAAATTCAAGGATTCAAGGCTTTTATTGTCCTTAGCACATTCGCTGCAGCTCCTCCAACAGAGCAACGCAATACAACAGATAACATTGTTAACTGATAGTGCAACTAATAGTGATAATACTTAAAGTGAGATATGGAAGAAAGAGTTACACATGCTCTGCAGGCTGTGTGACTTCCAGCTTATCAAACAGGTGGAGCAGGACACTCACATCTTATCCATCTTTTATCTCAGGAGGAGACGGAGGAGACGAAGATGCTCCACTCCCCGCTCACATTTCAGAAAAACTGAAACAAATGTAATCAGTTTCTCAGTTTCTCCCCAGAATCCCCCAGATTCCTGCAGGGTGAGTGAGCGTTAGGGATCTGAGTCACAGGAAGCATCGGGTTAACTTCATCAGAGTCTCCTGATCCTGCACACACACGCTAAGAGACACGCACGCACGCACGCACGCACACGCACGCACGCACGCACACACACACACACACACGCTAAGAGACGCACACACACACACGCACGCACACACACACGCGCTAAGACACACACACACACACGCACGCACACACGCACACACACGCACCAACAGACATACACACACACGCACGCACGCACACACACATGCACATACACACACACACACACACTAATAGTGATAATACTTAAAGTGAGATATGGACACACACACACACGCACCAACAGACATACACACACACACACACTCACGCTAACACACACACCAGTCACGCTAACACACACACACACGCACCAACACACACATACACACATACAAACACACACGCTCACACACACACACACACACACACACGCTAACACACACACACACACACACACACACACTCACTGAGGTGTGTGTGAAGTGACGTGTCAGAGCATCCCCTCCTGTGAGTGTTTGCTGTGAGACCAGACGCTGCAGAGTTTACAGAGGAGGTGATTCACTGCAATGTCCCTGCTCTTTTTGAAGGCTCGTATAGTCCACGTCAGGTCATTGCATCACATGCATGTTTTATAATGGATGAACCATGCAGAGGATGCATTTCTGCAATATGCATCCTGGAGATGAAATGATTTTCAAGATAAACTTCATCTTGAAGCTTTGCCTTCACGTTAGATATTCAAGCACTCCATTCAAACCATGATTTTTCTTATATCTGTCGATAAATATAAAGTTGAGGATTTTCTGCTGAAAAGATAATGACAGGATTTATCCCGTCGTCTCGTCTACTTTTGACATCTTTACTTTTAACCCAATACTTATCTATCGTTCATCACCAATTACCACAGAAACTCGTTCCTTCAGATCAAACCGCCCATTTGTTAACAGGAAACAGAGAGAGCTTTTTTATGATCAATCAAATGTATAATACTAATATGCTTTTAAACTGCATTTAATGTGATTAATGCTAAAACTCCACTGTATTGTAATTATTGTAATATATGCATGTTTATTATATGTGCACATTTTTACCTTAACCTGATATTTATTGGACATTTTTCCTTTTTATGTTTAATTCAAATACATTATTTAATACATTTTTCATTTTTATTGCACATTATGTACTTTAACTTGAACTAAATGTAAATATTTTAATCTACTTTTTTGTATTTATTAATCTTTTTTTATTACATGTTGAAACAAATGTCATCAGTTTCTCAGTTTCTCCCCAGAATCCCCCAGATTCCTGCAGGGTGAGTGAGCGTTAGGGATCTGAGTCACAGGAAGCATCGGGTTAACTTCATCAGAGTCTCCTGATCCTGCACACACACACACACTAAGACGCACGCACGCACACACACACACACACACACACACACGCTAAGACACACACGCACGCACACACACACGCACACACACGCTAAGACACACACACACAAGCATGCACGCACACACGCTAAGACACACGCGCGCGCGCACACGCGCTAAGACGCACGCATGCACACACACACACGCTAAGACACACACACACACGCATGCACACACGCATGCACACACGCACACACACGCTAACACACACACACACGCACACACACACACGCTAAGACGCACACACACGCATGCACACACGCACGCTAAGACACGCACGCACGAACGCACACACACGCTAAGACACACACACAAGCACGCACGCACACACGCTAAGACACACACACGCACATACGCTAAGACACACGCACGCACACACACACAAACACGCACGCACACACACACATACACACACACACACACACACATACACACTCACACACACACACACGCGCACGTACCACACCCACGAAAAACCAAATTCCAATGTGAACAATTTTACCTTAACTTCATATATTTATATACATATTTGATATTTAATGGACATTTTTCCTTTGTATGTTTATTTAAAATACTTGAATTAATACATTTTTCATTTTTATTACACATTATGTACTTTAACTTGAACTAAATGGAAATATTTTGATCTACTTTTTTGTATTCATTATTTTTTTTTTATTACATGTTGAAACTGTGCCACCACACCCACGAACCCCAAATTCCTCCGGTACAAAAACACCATCTGATTGAGATTGAATACCATGTCTGTTATCATATGAACTCGATCATGATATCAAATCTGTTTCCCTGTTTACGAATGAAGGATTTCACTCTGAGTTTGATGTGAATCACTCATTAAAAATGTACCGGGGGAAGTTTTCCTGCAGCTCTTCCTGTCGCGGTTGGTTTTCCAAATACTTTGAAATGTCTTACAGGATGTCTTGCATGATTACAAACACTTTATATTAATGATTTTATATAATTTGATCCATTTGGACAATCCTGTTTTTACATTGTTTTGCACGATCTCAACAACATTGTGAAAACACCGTCTTTGTGTTTGATTATCACAGCCATTTCTCTTTTAATGTTATTTAAATGGAGAGGCAAGGACCCCCTCACATGTTCTCCATACAGCTTTTTAATACCAATCATATGCATTTATTTTCAAACTGATTGATGACTCAGTTTACTTTAGAAACTTAAACTTCGGAAACAACATCTTTGAGCTTTTTTAACACACATATCCTTCCAGAAGAGTGCCTTTTTTTGGAGTGTATATCAGTATTTAGTGTCTCTACTTTAAAGAGTCCTCTCCTGCTAATGTTCAGGTGTATATCAGTATGTAGTGTCTCTACTTTAAAGAGTCCTCTCCTGCTGATGTTCAGGTGTATATCAGTATGTAGTGTCTCTACTTTAAAGAGTCCTCTCCTGCTGATGTTCAGGTGTATATCAGTATGTAGTGTCTCTACTTTAAAGAGTCCTCTCCTGCTGATGTTCAGGTGTATATCAGTATGTAGTGTCTCTACTTTAAAGAGTCCTCTCCTGCTGATGTTCAGGTGTATATCAGTATGTAGTCTCTCTACTTTAAAGAGTCCTCTCCTGCTGATGTTCAGGTGCATCCTCCAAAGTGCCTTTTACTTTTTTAAAACATGTATTTATTGATTTTTTACATTTATCACATTACAAACCGATCATTCCTCAACATTAGACATATGGCAGATTACAAAATAATGCTATAAAATAAAAAGTGTGCATTTACTAGAAATCAGTTTAAAGTACAGTCCAAGAATATAATTACATTTGCAAATTAACAAGTTCAACAAAAATACAATAAAGCACACCCACACACAGAGCAGAGTACAGCTTACAATCCTCCAGAGTGCCTTTTACTTGAGTTGGTAATGAAATGGAGACGCAGAGACCCACATGGTGGCAGTGTGCACAAACACTGTCCACTCCTCCTCTCTGTGCACATTCACTTCAATCAGGAGAGACTTCCTTTTCTGCTTAAACAACATTTATTGACTCCATAAAATATACATGTTAATAGTCTTTGACGATTAGACCCTGATGCTGACATATCTTAAGGGGGAAATGCAGCCATGAGTATAACAATAATAATAATACATTTGATTTATATAGCGCTTTTCCTGGGGCTCAAAGCGCAAGTAAAGAAGAAGAAATGAAGCTCGGCGCAAGTTCAACCAGGAAGACCGTCTTTCCTCATTCATTTACTATTTCTATGTTACAACTCTCTCTCCTCTCAATAAGTGATCGGGGGCGTCACTCCCCAGCTTAACCAATAACTTCGCTCTATTCTCACAAGCCTATCATAGCGCTCCGCTAAACCTCAAGCAGCATGCGTTAGGCCATCATCTACGGAACATTTGCATTCAGGAAAGCAAGTTTCCGTAAAGGCGAGCTGATTTATGGCAGGCAGTGAACCAGCGATAAAAAGAACGGCTCTCACCAAGTGCGACTCGGTTCCCTTCGTTCGTACCAAAGAGTATGTATGTTATGTCTGACTGTTTACAAAAAAAGTCAATAAAAAGGTATTAAAAAAAAGCAGAAAGCACTTATTGGAGTAAGAAGAATGTTTGAAAATACTTCAACAAGCAACGCCCAGCTTTACTCTTAACTCCATAATGATTTTTAAAGATCAAGGAAACACCATGAATGTCTGTTTTTCTATTGTAGAAAACCACATTTTATGTTAACTCACAAATAAAGTCAATATTATAATTGGTCATTGACACAAATGGGGCGAAGCCTGCGAGCTAGTTCAGGCGGTCAACTTGAGCACCAATGATACATTAACACGTGACGCACCTCGTCCCTCTCACAACCAACCAAACACATTCTCCTAAACATGCCGCTCTATTTAAGCTGCCAGGTCTTCCTGCCTCTGCCTCGCTATGCTGCTGCTGCTGTGTTCACTTGCTGCTGCTGCGTTCATGTTCCTGCTGCTGCGTTCATGTTCCTGCTGCTGTGTTTCATGTTGCTGCTGCTGCCGCGTTCGTGCCCTGCTATTGCGTTCACATTGCTACTGCTGCTGTGTTTCATGTTGCTGCTGCTCGCCTGCACCCCGACCACCCCAGCTTCCACCCCAGCTCCACCCCAGCTTCCACCCCAGCTCCACCCCAGCTTCCACCCCAGCTTCCACCCCAGCTTCCACCCCAGCTCCACCCCAGCTTCCCCCACTTCCACCCCAGCTTCCACCCAGCTTCCACCCCAGCTCCACCCCAGCTTCCACCCCAGCTTCCACCCCAGCTTCCACCCCAGCTTCCACCCCAGCTTCCCCCCCAGCTTCCACCCCAGCTCCACCTGTAGACTCGGGGGATAGTTATCTAATCATCACTCAATGTTCTTTGTAAATCTGTGGAGTGATGAGGCCCGAGCCTAGACGCCAAACTCAAACTATATGCTGCTTCTAGTAAACATATTAAGAAACACGTGAGTTGTCCGACTGAAGTGTGTTTATTGTGGGGTTATTCTCAAAATTAAACACCTGAACTTTTGAAAGAACATCCATAACATTCATCTGTTTGCAACTTACAAATTATTGATCTAATATATCATATTCCAATTACTTGTATATAGACTCTAAGATTTGCATTGATATATCTACACTGTAGCTAATGTACAAATGACAATAAAAGCCTTGAAATCTTGGTGTTTCTTTTCGCTAGTTGCGGTTTTTCGTGGACATACAGGTGGGTGTTTGTTATATATCGTACTGTAAAGTAACGTCTTAAAAAAGGAACAATAAGTAGGATAAGTTTGTTTTGGTTTGTAGACAAAATCTTGGTGTTTCGCGTCACTATATGGTGTTTTTCTTGCACTGTTTCCACCATTTTTATAGCTTCTAATTGGACACTTGCTTATAATTTAGCACCTTGAATCTTTGTTTTCATTGAGGTTGACGCCAAGAAAGTCCCAAACACAGAACAATCTAAATAAAGTATATTGTTTATCAGCCTTACTCTAAAGCAGGGGTGTCAAACTCAAGGCCCGGGGGCCAAATCCGGCCCGCGACTTCATTTTATGTGGCCCACAAGAGCTTGCAAAGAATATATAAGTTTATTATAATGTTACGTGCCGCTTTACAGGAGAACGTTGCCCATAAACTACATGTCCCACAATGCATCTCATTGTGTGACATGCGCGATGAAGAGACTTGCTATTATTTTCCCTAGACTTCTGCTTTCAGACGTAGTTAATTATGAAGTTATTACCCTATCCGATTATAATCCAATGCAGAGGAAATATTGTAAAATAATACATTATTTAATATTTATTATGTATATTTATCTGTATATTTATATATTCTTAAAGTTACCACCGGCCCTTTGAGTGCAACCATAATTCTAATGTGGCCCGCGATGAAATTGAGTTTGACACCCCTGCTCTAAAGTAACGTGTTCAAAAAGGCACAATTAATAGGAGAAGTCTGTTTTGGTTTGAAGCTACATGGTGTTTTTCTAGCACTGCTTCCACCACTTCTGTAGCTTCTAATTGGACGGTTGCTTAGAATCTAGTACCTTGAATCTTGGTCTTCGTGGTCATACAGGTGGGTGTTTGCTATATATCGTAACTTCTTCAAAAATGAACAATTAGTAGGATGAGTCTGTTTTGGTTTGTAGGCAAAATGTCTATTTCTATTTTATTTGTATTTACTTGCACTATTTTATCTGTTGTATTGTGTTGCTCTGTTGGAGGAGCCTCAGATTGGCATTGACATATCTACACTAGCTGTGTACAAATGACAATAAAAGCCTTGAATCTTGAATCAAAAGGAGTGTTTTTTAAGAGGTCTAATGCTAATTGGATGGCAGCTGGTTTTTGGGGGTTAATTCAACATGTTCCCGTGTTGTGTTTGAGTCACAGAGGCAGTTCTGTATTCAGAGCTCCATGAAACAGCCGTCCGATGTTTCACCATACTTCACGCTGATAATCAGAGTCTGCGGTCACTTCTGCCCACTGAGGCGCCGGCGACTCACTTTGTCACATTTTGGTGCCATGAATATCTGGAAAGCCCTTCAAAATAAACCGGGGGAAAGGTCAGCGCTGTAAATAAGTGATGAGTAATGATGACTGGATAAGGAGGAGACTTAAAAAAGGACATTTTATATGTCTATAAATAAAAAGCACATTCATTAAGACTTTATTTTGCTTTCTAAAAACTGTTTTTAAATGTTTGTCAAGTGGACCTATCATGCTATATGGAAACATGTATTGTAGGGCCATACCTACAAAACATGTCTGTGAAGTGTTTTGCTTAAAATACCAAACAGATCACCCGTTGTAGCCATGCCTCATACTGCTCATTCCCCTCTATACCAGCTGTTAGAGAAACGCGGATTTTGGGTCCTTAGCTTGAAGAAAAAAAAAGAGGAGGCGGAGCTAATGCCTGATCAGAATTCTACCGGAGATAAAGTTAAATTCTGCTGTGATAAAACGCCATCCTGTTCTAAACCACATCAAAGATTATCTCTGAAACAGTATGGAGCTCAGATTCTTTTTCTCTCTCGGGTTTATCACAAGGTGAGTTCCTTTCTTTATTTCCTGCTTTTTAAACAATGTCCAGGATGCTTGGAATTCTACCGAGTTCAGCGTCCTTCGTTGCGGGAAATTTCGAGGCTGCACATGTGTAGACTCCGCGCAGAGGCGCGGGAAGGTAATTTGGGTGGGGTGCTGAGGTGCTGTCCGATGTGCTAATTACGCACCAACGGGGGGGGGGGGTGCTCACTAACCCCTAACCCCCCCCCCCCCCCCCGTTCATAAAGTCAAGTACCCCTCAAAAGGTCCGGTTTATTTCATTTTAAGGGTGCGCAGCAACATCTCCAGGTGCTCCTTTGAGAACCAGGGCAAAAAAGGTATGTGCACCCCTGACATAGAGCACGCACAAAAGCACTATGCACACACACTACAAAGATGTAAAATATTATTTTACCAACAATGTGGAATTTATTGGCTACATATTACACAGAGTATGCACGGCTGCAGCAGCAATAACCATAAAATAATAATTAAAATACCACAAACATGATATTGACCAGTATACAGATTATGCACATGATTTTGCAGATTTAGCGTTTTTAGAGAGAAAAAATTCCGAGATACGTTTTTGCGCCGTGTCAGTGACTTGCGTCACGTTAAAAGTAGCCGACTAAAAACTAACAAAAAACTTTTTTTCCACATCTTTTTTATTTTTCTTCCTTGAAGCAAAATTATTTATTATATAGTTTTAAATTATCATTTGAATAATAACATATATATATAAAATATAATCTCAGGCACAATGAAATTAAATACATATATATAAAATAAAAATAAAATAAATTTCCTGACAGGGGAGCTCCGCACCGCCTGCCTGCCGCTAGGGGGTGCTGCAGCGCCCTCAGCACCCCCCTTCCCGCGCCCCTGACTCCGCGGTCTTAAAATCCCCACAATGCTTTGCGCACGGACCAATTTCCTAAATCTTTGGCGGAAATCGCGCTCCATTTAAGGCGGGGCCTCGCATATGACGCACACCTGCACACCTGTTAGCCTGTTCCACCATTCTTCGTTTTTCGAGGCTAGGAAGGATTCTTGCCTCGCTTCTGAAGCAACTGACTCGGAGGTACATGTCCTCCTCGACATTGAGAAACACCCACATAGTTATGTATAAAAGACATCAAGAAGTGCATTTTGCACGATAGGTCCCCTTTAAGTCGTGCAAGACCACTTATGACAAGATTGGTAAATATTATAAGTGGAGATAATATTTTATAATATATTTTAAGGTCAGCATTGATAATGTTATTTTATTTTGAACTTTTATCTACCAGCTGTTGCCTCTCTGCCATGAAGCTATAAAGGATTAGGGATAACTTTTTACACATAATATCTAATATAAAAATACTAAATGAACCTTGTTATCCAATTGAAATATACCTGTTATATATTGTAGTACACATTTATTTTATTTTATATGTATATTTTATTACATTTTAAAAATATTTATTTTTATATTGTGTTGGACATTTTACTTTTAATTTCTTATTTTTAAATACATATTTTAATTTTGTTTGAATATTTTATTTTATAATAATTTTAATATATTTATTTATCTTTTTAATTTCTTTCAAAATTGGAGCATTTGCAAAATCCTATGGAATAAAAAGCAATATTCTGAAATGTAATGCATGAGTATTAACATTTATAAAGCCTTTTAAATGCATTATAAGTCTTTCTGAATGCTTCAAATTCATTATAGACATGACCTTCATAAATAATTATCTCCAATTACTCTCTGATTGGTCGTTGGGGAGATCAGGTGTTTTTCTGTTGAGTCATAAAGTAACGTCCTTCCCGACAGCTGCTCCGAGGGGAACTCCAGCAGAGTTTTACCTGTTTACTGAACGTAATCTCATCGAAATATTTCACCTGTCCAAGTCTCACTCATTATTAAAAGGCACTCTGGAGGATGCACCTGAACATTAGCAGGAGAGGACTCTTTAAAGTAGAGACACTACATACTGATATACACCTGAACATCAGCAGGAGAGGACTCTTTAAAGTAGAGACACTACATACTGATATACACCTGAACATCAGCAGGAGAGGACTCTTTAAAGTAGAGACACTACATACTGATATACACCTGAACATCAGCAGGAGAGGACTCTTTACCTTTTCCAGGTAGCGCCTCATCCATCCGTAGGATAAAATAAAAAACGTGGTGGCACCTGGAAGACCTTTGACATCCTCCTGCAGTATTTTCTTTCTCTATTTAGTATCTTTTTTCTTTTGGTATTTAAAGAAATATGTTCTTTTTCAGGTGTATATCAGTATGTAGTGTCTCTACTTTAAAGAGTCCTCTCCTGCTGATGTGCAGGTGTATATCAGTTAGTGTCTCTACTTTAAAGAGTTCTCTCCTGCTCATGTTCAGGTGTATATCAGTATGTAGTGTCTCTACTTTAAAGAGTCCTCTCCTGCTGATGTTCAGGTGTATATCAGTATGTAGTGTCTCTACTTTAAAGAGTCCTCTCCTGCTGATGTTCAGGTGTATATCAGTATGTAGTGTCTCTACTTTAAAGAGTCCTCTCCTGCTCATGTTCAGGTGTATATCAGTATGTAGTGTCTCTACTTTAAAGAGTCCTCTCCTGCTGATGTTCAGGTGTATATCAGTATGTAGTGTCTCTATTTAAAGAGTCCTCTCCTGCTGATGTTCAGGTGTATATCAGTATGTAGTGTCTCTACTTTAAAGAGTCCTCTCCTGCTGATGTTCAGGTGTATATCAGTATGTAGTGTCTCTATTTTAAAGAGTCCTCTCCTGCTGATGTTCAGGTGTATATCAGTATGTAGGTCTACTTTAAAGAGTCCTCTCCTGCTGATGTTCAGGTGTATATCAGTATGTAGTGTCTCTACTTTAAAGAGTCCTCTCCTGCTGATGTTCAGGTGTATATCAGTATGTAGTGTCTTTACTTTAAAGAGTCCTCTCCTGCTGATGTTCAGGTGTATATCAGTATATAGTGTCTCTAGTGTGTGTGTGTGTTGTGTGTGTGTGTGTGTGTGTGTGTGTGTGTGTGTGTGTGTGTGTGTCTTCCTCTCACAAACACACCACAATATTTGTTGATCTGAAGTGTCTCTCGTCACATTATCCGGACAGCCCGGTGCTTTCCATCCACCTCTGAATGCAGGATAAAAGTCACTAACAGCGTCTCCGTATGACAGATGTTGTTTAGAGGTTAACCCCTCCCCCTCTCCCCCCCCATCTTCTCCCCCCCCCTCTCGTTGTCCCGGTGACGCAGGTATTGCACAACTTTTTCCTCCTTTGTGACGTCGTGACATCACCGGATCGCAGTTTCCCCCATTCCCCTGACGCGTGATGCACACGGTCATGGCACTGTTATGTGTAAACACTGCAAACAACTCGTAGATAACACACACACACACACACACACACACACACACACACACGAACACACGAACACACACTCACTGCCTCAGGTCATGCTGTATCCACGGAGGCACCTGTCACATGTGACGTCATGCTTTAGTCAGTGTGTGTGTGTGTGTGTGTGTGTGTGTGTGTGTGTGTGTGTGTGTGAACACTTTCCACTGTGCATCAGAGGAAAAGAGCAGCTTCTTCACACTCGAGTAGTCGGAGAGTGTGTGTGTGTGTGTGTGTAGTCAGAGAGTGTGTGCGTGTGTAGTCGGAGAGTCGCCCTACTTTCACTGATGGGGCTGATAGGAGGTCAAAGGTCACAGAGAGAGGTCTCCTTTATTCCTTTATGCTTTCATGCAGTAGTGGGTTAGTGCAAATGGGAATTTTAAATGGGTTTGAACTTGCTCTATTCGGCAGACTACAGGGCTAGAGATGTGTCCATGTTTTCGTAACAGGATGACTATTTTATATATATCTTGACTGATATTGCAGCTGCGATACAACTCACGATACTGAAGGGATTGATCTTTTTTAATCATAATTCTCAGTATCATTGAAAAATGTAATAAGGGATTATTGTGTGATTTTGGATATCTCTGCAGCTCTACAGTCCTTCATTAAAATGATCAAATATTGTGCTTCCTTGATGCAATTCAGATCAATTGTGCAGCCCTACTTAGCATTAACTTCATTCCATGAACAATGTGACACTAAATCTCAAGAAATTGGTGCAAACCTTCAAACCATGAGGTCGTAAGTCAAAGGAAAATATATATAATATAAACGTGTCAATGCTTTCGAAAACTCCTCAGCACATTTCCACGGACTCTCTTTACGTTTCTTCTTTCTTTAAAGAAGCAGTACAACACTTGTAGGGACCAGAATATCATAGCTCTTTATTGACTTAATCATAGACTGTTTAAAACATGTACATGGCCGGCTGATTCCCGGCTGATCCACAAAAACAAAAAAGTGATATGAGCCAAAAGAGGCGTCTCATCTAACTCCATATCTCCAGATGTATTGCTTTAAATATTGTGATCAACCTGTGTGACTAACTCGGCAAGCATCTAACCTTCTCATTCGGTCCCATTTTGTGTTTACCACCTTTTCAAAAGAGGAAGTCCTTACAGAGTCATTAATAACCTGATCAGAATATTCAATATACATCTTGAGACCACTGAACAGATGATGACCTTGGACCCCTTTCTGTTATTGCACTATTGTATTTCTTTATTTCTTTATACTCTTTAGTTTATTGTGTGTTGCATTGTTGGAGGAGCGTGGGATTTAAGATTTGCATTACCAACATTAATGCTGTAGCCTTGAATCTTTGAATCTTTATGTCGACCTCTTGCAGGAAGAGTAAAGTAAAGTTGAGAGGGGCAACAAGAGCTGCTTGAACTCAATGCAATTAAATAGTTCCTTTTAAATGTATGATGATTTGTTCTCATAGTGCTCTTGTTTCTTCCCCAGAGTAATCATAGCACTGAACTCTTGCTCTATTATCGCTTAGTGTTCCTCCCTGTGCAATAACACATACATGTGCAACATTATACACACAAACACATTAACTTTACTCTACTAATTCAATTATTTCCAAATGGACCAATCCATGGAGCCGTTACGTTACGTCCGCGGAGCCATTACGTTAAGTCCGTGGATTGGTCAAAATGGACCAATCTGCGGACTTCCTCACACACACTCAATATTTTCTCAGCTGCAGCTCCGCCGATTTCTCCTCCCTGAGACGGCGGGACGCGGCGAGGCTGTGAGTCGGTGTGTGAGCACACACACAAACTCCCAGCCAGGCTGCGGGTGTGTGTGTGTTTCGGGCTGGGTTTCGCTGTGTCTCGCTGTCTCGCAGACTGCCACTGGGCTCATAGGGAGGGGGGGCCGGATCTCCAACAAGCCGTTTAGGACAGAGAGTGAATACACATACTATACAGAGATGCTGTATGAGAAACCAATGTGAGTTTGGAAAATTGCACAATATAAATCTATTCTAGTAGACCTCAACAATGGAATTATGATCAGTAGAAATGGCCATGACATGGGACCTTTAAAGTACTTGGTCTTAAAGTATTTAGACTTAGTAGTAAAAGTCCTGAATTGAAAATGTTACTTCAGTGAAAGTACGGAAAAATTATCAGTCTAATGTACTGTGTAAACACAATGGATCTTTTCACGATGTTATGTTATTATAGAATATTATATTATCTTGTTTTTACAACTGATAAATACATGTAGGAGCATTTTAACGGTTTAGTTTTTCAACGTGGATCCGATTTACTGACCGTTTATTTTGTAACATGCTGGGAATATTTGTTGAACAGTACTCCATCTTATCAGGTATCATGTGTTTTTATACATAAAAGTCTCTAGTGACTATGAGAGTTTAATAAATGTAGTGCAGTACATGTCCAAAATGTAGTGGAGTAGAACTATAACATACAAGTATTCAAGTAAAAGTACAAGTATGTCAGAATAGTACTTAAATACAATGTACTCCACCATTTATTTTGCCATACATTGCATTGGGCTGAACGTATGCATTATAAACAGCTCATGTTATTACAGAATCACTTGATTTGGGGCTGCTTCTGTGTCTCAAAGCCCTCAGACAGTACAGAGTTGTTCCTCCTTTGTTTCCCGTTCTGTCTTTCCCTGATTTCTCCATCTCCTGTTCTGTATCGCCTCATTAGTCCTGAGTTCTCGTGTAAATCACTTCCTGTTAATCACCAGAGTTTCTCCTTCCTCTCGTCACATTAGTCCGTATTAAAGCTGCTCTTCACTCGTTTGATCCTTGCTTTTTCACCCTTTTTATGATCAGTTCTTCCTCGCCTGCTCGATCCGTGAATAAAGATGTATTTTAGTTCAAAGGGGACTTGGTTTGCCCAAATGTATTTCTGTTTTGTAAATGAGTCATTTAACGTCTTTGTGTTGCCAGCTTTCTCTTTTCATTCTGCCAAAACATCGCTAATGTTCTCTGGCTCTGACCTGAATGTGTTAAATTAAAATCCTGCAGACTCCATTGATTTTTCTGACTTCTCCAAGTTTCACACATTTACTCTGCTGCACGTTTTAATGAGAGCAAATGAGGTCTGCAGTGAGAGCCCGTGGTGGGAAGCCTTTCTCTAAAGATCACTGTTAGTTCACACACATCACAGAAGAATGATCACAGTTTCTCACTTAGTCTTCAGATAGTTTTGGCTTTTATTAAAGTTAGTTTTGAGATATTCATCTGTGGAGATTTCTGCTGAAGCTCAACACGATGGAGGTGAACGACTAGTAGTGCTAAAGCATATTGCAAAAAGGGACATTTAAAAGATGTAAGTCCTTCAAATGAACTATGGATGGATGGATATATGGATGGATGGATGGATGGATGGATGGATATATGGATGGATGGATGGATGGATGGATGGATGGATGATATATGGATGGATGGATGGATGGATGGATGGATATATGGATGGATGGATGGATGGATATATGGATGGATGGATGGATGGATGGATGGATGTGATGGATGTGGATGGATGATATATGGATGGATGGATGGATGGATATATGGATGGATGGATGGATTATGGATGGATGGATGGATGGATGGATGGATGGATGAGATATGGATGGATGGATGGATGGATGGATGGATGGATGATGGATGATGGATGGATGGATGGATGGATGGATGGATGGATGGATGGATGGATAGATAGATAGATACTTTATAATTTGGGAAGCTATTTCGTCGCAGAAGTGTGTTCAGACATTAAAATACAATACTTACAAAACTTTAAAAAAGTGGAAAAGAGAATTAACAATTCAAACTAAAATGAAAAATATTATATCAAATATAAACAAAACAATATAAAATATTATGGATAATAAAAATAAAAAGTAAAAATACTTAGCTGCACACATGTGACTGTGAGGGGCTTCATACTTTTTTACAGAAGTGTGCAAATGTTTTGGATAGATGCTGTCTTCTTTACATATGATTTACACAACACAATAAACGATTGACCTTCAACGAGTCGTAGAAATCCTACACACAGATGTCTTCAAACCTTATATCACTCCAGGTTAGTGAGACCTATTTAAATGTTGGCTCCTCTACAAAAGGGGTCTATGTTTTGGTTCGATGTGTCTGATTGACGGCAGGATTACAGAGAACTACTGGATTGATTTGAATGACATTTAATGGAAAAGTGCAGCTTTGGAGTTTTGGTGTTGGAGAGTTTAAAACAAATACAGAAATAAACATTTACCTCCACGATCCCTTACATCTTTACCTCAAATATATCTAACATTACGCTTAATGTGTGCACTTATTCTCTGCTGGATCACATTTCACAACAAAAGTCTCAGTTGTAGTTTTCAAAGAAATTCACTAGACGTTCGTTGCAACAAAAAAAAGGACATATTTAAATTGAAAATAATGTGATGTGATTGTCAAGGGTGTTATACTTTAAACAGAAGACACTTTGTCCTGTGATACAAATATCCCCACCAAATGGTTTTATGTTTTAGTTTATTTGTCTAATTACGGGAAAAACGACTTTGATGAGGTGAGCAAGAAGCGGTCATTTTTGCAGCATTTCAGGATGCATTATTTGTCTTTTAAATAAACCGTATCTGCTCTTGTAGTTTTATTATTTAATCAATGTCTTAGTTGTAATCCAACATACTTACCATACTTTTTTGTGTGGTATGGTCCAAGGTTGAACCGCTAACATTTAGTAAATTAAAGGACATTTACTGATTCAATTTCCTTTTTTTAATTTTATAATTCCATCAATTTGTTGCTGATAATCCTCCGTGCTTTACAGGGCTTTCAGTAACTACTTTTAATAAGAGTTGACCCTCAGTTCACCTGTGAGCTCCAACAGAAACACATCTGTTCTGAAGCATCTCACTTCAATTGGAGTGACTCAGACGCTCGATGACTTATCGTCAATGTTCTGTCTTTCAGCAAACATGCACACATGCAAATGCACACATGTATAATGTATTAATGATTCGGATAATTTGCATATTTTGATTAATCTCTTAAAATCAGTCCGGGAACACGAAACAACTGGCAGAACAAAAATTAAACGCTTTTACTGAAAGAACGACCAACTACATGCTAGCAGCTTGTCTGGATCTCTGCCTTCTTCCACACACACACACACACACACACACACACACACACACACACACACACACACACACACACACACACACACACACACACACACACACACACACACACACACACACACACGCGTGTGTGTGTGTGTGTGAGTGGGTGAGTGAGTGAGTGAGTGGGAGTGTAAGGAAGATGGTGGGAGGATGGAGGGAGGAGGAGGGGGGAGAAGTGAGTGTTCAGCGAGGAGAGGAAGCTGTGTCACATCCAGGAGGAAGTGTGAGTCAGAGAGCACATTCTTGGAGGCTGAATCAGCGCTGCACAGGAAGTGGGAAACGCTGAGCTCTAACACCGGAGGGAAGAACCGTCTGGAGCGGTGTAACCGTAATAACAGTCCTCCGGAAAAAGAGGATGAGCATGATGATGCATTTGTATACAACAATGTAGGGGTATACATATACATAATTCTCTGCTCCATAGCTTCTCCTGGACTTAAAGGTCCCATGTCATGCTTTTCCGGTTACTACCCGTCCCCTTGTGTGTTATGTAGGTTTTTCTGCATGTGAACGGTCTGCAGAGTCACAAACCCTCAAAGTACACCCTCAAGCGAGTAAAACTCTAACACAGAAAAGACCTGTCTATGCTGCCCCAGAACGCCTCGTTGGAGATTTCTCTTTCTCCATTGATTACTTCTTGGGTATAGTGACGTATTTCGGGTATAGTGACGTAACGTAACGTCACGGCTCCGCAGATTGGTCCAAATTGACCAATCCGCGGAGCCGTTACGTCCGCGGAGCCGTTACATTTTGACCAATCCGCGGACTTCCTCACACACACACTCGGCGGGACATTGCGAGGCTCGCTGCTGCGAGGAGTGGGACACTGTGAGCTGGCTCACTGGTGTGGGGTCGACGAGACAGCGAGACACCGCGGAACTCAGCCTGGGCACACACACAAACTCCCAGCCAGGCTGCGTGTGTGTGTGTGTTTCGGGCTGGGTTTCGCTGTGTCTCGCTGTCTCGCAGACGGCCACTGGGCTCACAGGGAGGGGGGGGCAGGAGCCCAAAAAGCCGTTTAGGACAGAGAGTGAATACACATACTATACAGAGATGCTGTGAGAAACCAATGTGAGTTTGGAACATTGCACAATATACATTTATTTTAGTAGACCTCAACAATGGAATTATGATCAGTAGAAATGGCCATGACATGGGACCTTTAAAGTCAACTGTACATTTGACATGTATATATTCAGTTTAATATTTAATATTCCATCCCTTACATACTTATGTAAATATAATAACTTGCTTTATATTTTGTTATTTTGTAAATTCAACATGTATATTTTTACTTTCTCGTTCATATCTAGTCTTTTTAATTGTTATTGTATAATGCTGTGTCTTCTTATGCTGCTGCAACACAAACATTTCCCACATTGGGATCAATAAAATACTTCCTATTTATCTTATAAAGTGTCATAAATCTGATCTGAGGAGAATTTCTTGTTTTTTTTTACTTATGTGTCTCCATTTTGTAAAGCACTTTGAGCTGCACGTGCTGTATGAAAAGTGCCATATAAATAAAGCTTTATTATAAAAGATACACAGTTTCATATTTCAGATTACATATTTGATTGCCTTTTTTATTCATAATGTTTTTAATAGAGCTACTGTATTGTTTTGATTCTTGGTAAAATTGTACAAAGTTAGGTTTGGACTCAACCCTTAAATCTCCTTTTTCCTCTGGGAACTCTTCCAGGTTGTGACCTACATTTTACTTTATCTTAGAGACAGGGTTGGTGACATCATGGTGGTGTTAGTGGGAGGGAGGGAGGGAGGGAGGGTGTTTTTTCTAGTGTTTTTAGAGGGTGTTTTTAGAGGATGTTCTCCCCCATTAATAACCTCTCGGACTCTCATGGCCGCCGCCTCCGTCCTCGTGATGAAACACCGGCTTATCACCAGTTTCCATTCAGCTTCTTCTCCTGCTTATGTAACGTCAAGCCGGGGAGGAAGTGCTGTCTGCTGTGAATGAAGAATGTGTGTGTGTGTGTGTGTGTGTGTTTGTGTTAGAGTGTGTGTGAGGAAGAGACGAGAGAAGAGACAAACGTGTGTGTGTGTGTGTGTGTGTGTGTGTGTGTGTGTGTGTGTGTGTGTGAGTGGAACAGGTTTCCACATGAGAGTAAACTCGCCAAACATGTAGGACAGTGCATGGAAAAAGTGTGCTCAGCTGATTAATGCAAGGACACACACACACACACACAATCACACACACACACACACACACACACACACACACACACACACACACACACTCACATCACTCTCACCATGTTGTATTGTACGGGTTGTTGCTAGGAAACAAACTAATTCCAAACCTCTTGACAGAGAGGGACTCACTCCTCATTTTCTGGGAGAAAAAGGAAGAGGAAGAGGAGGAGGAGGAAGAGGAGGAGGTGAGGAAGAGGAGGAGGTGAAGGGGTCTTAGAGACAGGACAGCAACTCTCCCACGCATAAAAGCTGCTCTTATTATTATACAAAACACAAGTCATTGCAAAAACGGCCTAAAATTCGTTTATTTATTTTAAGTTTATTTTCCTTTTTTTAATTATACGTTGTTCGTCTGTGGTCCCTGGCTGATGTTGTAAAGACACCCCTCAAAACAAAAAAACATGCAACGTAGAGGCTTTCAATACTGGAAATACTAAACAAATAATAACAAAACAGTTACCATCAAATATCTGAATCAGAAGTCCTTTTTAATTTAAGTAGACTACATGTAATTAAATAAAGACACAAGCGTGTGTTTTCAAACTAAATAAGAACACATCCAGGGTAAAAATAAAGAAGCATCATTTAGTTTAGTAAGTTGAAGGAGCCACAGACGTTAACAAATTGTAAATACATTCTCATACATTTAAAAAAGAATATACTATAATAAACACTTAAAGTGGACCTATCATGCTATATTGAAACATGTATTGTAGGGCCATGCCTATACAAAACATGTCTGTGAAGTCTGCTTCAAATCCCAAACAGACCCCCCGTGGTAGCCATGCCTCTTACTGCTCAAACCCCTCTTTGCAGCCCTGTTAGAGAAACGCGGATTTTGGGTCCTTAGCTTGAAAAAAAAAAAAGAGGAGGCGGAGCTAATGCCTGATCAGAATTCTACCGGAGATAAAGTTAAATTCTGTTGTGATAAAACGCCATCCTGTTCTAAGCCACATCAAGGATTATTTCTGAAACAGTATGGAGCTCAAATGCTTTTTCTCTTGCGGGTTTATCACAAGGTGAGTTCCTTTTTTATTTCCTGCTTTTTAAACACATGTGCTCTCCAGTACAGGTTAGCTCTGAGTGTTAGCGAGGCTTGCTAACGTAAACAAAGACGAGATTACGTCCAAAACACGTCAGGCATTGTTTCTGATAGCAACTCTCTGTGGGTCCACCATCCGAAATGACGTCATATCGTTTTTAAAAGATGTGCGTACGGAGGAAAAGAGAGGGTTTTATTTTCTGACGCTGCGTGAGTTCCCCGACGCACCGGGGACACATGTTGATGTATAAAAGACATCACAAAGTGCATTTTGCATGATAGGAGACCTTTAATAATTAAGTGTGTATTGCACATAAGCAGTTGTGTAAACGTCAAAATGATGCGAAGGCGATGGTAAAGTGTAAAAAACCTGAACAGAAGGAATATTTCTTGGTACAAATCCCACTTAAAAACCCCACCATGATCAGTTGAATATCTTTACAAGAAAATGTAATTGATAATGCAAGATGATCCAATAACCAGTGATATTCCCACCAGGATTTCCATTTTTTAAATTGTTTTGCATTGATTTAAATATGTCGTGTTCATGTTGTCTTTTTGCACCCTCTTTTTCCACAATGCTTTAATGGCATCACTTCGTTAAAGTAGCTTCAGAAATCCTTCAGCCCTGCATTTATTTTGTTCTTTAGTAAAAGGACTTTGACTCAACCATCTCCTGCTTCACGTAAAATAAATGAAATATACACATCAAAGTGTTCACATGAAAAAAATGGCCGCTTTGTGCTCCTCTTCCTTCATAAAGAGGAATCTGAAGGAGGAAGCCAAAAAGACTTTTAGGATTCATATAGGAACATTACATTGAGATGTATTATATATCTGGAAGCCCCTTTTTAAAGAAGCATTGTGACCCGTCCAAGTCAAACCTAAAGGATTGTGTTTAATCTGAATATCCTGTGTAGCTGCAGGGCTTTTATAGGGGAGCAGGAGTAACATAAGTTATTTTAAAAGATATCCTAAAACAACACAGTACAACGATTATTTCAGTATTCTCCAGCCGACAATAATGATTTAATCCCAAATCTCAATTTTAAGAAAAACCTGGAATATATTTTTAGATATAGTCTATTAAAGGATCTATACATGCTAACATCAGCAAGCTCACAATGTGATATTCAGCAGGTATAATGTTCCTCTCAGTGTGATAGCATGACAGAATATAGATATTTAATTAAATAAGTCAATAATTTATTTCAAATGCAAAGATATGCACCCTCTTGGAGTATTTTGAGGGTTACAGGGACTTTGATGAAAGCACAAGCAGATCCAAATGTTTCGATTGCATTTAAAGTTTTTCAACTTTCTTTTTTGTATTTATTAATTATCCGTCTGAGAGACCCTCCCTTCCTTTCCTCCCTTCCTTTCCTCCCCTCCTTTTTCTTCTTCTCTCTGGAGTAAAGTCTGCCTCCGTGTCAATCATAGTGTCAGTCAGGTGCTCATTATATCATTACCAAGGTACATGGGAGCCACGACATTCTTACACACACACACACACACACACACACACACACACACACACAACACACACACACACACGCACACACACACACACACCTCCTGTCATGTGCTCTTCATTTCCATCATGCCATCTCTGCTATTCTCTCCCCCCTCATCCTCTCTCTGCCTCCCACATTGTGAAACACTGACACAAAGGGGGGAGAAAGAGGGAGAGAAAGGGGGGGAGAGACCTCACTCGGGGTCTGATCATGTGACATGTCTACGGGAGGTCAGCTCCTGACAGGACAGGGAACGAGCGACGGTTATTTTGCACGCTCAGTGTTTCTGTCTGAAAGTGGAGCTAAAGAGTCTGTTTTCCAGCTCATTGAGTCCACTGGGTACCCGGAAATGTTGAGTACCCCAAAGTGTTATGTTAGACACAATTAGCATTAATAAGAATTAATAAGCATATGCAAATAATAGCTAAAATATGGCCCGGCTGATTTTGACAATTTTCAAGTGGTTTTGGAGGTTATTTAGGGTGACCATTTTTTAGATGACCTCAAAAAAAGTCCGAAATCTGAAAAAAGTCAAATCTTAGAAAAACTTCAATTCTGAGAAAAAAGTCAACATTTGGAGAAAAATGCAAACATTCTGAGAATCCTGAAAAGTCAGAAATCTGACAAAAGTCTAAATGTTGAGAAAAACTACAATTCTGAGAAAAAATGTCAGTTCAATCAGGAGAGACGGTTTTGATGTAAGAATACATATTTATTGCAGAGATACACAAATGAATGTAATGGTGATTTTGGCGATTAGGCCCCGTTGTGCAGGAGTATCATTCGGGAGGGGAGAACCGATCCGATGAAACCCCCCGGGGTCTAGACACTGGTGGTGGTGAATGGATGGTTGGGTCGGTCTGAAGGGGAGGGGCTTAGCTTGACCCTGGTGGTGGTGAATGGATAGTTGGGTTCGGTCTAAAGGGGAGGGGCTTAGCTTGACCCTGGATTCAGAGGGACAGGAGGTGAAAAGGGGTGGAGGAGGGTTGCGTCGAGTCACCTGAAATGACAGCTGACAGAGGGGAGAGCAGATTTAAAAGGTTTGGCAGAGCGCTATGATAGGCTTGAGAGAATAGAGCGAAGTGATTGGTTAAGCTGGGGAGTGACGCCCCCGATCACTTATTGAGAGGAGAGAGAGTAGTTACGTGGGAATAGTAAATGAATGAGTAAAGACGGTCTTCCTGGTTGAACTTACGCTGAGCTTCATAAATCTGAGGAAAAATTTTATTCTGAGAAAAAGTCCGAATTCTGAGAAAAACTTCAATTTTGAGAAAAATTCCAATAAAAGTCAGAGATCTGAGAAAAAAGTTTATTCTGAAAAAAAGTCAATTCTGAGGTTATTTTCCACCACTGCATTGGCTATAAGGCTTTTAGTGATTTTGAATGAGGTTTTCTCACATTTGGAATAAGAAATGTAGTTTCCCCCTCAGCTCTTTATGAGTAATCCCAATGGCTTTTTTTATTTGTCAGAGTCCACTTCCTGCACCTAAAATGCAAAATGTAGGGGTATACATATACATCATTCTCTGCTCCATAGCTTCTCCTGGACTTAAAGGGCCAATGTCATGCTTCTCTGGTTATTACCCGTCCCCTTGTGTTATGAAGGTTTTTCTGCATGTAAACGGTCTGCAGAGTCACAAACCCTCAAAGTACACCCTGTAGCGAGTAAAACTCTAACACAAGACCTGTCTATGCTGCCCCAGAACGCCTCGTTGGGGATTTCTCTTTTTCCATTGTTTGCTTCCTGGGTTCTGTGACATGGGGATACCCAAATCAACAACAAATGACCGGATTGGCCCAAATGGACCAATCCGCGGAGCACCTCACACACCAGGATCCCTTGGCTAACTAACAGGGAGTCCCATTGACTTGCATAGAGCTCCCTGAACGCTGGTAATAGACGAGTTGGGATGGCGGAGAAATGCTCTCCGCAGACCCATTCTCACAGCATTTATAAACCTTTTTCTTCCTCAATATCAAGCCACACTTATTGTTTTTACTTCGGCTGTGAGTGTTTGTGTGCTCAGGATGAGTTTCGCTTGTTCTCGCTGTATCACCGACCCGGAAACCTGTCCGCTCCTCGCAGCAACGAGCAGCGGCGAGCAGCAACGAGCAGCAACGAGCCTCGCAACGTCCCGACCAATCAGAGCACACTGGGCTCACAGGGAGGGGGGGGGCAGGAGCTCCAACAAGCCGTGTAGGACAGAGAGTGAATACACATACTATACAGAGATGCTGTATGAGAAACCAATGTGATTTTGGAACATTGCACAATATTAATCTATTCTAGTAGACCTCAACAATGGAAATATGATCAGTAGAAATGGCCATGTCATGGGACCTTTAAAACATGCTTTTCTCACGGTAGTAATTTGCATAATCACACCAAAATGCCAATGTAAATCTGAATGAGGGTTTCTTATTTATGAAATGGGAGGTTTTGGTTTCACCTCAGCTCTTTATGAGTAATCCTTTATTAGTAACATCAGATATGTCGAGTTGTCTTTTTTCACCAAACTGTGGTATGTGAGTCAGCAGGTTTTGGAGGTGACTCAGCATGAGATTATGGAGCTTTTGAAAATGCTGAGTTTCGCCCCCTTCACCAACGGTAGGAATTTAAAGTGTGGCCACACCAAAGTATGCACATTCTGCACCAGGAGTAATTACTGTCCTCTGGATCTGGGATATACCGCGTTCCCACAGATGTTTAGTCACCGGATTGAGACTTCATGTGTTTTACGTAACTCTCGTGAGTCAGCGTGCGTCATCGAGTATCGGATTCTTTCTCTGGCTGGAAGTAGAAGACGGTTATTTAGACTGCGAGCATGTGGTCCACCATGTTTATTTACCTCCATCATCCGTGAACTGTCTGCAGCAAGGACAGTTATGGAATCATTTCCCAGTCAAATATCATTTCTCCAGTTTTTGCTGAGTTTAAAGGCCTTAAAATGAAATGAAATACAAACCTGATTGCACTTTATTTACATATTTACAGGTTTCTATATACACCTGAACATCAGCAGGAGAGGACTCTTTAAAGTAGAGACTCTACATACTGATATACACCTGAACATCAGCAGGAGAGGACTCTTTAAAGTAGAGACTACATACTGATATACACCTGATCATCAGCAGGAGAGGACTCTTTAAAGTAGAGACTACATACTGATATACACCTGAACATCAGCAGGAGAGGACTCTTTAAAGTAGAGACACTACATACTGATATACACCTGATCATCAGCAGGAGAGGACTCTTTAAAGTAGAGACACTACATACTGATATACACCTGAACATCAGCAGGAGAGGACTCTTTAAAGTAGAGACACTACATACTGATATACACCTGAACATCAGCAGGAGAGGACTCTTTAAAGTAGAGACACTACATACTGATATACACCTGAACATCAGCAGGAGAGGACTCTTTAAAGTAGAGACACTACATACTGATATACACCTGAACATCAGCAGGAGAGGACTCTTTAAAGTAGAGACACTACATACTGATATACACCTGATCATCAGCAGGAGAGGACTCTTTAAAGTAGAGACACTACATACTGATATACACCTGAACATCAGCAGGAGAGGACTCTTTAAAGTAGAGACACTACTTTTCCAGGGTCAGTCCTTGAGGTTTTAATGAATGGGGAAAGCCCTGACGTAGATATTATTGCGTGATCAATAATAAATTACAGGCGTGACGCAGGTGAGGAGGGACAGTGTGTGTGTGTGTGTGTGTGTGTGTGTGTGTGTGTGTGTGTGTGTGTAGCGACAGAATCAACCCTACCTTCACCTCCTCCCCTGTCCTCCTTGAAAGTGTTTACTTAGAGGAAGACAGATGGCTTCATCTCTCTCTCTCTTTTCACATTTATTTTGTATCATCATCATCATCACTCTTTTTCACTCTGTTGTTTTGCACTCTGACTGTACAACGCGCACGTCATTCACCGCTTATCAAAGCAACAATAAAGCGCCCACACACACACACACACACACGCACACGACAACGCACTATTGCTTTATTTCGATTACATATGAGCATTTATGTATCTGTTTTTCTTAAGATAAGAGCACTTCTAACATAGTTTTCGATTAGAGACAATGCACACAATAGATAGATTTTAAAACAATATTCATTTAGGTTCAGCAGTTCTGATTCTCACGTGTTATTGTTATAACATTTGAAGTAAATCTTGTCCATTTGCCACAATGCATATGTGCACTGGCCATTGAAAACCCACCTATAAATTAATTTCATTATTTAGAAAATGTCTATTTCACAACATGCATTACATCATTTGAAGCGTCTGTACAGGAATATATAAATAAAGGCAACATTTACCATTTAAATGAAGTTTAGTGCTTTTATTGATATGCAAATGGTCCACTTGAACGGATACACATCAGAGTCATTCACTCTATATGTAAACATTTCTTTTACAATTGAAAACCTTACCTTGAGGACTGCTTCCTATATATCAAGTCTCTCTTCATACAGTACATGTGTGCCAGAAGTGGCTGTAATTGTTCGTACATTTAAGTGGATTTATTCTGAATATATAGAGTTTAAAGTGTAGAATCTGCCCTTCCTGTTGCTCTGCTAACATGCAGATCAGAGCTCACATGTTCGGTCTGAAGGGGAGGGGCTTAGCTTGACCCTGGTGGTGGTGAATGGATAGTTGGGTTCGGTTTGAAGGGGAGGGGCTTAGCTTGACCCTGGATTCAGAGGGACAGGAGGTGAAAAGGGGTGGAGGAGGGTTGCGTCGAGTCACCTGAAATGACAGCTGTCAGAGGGGAGAGCAGACTTAAAAGGGTTAGCGGAGCGCTATGATAGGCTTGTGAGAATAGAGCGAAGTGATTGGTTAAGCTGGGGAGTGACGGCCCCGATCACTTATTGAGAGGAGAGAGAGTAGTAACATGGAAATAGTAAATGAATGAGTAAAGACGGTCTTCCTGGTTGAACTTGCGCTGAGCTTCATATTAATATTTCACTCCACAAGAGACTCAATGTTGCTTCAGGTGAATTCTACATTTTATTTTTGCATTTTTTGCTGTGAGGACTTTTGATTTATTCCTCATTTCTAACTTTGGAGGAACATTTGAAAGGAACACACTTTTGTGCAGCGATCAAAACCTCATTCAAGTTTCAAGGCTTTATCATCATGTGCTCAGCAGCTACAGTGTAGATATGGCAATGAAAAACTGAAGTCCTCCTCCAACAGAGCAACATGAATATATTTAGGACATAAAACGAATAAAACAGATAAAATAGTGCAAGAGAATGTTTTGAGATGTGCAAGTAAATACAAATAAAATTGAAATAGTGCAAGAAGAGTCTTTTTAGTGACCAAAAAAACAGCAATGTTCAGATCAATTACTTATTTATGTTTTAAATGAAGGTGAATGTATTCTTGTATTAATATCACTCTATAAGCATAATACGTTACATAGTCTATCTGTTCATTTTGGCTGTCTTTTCAAACTAAAATGGTCTTGACGTCCTTTAACATTTAAAAATTAAAAACAATTTTAAAAAGTCTAATTTGCAAGATGTTTTTTTAACCCTAAATAGGTAGGAAATACAAAATAAAGAAGATTGGAAAACACTTTTTTTCCTCGGCTCCCAGGAGGATATACAAGTACATTCAGTCCTGCTGCCATGTGATGGAGCTTCGCCTCTCTTTCTTTCTGCTCTGAGCTGTGAACACTCATTATATTTTCTGCTGACGCATCATGTGACACACCATGTGACTCGCTGCTGGACACACACTGACTTCCATCACCTCTCGCTGGAGACTCCTGTCCTTTTTTCCTCAGGTTTTTGTATGGCGCAACACCTTTATATAGCTTTACAGAGCCAGGCCACCTGCTTCTGCACGGCTTCACTCATGTCTGCTCAGTCTCCCTGCTGTGTTGTGCATGTGTGTAGGAGTGTGTGTGTGTGTGTGTGTGTGTAGGAGTGTGTGGGAAGAAGCCATTACTTCGGCTGCACAATGTAAAAGTTGATTTCGGAGTCCAGACGATTAATGCACACACACTTTATTCAAATATTTTCACATATTTTTCCTCTACCAATTATTTCCCTAGTTCTTATTGCAATTTTAATAACATTTCGATTAATTATGCAGCCCTAATTATTGCAAATATCAAACAGAAGCACCCCAAATTACAGTTTATGTGTAGTGTCAGAAGGTGTGTGACGTTCTTGATTCAGGTAATTTCACATACTTTTCCTTTACCAAATATGATGCTTTCTGCAGGGATATTGCACTTGTCTATTGTGCAATTTTAATACAATTTAGATTAATTGTGCAGCCGTAATCATCGAAAACGATCAATCAAAAACACACCAAATTACAGTTCATCTAAAGTGTCAGAATGTCCGTGAAGTTCCCACTTAATTCAGATATTTTCATGTATTTTCCCTTAACACAATATTGCGCTTACTGCAATTTGGATATTGCACTTATCAATTTTCCTATTATGAATACATTTGAATAATTTGATTAATTGTGCAATCCTATCCACCCCAAATAATCAAACAAAGACACACAAATTACGGTTAATTGCTTTTATTAGAGTAAAGTAAAGAGAGAATTTCACATACTTTTCCATTGCCATGTATTGGGCTTACTGCATTTGGGATATTGCACTAAATACATAAAGAAACTGGAGGATGTACAAACACATTTAAGGGGCCAGAACTTTTTAAAATGCGTGACATTAACACACATTATTCAGATATCTTCACATGTGTTTCCTTAACCAAATATTGCATTTGGGCTTTAAGCAACTTTCCCAGCTGAGAATAGGAATGTCTTTCAAAAGCATTGTGTGTGTGTGTGTGAGGCGTTGGTATAATCCCAGGTGTGTGTGTGTGTGTGTGTGTGTGTGTGTGTGTGTGTGTGTGTGTTTGTGCTGCAGGGAGAGACAGTGTTGTGCCACTAATACAATTAATTGTGCAATCCTATCCATCCAAAATAATCAAAGACACACAAATGTTGGTTCATTCAAAGTAAAGAAATATTTTCACACACTTTTCCCTGTGCTTACTGCATTTGGGATATTGCACTACATAAAGAAACTTGAGGATTTAAAAACAGATTTCAGGGTCACACACTTAATTCATATATCTTCACATATGTTTCCTCTACTACTCCATATTGCATTTGGGCTTTAAGCAACTTTGCAGCTGAGAATAGGAATGTCTTTCAAAAGCATTGTGTGTGTGTGAGGCGTTGGTATAATCCCAGGTGTGTGTGTGTGTGTGTGTGTGTGTGTGTGTGTTGTGTGTGTGTGTGTGTGCGCTGCAGGGAGACAGTGCTGTGCCACTAATAAGGCGTCGCTCTGACAGCAGTGTGACAGCTTCCTGACAGACAAGAACTCGGCTTTGTGCTGAGCTGCCGGAATATTCCTGGCATCTCTTCCTCGGGGTTAACTCTCGGGACACAAAAGCAACACTGAATAGGTTTTTCTGCAGAATCCAGATTTTCTTTTCCCGTCAAATGTGATCTGACAAACGACTGCAGGAGTCACTCAGTGGTCTTAACATTTTTATTGAGTTATCAGGGTCAGTTAGTCGAGGCACATTGACAGAACTGATGAATACTTACCTTCTTTTTTTTTTAAAGGGTTATGTCTTTGCTGCATATATTGCTAGCCAGAAACCCAGCAGACAATGTAGCTGTAGAAATAAACCACACAGAAATCTACATTGTATGCCAGGTTCAGGACAAAGCAAAGGGTCGTTTCTTTCACCTTGAAGGCCTTTCAAACATGCATGAATGAATGCTTCTCAACTTTACTTGCAACCTCATGTTCTGAATAGCAAACAGAATTCAACCAAACCTTCATTCTTTGTAATATCTAGCAAATCTATAGAAGTCCACGAGAAAATTATCCAACTTCTCACTTGATTTATTACCTCAGTACACATTTTCCTATCAAGTTAATGTTCTATATATCCAGTTTGAAATCTTCTTAATACAGCATGACGTTCATTTTGTGATTTATGGTCATATTTAGAGTCAAATAAAGTAGTGTATGCTTAAGGCGGGGCTACCTTGTGATTGACAGGTCGCTAACACAGTATTTATTTTATGTTTTATCTGTGTTTTCTCTACATAAAAGTTTAAATTGTCACCTTAAATGCATCTCTTTCGCCAAAGTAACTTCTTGAAATCGATGTGACTGCTAGGACATTTCACACAAAGAGGACCTTGAGGGGGGAAGAGTTTAAAAGAATGGCGGAAGAGGAAGAAGTGAAAGAAAACCCACAAAAAGCCTTGACAAGGGCCCCTTGTGGAGTTGTGACACAGAGAACATCCTGTATGTGGGGTCACAGGATGAAGCCCCCACCCCTCCTGTCTTCACAGCCAATCAGAGGAGTTGGAATGCGCCACCAGCCAATGAGAGAGGAGCGTGTATGGCTCGACCAGGAAGTAGGCAGAGCCGTCAGAGACCCAGTAGCCAGATGTAGCTGCTGATTTCTACACAGGATCTACACTGCCTACTGAGCAACTGACAGCAGCCACAGAGACACGAAACGTGACGCACATGAAGACTCCCATCTGAGGAGAAAGAACAAATAGATTCATTAGAAACATATGGAGAGGAAGAAGTGAGAAAATTAGGAAGAAGAGGAAAGAAATCAGTGGATTGTGCAGAGAAAGAGTTGGTGCAAAGCATATATGATGTATTTTGAAGGCCAAATGGAGTAAACATCTCCCTGGTTCCCTCCACCAATATTCACTTTAAAAAACCTGATACCTTCATGTGTTGTTCAACAGAATAATCTCCACATATTAAAACCACTTTATGATTTCTGAAGTAAAAAGCGTACATATAAAAGGCTGTAAAGGAACTACAGCACGGTCACATGACTTCACGTCCCCACCGCTAAGCTAAAGGAGGCTAATGTTGGGCTATAAAGGAACTACAGAACGGTCACATGACTTCACGTCACCACCGCTAAGCTAAAGGCGGCTAATGTTGGGCTATAAAGGAACTACAGCACGGTCACATGACTTCACGTCACCACCGCTAAGCTAAAGGTGGCTAATGTTGGGCTATAAAGGAACTACAGCACGGTCACAGGACTTCACGTCACCACCGCTAAGCTAAAGGCGGCTAATGTTGGGCTATAAAGGATCTACAGCACGGTCACATGACTTCACGTCATCACCGCTAAGCTAAAGGTGGCTAATGTTGGGCTATAAAGGATCTACAGCACGGTCACATGACTTCATGTCACCACCGCTAAGCTAAAGGTGGCTAATGTTGGGCTATAAAGGAACTACAGCACGGTCACATGACTTCACGTCCCCACCGCTAAGCTAAAGGAGGCTAATGTTGGGCTATAAAGGAACTACAGCACGGTCACATGACTTCATGTCACCACAGCTAAGCTAAAGGCGGCTAATGTTGGGCTATAAAAGAACTACAGCACGGTCACATGACTTCACGTCACCACCGCTAAGCTAAAGGTGGCTAATGTTGGGCTATAAAGGAACTACAGCACGGTCACATGACTTCACGTCACCACCGCTAAGCTAACGGTGGCTAATGTTGGGCTATAAAGGAACTACAGCCCGGTCGAATAACTTCACGTCACCACCGCTAAGCTAAAGGCGGCTAATGTTGGGCGGGATGACATTAAGTCGTCTCATTTAGACACTTGTTAGCAACAAAACAGCCCAAAACACATTCAAAGAACCATTGACTTCCAGACGAGGTGATAGGAAGTGCTAAAATAGTGACTCATTTTCAGGTTATATGACTCATTCCTGCACCACTCTATGGATTAGATAAAGCAGAGGAAGAGCAGCCTGAGGGAGGGGAAGGATACTGGAGATTACACGCTGACGAACATCTCAAAGCGTGGCGTTATCAGTCGCAGATTCCTGTCATTCTTTCCCACTAGCCCCGAGGCGCGACAGCCATTCGGGCTCCAGCACTTAAACCGACACATAATGGGAGCGCTGACCCAATCCTAATAAATCACGACCTGTACAGGTGACTGCAGGAGAGAGAGGAGAGGAGAGGAGGGAAGGAAAGGAAAGAAGGAGGATAACATCTCCTCTCGTTCTCTGTGGTCTGCATACCTGAGGCCTCATGACTGTATTGATCAAACATAATGTGACCAGCTGATGGTCACTTGACTCCAATTTAGTTTTATTAAGGGAAATGCGCCGCCGCCTTTTCCTCTTTCCTCCTCACATTCCTGCTCTCTTTCAGCATTAATGCTTCTTCTATCTGAGTTCTTCTGTCACACTTTGCTCTCGTACCTCTTTGATGACAAAAGTTACGAGACACATCACACTACTTTGATTTGCGTTACTTGGTCTTAATTTTGAAGCCAATGCAACTTAACGTGCACTATTTCTAATATCCAGCGACCGGCTACTTGCTAATAAAGTCAAAAAATATAGAAATCTACAAGAAAATTACGCTTCTTCTCACTTGATTTATTACCCAAGTCAACATTTTCCTAGTGAGTTTTTGCTCTCAATCTGTAATTTTAGTTCGTCTTCAATACAGCATGATGTTCATTTAGTAACCTATGGTCCAATTTAGAGTAAAACAGACGATGGAGTAGGGTATATTTTAGGGCGAGGCTACCTTGTGATTGACAGGTTGCTAAAACAGCGTTTCTCTTTGTGTGTTTCCTCAACATTTTGTCGCCTAAAAAGACTTGTTTGGCATTTGGTTTTACCTGTCTTGTGTTACTACTATCATCCACCTATCTGTCGTCTCTACTGATTGCAAAACATTTGAGATCTATTAAGTCTACGAGGAAATTACCCTGCTTCTCACTTGATTTAAAAGCTAGTTTTAAGTCTTTTCAGTGTGTGATGTTCATTTTGTAAATTATGTTACCATTTAAAGTAAAATGGACAATATAGCAAGGTACACTTTAGGATGGGAACACGATGTGATTGACAGCTTGCTACCACAGCATTTTAGATCTTGTTTTGTGTTGTTTTCAGTTCATAAAAGTTAATTGTAACATTTGTTCCCCTAAAATGCCTTTGACACTGTTTGGTTTGACCTGTTTTCTGTTACTTGTTGTTGCAAAAACGTGACGTCCCAAAAGGCAAACTCACGGCTCTAAAACTGTAGTCCACAAACCAATAGGTGTTGCACGGAGATTACTTCCACTTCTTATATAAAGTCTATAGTTATTTGTCGTTTTTCCCATCAGCAATCTCTCTTGACTACCTATGAATGTAAGATTTAAAGATGATTGTCTTTGCTCCCTGAAGTATGAAGGGATTGGGTTCTTTGCTGCAGGGACTCATGTTTCCAGAGAGAATATGACAGGAGGAAAGAGGGGAAAAAGGTGTGTGTTGATGCAGAAATCAATGAATTAATATCTTACCTTTCTTTGGAATACCTCTGGGAACTCATGGATGTTTATCTGGACCCATCTCTGCAGAACCAGCCAACCTGAAACATATATAAAAAAAGGAAATACATGAGTTTAACAGAAATGCAAATGAAATTAATTTCACACATGTTAGCGGCACATTGAGTGAAAGTGAGTGAGAGTCCGCTCACAGGACTGGAGATAAGCTCCTCTGAGTCTTATCTCTGTCTTTTTTCCATGCTTTGGTGATGCCGCTGGGCAGGGAGTCAAACGCACGTAAAGGAATCAGCTTTCCCCCCCCCGAAAAGGCATGCAAGCAGGACAGAATCAGAGGAGGAGGAAGAGAAAACTCTCACAGCTTAACCCCAAAACCAGGGTGCTTCAATAAAGTTATACTAGCCCATAGCAGAATGAATCGTGCAGTGTTTGAGTAATAAGATATACATTATTGATGGGAGCAGAGACTTCTTAAGGAGGTTCAATGTGTTACCATTGGCCATTTTCTCGTTGTTCAACACATCCCACAACCTGATCTCCATCTAATGCAAACTAATATGAACTTTGGTTAGAAACGTCTTTGGGATGAGCACGAAATGATCGTAAAACATGATAGAAATTGTATTTTAGTTGTAAAAAAATGGGGAAAGGCTGGGCGATATGGCCTAATTACTCTATCCCAGTTTCTATTATTTCATATCTGGAAGACGCTATAAATACATGTCATACTTGAAAAATGAAAAATTATGACTATTTTTTGTGCAAAATGTAAAGAGAAAACTGCAATATTCGAATGATATTTCTTAAAAAATATTTCAGATCAGTATAAGATTAGTTTCTATCAATTTAGTCGACATGATTGTGTGTTACCATATTTCGGTTTGATTTCATCACGGTGATATCTGACTGAAAGACAATGAATTTCTACATCGAGTCCGTAAATGCTTTGTCATTATGAATTTAGTCGAGACATTATTGCATTGAATGTCTCGGTTTATGAGTTCGTCCCCGCTATATATTTCATTAACGGACGGATGGATTTCAACATCGTGTCCCGTCACTAGAGACTATTCAGGGAGGGATAAATGAGTGAAAGCATGTGAGTCCTGTAACACCAAACACTATGAATGAATGTATGAATGAATGAATTTGGGAGTTTAGGAGGGGTGAGGCCGGGTGAGGCCGGGTGAGGCAAGGCGTGCCATTCTATGTCTATTCCTAGAGTTTGCTGCATGGCAGTTGATGTGGGTTTCCTCCGAGCTGCCTGGAAGATGACTGTGCCGGACCACATCCACATTCACTCACACACACACACACACACACACACACACACCACACACACACACTCACATTCACACAGACACACACACACACTCACACGCACACGCACACAGACACAGACACACACTCACACGCACACGCACACAGGCAGACACGAACACACACACACACACACACACACACACACGCACACACATGCACACAGACACACACACACACACACTCACACGCACACGCACACAGACACAGACACACATTCACAAAATGACAACTGTGCATGCATCGACAGCATTTACACAGAAATGTACAGGCGTGCATGTACACACACACACACACACACACACACACACACACACACGCACACACACACACACATTCTGAGGGAAGCAAAGAGGAACTGAATCATTACCCTGCCTTAGCCTCAAAGTAGTGGGTGACCACTGTACAATGTGTGTGTGTGTGTGTGTGTGTGTGTGTGTGTGTGTGTGTGTGTGTGTGTGTGTGTGTGTGTGTGTGTGTGTGTGCAAAGATGAGTTGCACTTCTGCAGTAAGCAACAGTTCTTGGGTGCATGTGCTGTGTGTTACTCAAGTATGTGTGGGTGGGTGTGGATGCATTCCATCTGTGTGTGTGTGTGTGTGTACACAATGTGCCTCACTCCATCTTTAACGTCCCCCCACTGTTCATCTACACTTATCCTTCCAAATGAAATGTGGAAATGTAGTCGTGTCTATTTTGAATGACGGAAATTAGATACGAAAATACATTCTCGGAGAAAATTAGATTTTTATAAAACGCCTTTCACAACTCGATCACATTTCCTCCTCACGTTGTCTCTCTGAAAGACCCAGCCGAGGACCTTGATACTGTCACCATGGAGGTTAAGGTCTATTCTTGAAGAGCAACCTTTCGACTCGTAATTATGAACATTCTAGTGAAAATTAAAGCAAGTCTTAGTAAACTAAAACTCAAACAGTTTTCTCCACTGATTGATTAATTGATGTAAGCGACAGATACGTAAAACTGACCTTCCTCCATATACAAACATGCTAATATACAAGTTTTTGTTGTCTTTTTCTCGTGTTCATCAAAGATGTGCTTATAAGTTACTTTAAAATAAATCATTTCGAGTGAAAAGACGAAAAATGTAGTGGTAAAAAATGAACAATAAGTCAACTAAGCGACTAAAAGGCGTCAATTCTTGTGAAAATAGTATTAAAAATAGCAACAAAAAGCATTGTTAACACTTAATAATGATGGTATGTAGGAATATTAGATTATTTCACACAGTCTCATCCAATGTGTTGGATTCATGAAATACAAATAGACAATTGCACCAATCAGTGAGCTTTCACAGACTGAGAGAGATTCCCAGAAGTGTAAATCTTCCAGGTTTCTCACGACTATATTGCGGTTCCCTGACTTGCAATTAGATCAAAAGAGGATTCATGGTTCTTTACATACTGGTGCCAAATCCAGCATGTACTTCAATCCAGTGTACAAGGTCATCAGTTTGAACCGTAACGTGAAAAAGGTACGGAAAAGCAGAAAAGAAGACAAGACAAGGGCGTGCTTTCTATTTCGAGAGAAAAGGAAATACAGCAGGGAATATACAAAAGCATATTCAAGCTTAAATGTTTTCTCCTGAAGCCTCTCTTATATATAAAAAGGATTTAAGATATAATATAGTTCGTTGCCAATTAAGCCGTCGCTCCATGAAGCCGGCAGCCAATCAGATATCAGCTCTCAGCCTGAGACTCGGATTGGTTTTGACGGGAGAATGAAAGCGTCCAATCCCGAGAGAGGACGCCCAAAGCTCTGATTCTGTGGAGAAATGGAGGGTCTTTCTTTCCACCTCTGTTCTCCGTCTAAAGTCCCAGAAAATCCCCCGACAGACTGCTGAAGTCCCTTTCTTCACTTTCTCCTCCTCTTCCTCTCACTTTCTATCCTCATTATAAACTGAGGAGATAAAACAGTCTTTACATGTAAGGCAATCCCTAATGGTTCCTTTGGGTGCTGCTGTACAATATACACAATATCTGTTTTTTGTATTACTGCACATATTTGATTCCATTCTAGTTCCATGTAAATCTGCTATATTGTACTATAGTTTTCTTCAAATAGTTCTCTATCTGTGTTTTTAATTTTTGTTTTACTTTTCAGTACGCACCACGACTCCAAGTCAAATTCCTCGTATGTGTTTAACCTCTGATTCTGATTCTGCTCTCATGAGAGGTGGATCCAGACCAAAGAGCCTCATGTACCCTAACCCCCAAAACCAGGCCTAAAGAGGGAGAAAAGAGGGGGAAAGAGGGGTGTCTTCAGGCTCGTCCAGGGGGCTGGACTGATGGGAAAGAGCTGGCAGAAAGACCGAAGAAAGCGAACTCCCTTTCTCTCGCTGCTTTATGAAGGCCTGGCGAGTTGCACAGCGCAAAGAAAAGGAGGAGACAGAATAAAGAGGAAACATGGAAATGCATATCAGAAGAAAGGAGTGAAAAGTGTCTTTAAAGTCAATTTAGGGGCTCTCCTTCGTCGCAATACTATCATTTTTAGGGGGTCACGGCATTAAAGGGGCCCTATTCTGATTCATAATATAATTGTGTGCCTCTACTTAATCTGGAAAACCCCAAAAAGTAGAATAGGGCCTCTTCAAAGTTTGCACAATTGTCATAAGTTCGATCTTCACTATGATCCATCTTTTTAGTTTGTTCCAGGATAATAGCCAGTCCATATGTGTCATGTTTCCGGTGAAACAATATTTAGTACTTCAGAGAACTCACCTAATAATTCTACAGCTATTTGCCTTATATTAAGATTGTATTCACATGAATAAGTTATTAGAATACAGCACATGTTGCTAGTAAAACTGTGCCTTTTACTATACTATATGTCCCTTTTGAATGGTCACTTTAATTATTAGAGAAAATCAGACAAGAGGTGTTTTATATTTCGAGAGAAAGAAAATACAGCGGGGAGTATACAGAAGCAAATTAAAGCTAGGAAAGCTAAAGCTGGGAAATAAAGCGCTTCCACTTTTTCAAATGTATTCTCTTGAAGCCTCTCTTATAAGAACATTTCATACATAATATCGTACCATTCACATACTGATATGATGTTGAGTTTAAGCCGTTTCCTTGTCATGGCTTCGCGTAAAGGACGTTTTTTAAAAATCATTTATTGGGAGTCACAAGCTAAGAAAGGCCTTCTGTGGGAAATATATCGCTTCCCTTTTTTCTTCAAATGTATTCCCCTGAAGCTTCTATAATATACATAATACACATTTTTCATATATAATATCGTCCCAGTCGTCTACTGATTGGATGTCCAGTTTAAGCCGTTTTCTTGTAATTGCTTCATGTTAGGAAGTTTTAATTGTTATAATGGTTGATGTTCAAACTATAAAACCCCTATAGTGTCTTCTTTGAATCAGAGCTTGATCCTGGATGTAATAATCTCCCTGATCCACAGAAAGAGAGGGAGGGGTTTCTACATTAGTGTCACTTTCACCTTGTGTTATAATAACAGGTACATTTACTCTCTGAATAATCACTGAGTCACCGTGTTCACTGATTACCTTTGGAAAACAAAAGGAACACCTTAAATACGCAGCTCTGCGCCTTGCCCATTGATCCTGCTTTTCCATGACGTGCATCCGTCTGTACAACACACACACACACACACACACACACACACACACACACACACACACACACACACACACACACACACTGCCGCTTATTGGAATTCAGAGTGGGGCCCAGGTAGGGGGAAGCTTTGCCCATATATGTGCAGAGGAGGAAACAGACCAGGTGTGTGTGGTTAGTTCACCGTTGGAACGAATGTTCTTGAGTACACACACACGTCACACACACACACTGACAGACGCTGTAACGGGATTCTTGTGTTGTACACACACTAACCAAACTGCATTTAGTCCCCGTGACGTCTGAGTTATGCTCTTAACTGTGCGATGTGCCGCAGAACGACAGAGCTGAGAGAGCGACTTGTTGCTGTGTAAACAAAGAAGAGTCATGCGAGAAAGAAAAAAAGGAAAGTCGGGACAACAAGAGAAGGAATGAGTCGAAGCGGTGGTTAACATTGTCCTTGCGCTAAAGTGTTAGTTAGTTGCATAACTGTGAGGAATAACTACGGTATGTCACAATGTCTTAGGTGTGTGTGTGTGTTACAGTAAAGAATGTGCCTCTGACTAACCCCTGCCATTAGTGACTTATAGACTCACACACCTCACTGAATCACCTGCAGACGCCATCCTTCAATGATTTCACTGACTTCACAAAGACTCGTGGATACTTCTGTCCTCAACACAAAACACCTCCAGACACCAACAGCACATTAAAACAGCAGATAACTGACGTTTTTATGTAATAAGCGACAATTTACAGTAATTTCCATTAGTGATAATCTAGAAAATGTCAGTAAATAGTGAAAAATGTCCATCCTAGTTAGAATAAGGTCTACTTTTTACTTACTTTCAGCAGGGGAATAGCTTATCAAACTTATCTTATTAACTTTTTTAAGTTATCTTGCATGAACCTGAATTATTCTCTATGAATGCATTTCACTTTTTGGTCCTGTTTTATCTGATAATCACCTAAAAATGTACAAATTAAACCATATATTGTGCTTTTCACCCATGCTGTATTTGCCCCAGTTTGGCGCTCTGCTCAGCTGCTCCTTTGGTACTGTCTTCGATATTTATCACCTAAAAACATACGATTTAAACTATATATTGTGACGTTTCACACATGCTTGAATGTACGATTTAAATAGTATATTGTGACTTTTTTTCACATGCTTGATTTGCCCCAGTTCAGCGCTTTGCTCAGCTGCTCCTTTGATCCTGTATTCTAAGATAATCACCTACAAATGTACGATGTAAACTATATATTGTGACTTTCCACACATGCTCTATTTGCCCCAGTTTGGCGCTCTGCTTCCTGCCAACTGGGTCAGGCCAGAGTTCAGAGATAAAGCAGAGGGCAGATTCCACGCTAATCTCCACCCGGGGAATTTAATCTCTCCTCATCAAGATACCTGCGATGCATCTCACCGCCAAAACCCCCGCTATCACACACACACACACTGACACAAAAACACACACCGGAAACACTGCTTTGATAAGCTCCGATAGATCCGTGCGCTCCAACACTTTACGGCTGACTTCTTATCACTCCCCCCTATTTCTCACAGATATTCACATTTCCTGGTACCATAAACTGCAGAGTGAAGTAAAGGAACTGCAGTAATCTGTGTTAGAAGTTAAGGAGAGGCTAAGGTTGCAGTAAAACAAAGAGTGTGTATATGATGTGTTGCTACAGACACACCCCTAATCAATGAGTGTGTGCAAATTGTGTAAATGTGCCACATTAAAAGAAAATCTTCCTAATACGGTGCGTTAAAAAAAATTACACATGTTGAAGAGATCCACACATGTTTACTATCACTTCTGCTATCTTTCAGTTTAAGTTGTTTTACGTAAATCCAGTAAACGTTAGCGCACGCAGGCAGGAGGAATAAATCCCGGGAGTTTATCCGAGTGATTTCACAAGCAGAAGCAGCGTTATTATTATTGTTATTATTACGTATTAACCGTGGAGCCCTGCCCTTTCATTACGTTACGGGTGAGTAAGAGTAATGATGCGTCTGAGTCACACAGAGTGGGAGATCTTTGGAAGAACAACAGCTGGGCAGAGGGCCACGGCTCTTAAAAGTGCTTAAAACACACACACACACACACTCACAGGTTCACACACACACCCCACTGTATGTTCGACTGGTGACTAAGCCTCCCTACACAAACACATGTAACCCCAGAACCACGAGCACTGATTCACACAAACCTCTCAAACACTGTCTCTCTCAGTGTCACATTTCCCCCCCCCGACACACACACACACACACACACGCGCACACACACACACACACACACACACACACCACACACACACAACACACGGCAGCGTTTAAAAGGAGGTGGTAACCCGGAGACATCAAATCCAGTCGTCACTTTCTCCTCTCAGCCAATCACATGCCATGTCCATTCATAAAGACGCCACACTGCACTGTCCGCTGTAGGATCAACCCCCCCTCTACACACACACACACCCACACACACACCCCCCCCCCACACACACACACACACACACACACACACGCTCACTTCATTCATGCCTTCTGGAGGAAGGAGTGCTATCTGCGTGACTGAAGCAGAGAGGAAGTGTACAGAAAAAAAGTCCATTAACCACAAAGACCTATTTTTATCACATGCACTGAAAAAACGGAAACGTTGACTTTAATTGAAAGTATTACATCACATAATTTGGTTAATTGAAAGCACTAATATTAAGTTTAACCTAATATGTTGTACGTGGACTTAATATTAATGACATACATTCAATTAAAGTCAGTTTTTCAGTGTGTGTGCACCTCAAATAAAGATATCCACATGTAATCAACATTCAGACCAGACGAGCCGATCCTGATCGTTTACCGGCTTCTTGAATAACGTGTCACATGACTTCCTGTATTTCTATTTCTCACACTTTTTAAATAGAACGTTTTTAGCAGTGAACGCCCCCCACTCCCCCTGTTACCGGGGTTTTTGTACCCCCTCTTCTCTTGCTGCTCGGCCTATTATGGATCTGGGAGCAGTTTCTCAACCCTAACTTGTAACATATGATATCCATCAGCAGCAGCAGCAGCTCGACGTTCTGCCAGCATTTTCAAAGTCTTTTTTCACTTACCCGTCTGGGTGAGAGTTTCCTCCCGGCGCTGAGCTTGGAATGAGGGAACCCCCCCTTCTTCTTCTTCTTTTCTTCTTCTTCTTCTTCTTCTTCTTCTTCTCTTCTTTTCTTCTTCTTCTTCTTCTTCTTCTTCTCTTCTTCTTCTTCTTCTTCTTCTTCTTCTTCTTCCTTTCCTCAGTTTTTCTGTCTTTTCTTTTTAGTGTTTCCTCCTTCGTTCAGTTCTGGTCACTTTTGGTCCAACAGAGAGAGAGAGAGAAATAAAGAGTCTGTTGGGTAACGACTTCTCACAAAACTCTTAAAAGATTTTTACATCTCTTGTCTTTTTTTTTTCCTCCTCCCGTTGCATTCTTCTGAGTGTAATCAGTAACAGGCTTAAAGTGACAGCACACACACACAAACACACACACACACACACACACACACACACACACACACACACACACACACACACACACACACCACACACACACACACTCTCACAGAGACGGTCTCCCTCTGGGCTAAAGGTGCTTTCCCAGAGACGCTCCAGCCGTTAAACTCCCTATAAGCCTCGCCAAAAGTTGCGCTATCACATGTTTCACAGCAGCCTCCCTCCCTCTCTCTCCCTCTCTCTCGCCCCCCCTAGACTGACACTCTCACACACACTCTCTCACACACACTCTGAGGAGGACTCTCTTATAGTGTGGCTGTTAAAGAGGGGGCTGAGCTTAGCAGTGTCCTGTTACAGCGCTCGCTATGAGGTTAGAGAGAGGACATCCATTCAGAAAACCAGGGGAGGGAAGAGGGAGGGGGAGAGGGAGGAGAGAAGGAGTGAGGGCAGTCTCTTTCTCAATGTGTGTGTGTGTGTGTAAAACGGGGTCTTCAAAAGCAGGAAACTCCCCTTGTGAGAGAGTTGGGGCGTCTGTAGAAGTAAAAAAAGGGTCTAAATAAGTGTAAGCAGTGGCCCCCCCACACTGAACACACACACAGTGGAGGAGTGTGTCTTTATGACTTCCAGACCACACACACACACACACACACACACACACACACACACACACACACACACACACACACCGTGGGCTGAGTTGCAGTATAGACTTTAGTGTGATTATCTGTCTCGTGACGCTAGAGTAATTATTTAAAAGGTGTGCGAATAAAGGCGGTGAATTTAAGTGTGTTTACGAAATATTGAGTTAATATCTTTAAAGAACACACACATAATGACTTGCTGTGCATCTTGTCTGCTCTGTAAATGTCAGGGCGCCAGAGCATCAATTCAAACACGTTTTTAATGTGGGATGGATACGGCATAATGCATACTTTTGGTATTTTAATGCATATTTTCATGCTTTTACTTGTAACTGAGTGTTTTTACAATGTAGTATTGCTATTTCTACTGAAGTTAAAGATCAGAATTCTTCCTCCAATCACTAACAAACGGGGTCTTTTTCATTCAATCTTTACCTTTTTATCTTTACCTTTTCTCACATAAATGCACAAGGTTGATAGTACTTTTTCAAATATAAAAACACCCTTATCTTATCTTTTCTGACCTTCCTTCGTCCACTTCTTGTTTTGTTTTGTCGGTGCTTTCCTCTGAAAGCGGTTGTCAGCGCGGGGTTACTGTGGTTTATCGACCTGTCCCGTAAACTCTGGTACTTTCTCTTTGCGGTGACAAAACAAAGCGCCTTATCTGAGTTTTTAATCAGAAAATTAGTAGAAGTATACAGCTACTAATAGTCAAGTAACTCAAGTACAAGTACCTCAAAATGTATTTAAGCATAGTACTTCATTACCAAAACGAGTTATATATCCTTATGGACAGTAATCTCACACACTAATTATGACATTGGCTTCTTCAATGTAGTAGATTAGAATTATACAGTCTAATAAAATCAAAAATACTCAATACAAGTACTGGCTTTTAAAATGTAGTGGAGTAGAAGTATACAGCTACTAATAGTCAAGTACAAGTACCTCAAAATGTACTTAAGCACAGTACTTCATTACAAAAACTAGTTATACATTTTATGGACAGTAGTCTCACACACTTAGTACAACATTGGCCTCTGACATTTAGTGGATTAGAAGTATAAAGTAGAGTAAAATGGAAAATACTCAATACAAGTACCTCAAAATGTACTCGATTACATCACCACTCCTTCTTGTTCCCCTTTAACTGTTAGTTGCCCTCGCCCTAATTCTACATCCTGCTATTTTCTATATTCTCTGCCACGCCAACCACACCTATCAACAGACGGACTCCACCCTCCTCCTCCTCCTCCTCTTCCTCCTCCTCCTCTTCCTCCTCAGGGTGGGCTGAGGGTTATTCAATGGGAGTCTCAAACTTTAGGAATGGCATAGCTGGTTTGTTACTCACACACAGTGTCGCGTGACTCATCAAAAAGCTGTGCTGCACCCATGCTACGCTCTCGTTACACACACACACACACACATACACACACACACACACACACACACACACACACACACACACTGACTCTTTGCCGCCTTTGTCAGGATCCATTCATAACTATTTAAGTATCCTCTGTGAGTCATGTAAGGCGGGTTAAGTAATTTTTGACTTGTAAAATATACGCACATATTTCTCGTCTGTCACTGCTAAGAAAAAAGTTTTAGGACAAAGGTTAAGAACATTTTTAGACTCTTTAAAGTAGAGACACTACATACTGATATACACCTGAACATCAGCAGGAGAGGACTCTTTAAAGTAGAGACACTACATACTGATATACACCTGAACATCAGCAGGAGAGGACTCTTTAAAGTAGAGACACTACATACTGATATACACCTGAACATCAGCAGGAGAGGACTCTTTAAAGTAGAGACACTACATACTGATATACACCTGAACATCAGCATGAGAGGACTCTTTAAAGTAGAGACTCTACATACTGATATACACCTGAACATCAGCAGGAGAGGACTCTTTAAAGTAGAGACACTACATACTAATATACACCTGAACATCAGCAGGAGAGGACTCTTTAAAGTAGAGACACTACATACTGATATACACCTGAACACCAGCATGAGAGGACTCTTTAAAGTAGAGACTCTACATACTGATATACACCTGAACATCAGCAGGAGAGGACTCTTTAAAGTAGAGACACTACATACTGATATACACCTGAACATCAGCAGGAGAGGACTCTTTAAAGTAGAGACACTACATACTGATATACACCTGAACATCAGCAGGAGAGGACTCTTTAAAGTAGAGACACTACATACTGATATACACCTGAACATCAGTAGGAGAGGACTCTTTAAAGTAGAGACACTACATACTACCTGAACATCAGCAGGAGAGGACTCTTTAAAGTAGAGACACTACATACTGATATACACCTGAACATCAGCAGGAGAGGACTCTTTAAAGTAGAGACACTACATACTGATATACACCTGAACATCAGCAGGAGAGGACTCTTTAAAGTAGAGACACTACATACTGATATACACCTGAACATCAGCAGGAGAGGACTCTTTAAAGTAGAGACACTACATAATGATATACACCTGAACATCAGCAGGAGAGGACTCTTTAAAGTAGAGACACTACATACTGATATACACCTGAACATCAGCAGGAGAGGACTCTTTAAAGTAGAGACTCTACATACTGATATACACCTGAACATCAGCAGGAGAGGACTCTTTAAAGTAGAGACACTACATACTGATATACACCTGAACATCAGCAGGAGAGGACTCTTTAAAGTAGAGACACTACATACTGATATACACCTGAACATCAGTAGGAGAGGACTCTTTAAAGTAGAGACACTACATACTACCTGAACATCAGCAGGAGAGGACTCTTTAAAGTAGAGACACTACATACTGATATACACCTGAACATCAGCAGGAGAGGACTCTTTAAAGTAGAGACACTACATACTGATATACACCTGAACATCAGTAGGAGAGGACTCTTTAAAGTAGAGACACTACATACTGATATACACCTGAACATCAGCAGGAGAGGACTCTTTAAAGTAGAGACACTACATACTGATATACACCTGAACATCAGCAGGAGAGGACTCTTTAAAGTAGAGACACTACATACTGATATACACCTGCACATCAGCAGGAGAGGACTCTTTAAAGTAGAGACACTACATACTGATATACACCTGCACATCAGCAGGAGAGGACTCTTTAAAGTAGAGACACTACATACTGATATACACCTGAACATCAGCAGGAGAGGACTCTTTAAAGTAGAGACACTACATACTGATATACACCTGAACATCAGCAGGAGAGGACTCTTTAAAGTAGAGACACTACATACTGATATACACCTGAACATCAGCAGGAAAGGACTCTTTAAAGTAGAGAAACTACAAACTGATATACACCTGAACATCAGCAGGAGAGGACTCTTTAAAGTAGAGACACTACATACAGTACTGATATGCACCTGACCATCAGCAGGAGAGGACTCTTTAAAATAGAGACACTACATACTGATATACACCTGAACATCAGTAGGAGAGGACTCTTTAAAGTAGAGACACTACATACAGTACTGATATGCACCTGACCATCAGCAGGAGAGGACTCTTTAAAGTAGAGACACTACATACTGATATACACCTGAATATCTGCAGGAGAGGACTCTTTAAAGTAGAGACGCTACATACTGATATACACCTGAACATCAGCAGGAGAGGACTCTTTAAAGTAGAGACACTACAGACTGATATACACCTGAACATCAGCAGGAGAGGACTCTTTAAAGTAGAGACACTACATATTGATATACACCTGAACATCAGCAGGAGAGGACTCTTTAAAGTAGAGACACTACATACTGATATACACCTGAACATCAGCAGGAGAGGACTCTTTAAAGTAGAGACACTACATACTGATATACACCTGAACATCAGCAGGAGAGGACTCTTTAAAGTAGAGACTCTATATACTGATATACACCTGAACATCAGCAGGAGAGGACTCTTTAAAGTAGAGACATTACATACTGATATACACCTGAACATCAGCAGGAGAGGACTCTTTAAAGTAGAGACACTACATACTGATATACACCTGAATATCGCAGGAGAGGACTCTTTAAAGTAGAGACGCTACATACTGATATACACCTGAACATCAGCAGGAGAGGACTCTTTAAAGTAGAGACACTACATACTGATATACACCTGAACATCAGCAGGAGAGGACTCTTTAAAGTAGAGACACTACATACTGATATACACCTGAACATCAGCAGGAGAGGACTCTTTAAAGTAGAGACACTACATACTGATATACACCTGAACATCAGCAGGAGAGGACTCTTTAAAGTAGAGACACTACATACTGATATACACCTGAACATCAGCAGGAGAGGACTCTTTAAAGTAGAGACACTACATACTGATATACACCTGAACATCAGCAGGAGAGGACTATTTAAAGTAGAGACACTACGTACTGATATACACCTGAACATCAGCAGGAGAGGACTCTTTAAAGTAGAGACACTACATTTGTAACTCTATATACTGACCCCTCTAAAAACCTCAAACTATTCAACTCTGTGGTTGCTTTGTGTGTGTGTGGGTGTTGGTGAATCACAGCCTGGCGTGTGTCGGGCAGTGTGTGTTTGTGTGTGTCTGTGTGTGTGTGTGTTTGTGTGTGTGTGTGTGTGTGTGTGTGTACAGTGTGTGTTTCACATTGTGTTCATTGGGGATGACTCAGGATGGGATAAATGACTCCAGACGGGCCGACAAACTTTAACCTGGAGGAGGATTTATATAGAAATATAAAAGCACTCTCTTCTTGTCTGACTGGACTTTTAATATAGTAAATGTTTCCTTTTAAATGTTGGCTATTTCAGTCCAGCTGTTTTGTTTGGCCGCAGATTACTCATGATTTTATAATTGAGCCGCTCTGCAAGCCAAGGACAATGAGTCACTGAGAGAGAAATTATTTTGTATTGCTCAACAGACGAGTGATTTCACGTTAGAGTAATAACGGTGCTGCAGCATGACCTCATTACAGATTAAATCTACAATCATTTAACCTGAACATTACATTTAAATCCTTATGATGAAGAAGTGCTTGGTGGCGTACCGTTTCATACCGAATACAGTGAACTGTTTACCGTATTATATGAATATTTTATTTACCACAATACCGTTGAAAGAGTGGCAAGGCGCTCGAGCGGTGCGACAGTGAAAGGAGTCCCCAGGGTTAAGTATTATTATATATTAAGTATTTAAATGTGCACTCAGGGAAGGGGGGATTTGTATACATTTTCAAATACTGCTTTTGTTGTGTGTTATGTGGTACGCAAAGTTAGCACAATATAATGGTTTATAAATACCGTGATATTAGTTTTTTGTCATACCGATCAACTATATGATGAAATACAAAATAATATAATATTATATAATAATTATTTTTATTCTGATTGGAAAAAAATAGTTTTTACTTTAGATAATTTTCCAGTTATGAATCTGCCAACAAATATAGTTTGACTGTCCTTTGCTAAATACAATAAATACATAAAATAAATACATGTAAAGCTAATTTAATGAAGTCATATCATTTTCATTAATTGCATTTAGTTTAAGTTGTTTTGGATAAAAGCGTCACAGAAATATGATGTAAATGGTAGAATTTGAACACAACTACTGTAGGACTAACATCTGTATTATTTAATATGATCTGTGATAGATTCAAGTCTTCATGGGAACTATTAAATCCCTGTGTGTCTACTTTTTTAATTGAGAGTCTTTTTGACACCAAAGGCTCCACCTCAGGGAGACTCTGAGAGTTTCTGCCGTTTTAGATTGTGACTCAGTCTATTGTGGGCTCGAACTGACTTTCTCTGGGTGGATACAAGGGCGGAGATGTGTTTCAACACGCACACACACACACACACACACACACACACACACACACACACACACACACACACACACACACACACACACACACACACACACAATGGAGATTGCAGAGGGAAAGGAAGCTGGGGATTCCAGAGATTCCTGTGGACAAAAAGGTGTGAACTGCGGCCGAGCAGCCTGGGAATTCTGCTGGTTCGGCCTGAGAGGAAGTTTAATGGCTGAGCAGTGACACACACAAACACACATACTCTCACGCACATGAACACACACACCACTCACACACTCACACACAGATAAAGAAGGACAGAGACACTGAGGAATGTTGCTGTGTTTAGATACCCTTTTTTTTCTTTTGCTGTAGGTTTTGTGCCGGTGTCTATTAGGTCTTTGGACATTCCTATAGGATAATGCATGAACAATGAGTATTACAATTTGCTACGATGTCACATACATTGTTGTATAAAACCATGCTGCAAACACACTCACACACACACACTGGGGAGCATAGAGAGCGTATCATATGTGTCATACACAAGACATGATTTCATTGCCAAGTAAGTTGAGTAACACCCACTTCTGTAGCTGTTTGATCCAAAACTATATTTGTTCCTAAACCAAATTGGTTGCCCGTGAAGATGGAACTTTATTTTCAAAATACTTTATGCCTGCAAGGAGCTGAAACTAACCGTGTTGTTTAACATTATAGGAGCATGCAAGATAATGAGAATAAAATATCTGCATGAGGACAAACACACACACACACACACACACACACACACACACACATGCACCTGTCTCGAGAAAGATTGAGACTCTCAGCAGTGACGGACAAGAACAGACGTAACATTGACGTCATTTCATTCACTAAAAGGAGACACAGCAGGCAAACCCCCATGCCCCTGGGTTAGAGTATGTGTGTGTGTGTGTGTGTGTGTGTGTGTGTGTCTGTGTGTGTGTGTGTGTGCGCGCATGGTCTCAGTGACTATATTAGGCCAGTCTGTTTCGAGCACGGTGAGCACACACAGAGACACACTGTGATGTCACTGTCACGCTGCGGAGGCATGGCTCTACGTCTTATCTCTGTGTGTGTGTGTGTGTGTGTGTGTGTGTGTGTGTGTGTGTGTGTGTGTGTGTGTGTGTGTGTGCGTGTGTTACCCTGTGATAACCCTGGACTCAGTGGCACACAGGGATCCCAGCAGCAGTGACTCTGGTGACAGATGAACTCTCTGCGATGCGTTTAGGTGCCGCTTGAATTTTCCATTACTTACGCTGGTGTTTCTAATTGTGCCCCCATGAATACTTTTATTGTGACGCAGTGGATCACTATTTGGCTGAGCTATAAAAAGATATCATAGCTGTCATTGCTGTTGTATTGTAACAGCGGAAACATTAAAGGGTAATTTGTTTTAATTTGTATCAGTTTTGAGAACCGGATCATTTCACATGTTGCCAGATTTTCTCTATTCAACACCAAACAAAAAAATCAAACAATAAATCTAAAGTATTATATATTTTATCACAACAAAATATATTGATCTAATTATTTCCTCTCCAATGATATTACTGATACCATTATTCAAAATATGTTTTAAAACAGATATTGTTATTATTATTATTATTTATTGAACAAGAACCATGCAAACAAATATTAATCTCCAAGAGAAAAAATGATTTACGCCAGATTTAGATATTAGATATTTCCATCTGCAGTTCCTGGGTACACACATATTTACAGTAACTACATATTCACAGTGTGTGTGTGTGTGTGTGTGTGTGTGTGTGTGTGTGTGTGTGTGTGCGCATGTGTGTGAATTCAGGGTGTGTATGACAGCAGTGTGACTCCTGTAAAGGAATCTGCTCCACCCGACATCCCTCTCCTCTCCTTTCCTCTTCCTCTTCCCTTCAGAGGTGTGAGAGGAAAAATATCTCTCTCTCTCTCTTCCACACACTTATACAAACACACACACACACGCACACACACACACACACACACACACACCGTGGGCTGAGTGAAGGCGGTGACTCAGGATATAAGAGCTGCGAGTCGTGCCAAGGCGGTGAGGGGTCACACAGTGGAGAGAGAGAGAGAGTGTGTGTGTGTGTCTCTGTGTGTGTGTGTGTGTGTGTGTGTGTGTGTCTGTGTGTGTGTGTCAGGCTGGTGGCAGGGTGGAGGAGGACTTCTTGTGAAACATTCCTCTCTGACCAGAGTTTCCTGTTCTCACTTCCCTGTCCTCCCTCGTTTCTCCCGTCCCACCTCACCTCACCTCACGCCAAAATGACTCCCCCTCCCCTGTGTGTGTGTGTGTGTGTGTGTGTGTGTGTGTGTGTGTGTGTGTGTCTGTCCACGCCCCAGACTGCAGGTCTCCCTCTGTGTTTCCTGCAGAACCACCTTCCATTATTAGAGCCTGGAAACACCACCTGCTGCTGGCTCTGAGCCTGACCTCCACCTCTAAGGATGGACTGAAACTAAAGCTAAAATGCAACTAAAGTAAATAAAACAAAGTGAAAGAAGTGGCGGTGACACCTGATTGATGGACAGAACATATATTTGCAATAGTTGCTTAACTCTTAAACCATTTTTGTCATTTTTAAGCAAAAGCACTGACCTTTAGGGTCCCTCTTTGAAGCATCTGAAGCCTGAAGAGTTGCTGTGTTTCTTTGCTTTCTGTGATAGTAACGTGACCATTTTAGAGTGTTTTAAACTGTGATTCTAGAATTTTTTCTAGTCGTTACAAGCATTTCCTCACCTTTCATGGACGGCCAGCATGATTTTTGTGATATTAAACTGAATATTTTGGAGTTTAGCACTGTTACCCTGTCCTTGTTTCTAATTGTAACAACTCTTTTCTAACATTTTGCAGCTCAATCAGAGTAATCCACAATAACAATAATCATGAGTTGCAGCTGTATGTGGTTTAAGTGTCTTTTTTCCTCTCCACTTTACAAAAGAATCCAGTTTTTCAGGACACACTGAATATTTCCCTTGTACTTTAACACGGAAATGTCCAGATTTCACGACACAGAAGACACCAAATACAATCTGTCAGGAGCTTCAGTCCAACTCCATCAGCTGTGAGTGCTGTTTCAGCCACATGCTCATCGACACTTTCCTCCTATGATCACAAAGTATCTCCATGTTGTTTTAATATTCTGCGCACACAGTAACAGTCACATTTTGAGACTGTGTCTTTCCACAAAGTCCAAAATCAGCCAACTTCCACAGCAGAGAGCTAGCTGAGAATCAGAGGAGTTATTTGACTAAATTAACCCCTAAATTCCAAAGATTAAACCCACATTGGATCAGAAACAAGTTTACTAAACGAATGACACCAGTGACGAATGCTCCGCCATCTCTTATGACTAATATGTGTGTGTGTGTGTGTGTGTGTGGTGTGTGTGTGTGTGTGTGTGTGTGTGTGTGTGTGAGAGGAATGTGAGCGTGTCATTGACGGAGGATTAAATGGACATGCAGCGGAGTTGTGTTTTCTCAGCAGATGGGTCTGAGGAGGCCATCTGTCTCCGAAAAGCACGAGAAACGAGACTGTGATACAGCGTGGAGAGTGTGTGTGAAGAGCATTAATATACACAGATCTGAAGTCACTATGCATCAAAAATGTCTCTTATATTTGGTCTATATTTAGTTATTTTAACTCCAGATGCACTTAAAGTTCTTAACCATCCAAATCTGCTCAATCATTTGTCCTTAAGCATCAATATTATTTTAAATGTCTCTTATATTTTGTGTCTTCCTTTACCGTCCAAATCTGCTGTTACCCAGGAGCTAAATGATGAATCTCACATGATCTTAGATTGGATGCATGTGAGCAATGGTTGTTATTAGCATAGGTAACGCACTCTAAACTCTATATAAGAGCAGGTGTTGTGCCGGGTGCAAACACTTTAGCACATGCCCAGAGATTTGAGAGATGACGACAAATAAAGTATTCAAAAAGTACAAAATTCAGAGTGAAATGAAGGTATTGCTCGATACATTTAAAGAAGGTAACTATGTGTTTTTCTGCAGCATCAGTACAGGCAGTATAGGAAACATCTAAAAGCAGTATGAACGTTTTTAGAAACTGACACAAAAAACAACAACAAACTAAATGTTATCTGACTTAAAAAGAAGAGCAGAAATCATGCTATATAATATATAAAAACAAGTTGAGAGCCCAACGAGTGCTAACAAAATAAGAACACATCTTGTATACGAAGAATAAAACAAGAGGAGATTTGATCGTATATATCTCCTCCTGCATGAGGCCTGTTGTTTACCAGCAACATTCATCGTTTCAATTATTACAACTTGCTTCTCTCACATAGAAATGATGCAAACATCCTGAGCAGTTCAACTGGACGTTGCGTCTGAAATCTGCACGGTCTTTATTTCCCACCCTGACACTCTGAGTCTCCTGTGATCATCATCCTCTCCTCTCCCTCAGGATGAAAACACTCCTCATCATACACTTTACTCTAACGCTCGCTGTGTTTCTTCCCTCAGCGCTCGCTTCTCTGGGGGCTCTGCAACAGGCTGACTCACACCCTCCTCCCACTCTCTCCTCCCACTCCTCCCTCCCACTCTCCTCCAGCCGTACCCCAGCGTGGGAGGCAGCGCGGCCCAGGACCAGAGCCTCTGGCTGGGCACACACACGCAGCGAGGGGCCCACAGCTCTGGAGCTTTGGCTTTCATTCCCCTCACCCACACACTCTCACACACACATGCTGTACCCACAGAGACCTCTTTAATGATGTCATGTGCCTCACATCTGAAGGGGAAACACGTGGGAGTGTGTGGGCTGTGTGTGTGTGTGTGTGTATGTGTGTGTGTGTGTGAATCATTGTTTTTGGTTTACATGAAAGGTGTACACATGTGCTGTCGGCTACTGTACACGGCAGAGCTGGGTTATTTTTAAATCACAGCTACAGGGGAGGGTTCTGATCTAAGGAAAGGACACTGAGGAGAGTTATCGGTGGATGTTAGATGGAGGAGATGCATTGGAAAGTATAGTATTTAATAAGAAGACACACTCGAAAAATGTTGATTTAAAGGTCTTGTAACAATGTGGAAAAGGCTTTAACAAAAACCACAATTTAAGGCTTTCACTGCCCGCGGTAACTCTGCTGTTAGATAGTTAATCCTATTTTATCAAACTAAATTTGGACACTGATGAGAGTGATGAACGGCTGTTAGATGTAGTAAATGCATTGGAAGGTGTACTACTTTGTGAGAAGACACCGTGGACAAGTTCTGATTTAAAACTGTGCAAAAGTGCATGAACAAAAACCACATAATCCCCACTTTTTCATCATTCAAAATCAGAGAAGTTGTGTTTCCTACCTGCAGGACGGAGCTCTGGTTCTCGGCTGATGTGCATCACGAAGAGTTGATTCTGTGAAAGCAGGTGTGAAGAGAAGCACGTCAGTCAAACACTCACACCTCTGTTCAACTAGAAATCTAGACAGCATCTCTCGTCTGAAGCTGATAGACTCGCTCTGTGAAACGGAGAGATGATATTCAGAAGGGCCAGATTGCTCATTAGAATATCTCACATTTGTGTGTGGGCGAGTGTTTAGCAGTCCTTCTACAGCGTCCCCACGATGTTCCAGAAACACTCTTCTTGTTCTGAGTCCAACAGGACGCTCACCCCAGTCTGTCCTCCCAAACTCATCCAAGATCCAACTTCTGTCCAACTTTCAGGACAGTAAACGCTGTCAACTTTTTAATATCCACATCAACTGCAACATAATGCCTTTAAATGTTCCGGGTGTTTCTATAAGTCCTGACATGCCAACGGGGATACTCAGGGACTGAAGCTCGAATGATACGCAAGAAATCAAATATCTGAATGTTGGACAAATACCACAATATCAAAATTGCGATGGTATTGTAGCGTTGACTATTGGTGCCTTTACAAAAAGAATGATTTGCTCATTATTAATCAGTAATGTGGATATAAGGACTTATGGGTAAAGGCATTATTAAAACAGTGACTTGCAGCCTTTAAAACAAGGGAAAGTACACTTATGCCACATTGCAATTATGACTTATTCATATTATGGTTACTTTATTCTTAATTGAATATGGTCCAAATGATATCAATTCCAAAACGAGAAGATGTGATAAATGCCAGATTTTATAGATTAAAGCTCATTTGCATATCCAAAATCTAAAACAACATCTTATCATATTATCTATATGGATGTAATATTGATATACTGCCTCACCCTGTCCCTGCAGTTTTATCAAGATCATGTTATTGATCATATTTGAAATTTGACAATATATTGCATCAGATAACACTTTAGTATTATTTCAGCACAGACAGATGCACCAACGTCTTAACTTTTATTACTTAATGTTAAATTGCTTCCGTTAAAAAACACCTCCATCTCTGTGATTTTTACAATTTCAGATATATGATTATTTTGAGTTAATTAGTCCTTCTTCATGTGGAAAAGAAACCCCATTGGATCATCTGAAGAATGCACTTATTCGTCACAAAGCTCGTAAAAAGTGGACAGTTTTGGAGATACCTGTTCCTCCACATGACAGCAGCAACAGGTATTATGCAGGGTGACGTTTAAAGAGTTAAATCAGAGCCAAAAAGCCAAATGAATGATCAATCCTGCGCAGGGGAGAACAAATTCTAATTGAATTCACACGATGAACACCATGTTTTTCAAAATCTGCGATAATATGAATTAGCTAAATGAAGGGTATATTAATAATGAGGTCTGACTGCATGTGTCTCAGTGCCCCCTGTTGGAAACACTGTCTCTCCGACTGAGCGCATGGTTTCAATTACCTCCTCTCAGACACAAAACATGTATGAGTTTCTAATAAAACTAAAATGCTAAACGTTTATAAAAAAACAACTGTCACTGTTATTGAATTTTCATCATGATTTAGCACGCTTTCTAAATCATTGATTCAAGCCTTTCTTTAATCAATCACAATAGATCAGTCACTCAAAGTGCTCTCTCTCTCTCTCTCTCTCCCCCTCTTTACGTCTCTCTCCCCTCTTTATGTCTCTCTCTCTTTCTCTCTCTCTCTCTCTCTCTCTCTCTCCCCTCTCTCTCCCCCCTCTCTCCCCCCTCTCTCTCCCCTCTCTCTCCCCTTGTCTATCCCAGAGTCATGGGGTCTCCCCCGGGGTAAACGCATTCCAAAACACAAGAATTTCCTCCAGCCCGACTCACATACCACCTCTCCCCCCTGTCTCTCTCCCCCCTCTCTCTCTCTCACACACACAAACACACACACACACACACACACACACACACACACACACACACACACACACACACACACACACACACACACACGCTCGATGAAGACCACACACTGTTGCAACGCCATGTTCAACGCTCTCTCACACAAACAACTTCAACATAAAACCGATGCAGTTAAATCTAATTATTCACAAAAAGCTAATACAGAAAACGACAGATTTCAATTAGTAAATCAAAAAAAATGTGTGTGGGAATAATCACACTTAAACATTGGTTCCAAATCATGATAAATGTTAAATTGTAGTACCTGGATTCCTGGGTGTTGCCGAGTGAAATCAGTCGGTGTTCAGACTCCTTTCTGCTGCTGCTGGATCCGTCTGCTGCACACAAACACACACACACACACACATCAGTGATACACACACACATCAGCGACACACACACACATCAGCGACACACACACACAGACCTCTCTGACGGCTGGAGGAACACAGCAAAGTTTCCGTAGCTGCAGATCTATATGAGCAGAGAGGAGGAGGCTCTATAACTCGTCCGCTCTCTCTATCTGTGTGTTATCAGCAGCTCTCCGTCCCTTCACCGGCGAAAAATCCACCTTCAGCCGGAGGAAATCCCCCCCCGGCGCCCCCTCATTGTTGCGGGACCGTCCCCATATTGAGCACAAAACCCCGCGGAGACTCATGTGTGGAGAGTGATGAACACATGGTGCACAAAATCACACAGAGAGAGAAGGGGAAGGAGAAAGAGGATCTATAGTAGAGTAACGAAAAAGCTCTATACAAAATAACAAGATTTCCCCTCTATCTGTGGTCTTTACGAGCAGAATCAGAATCCCCTAATCGAAATTTACATCAAACTACATTGATGTAAGCATGCAGAGAGTCTAACAGACCGATAAGAGGAAGGAGAAAGCGGACATTTCTATATTAAAGTAACACAAATCTATTCAAAAATACCCTAAATGATCTGATTTCCACTCTAACAGCACAATCAGAATCCCCTATTTCAAATGTACATCAAACTACATTAATGTAAGCGTGCAGAGAGTCAAACAGACAGAGAAGGGAAAGGAGAAAGTGGACATTTCTATATTAGAGTAAGAAAAAGCGTTGATTTCCAGAATCAGAATCCCTTATTCGTCCCACAGACCAAACGATATTGATTTAATACTTGCTCTTTAACAATGCAACGCTTATGAGTCAATTAACAAGCCTAATATATGATAATCATCATATTTTCATCAAAAGACGCTTCCATTAATACATAATCAATTTCCTTCCTCTTCCTTTCACCTGACAATAATCACCTCACCGCCTTATTCGCTTAACAAAACCCACAATTTCCGCTTCTGATCCATCATTTCTGTCTTTGTTTTCGAGCAGAATCAGATTCAGTCTTTCTATTTCCTTGCTGTGCGCCAAGGTTTTATACATCAAATAGAAATGGTTCCCTAAGTAGGGGTCTAGAACACTTTACGGGTCCTTCAGCAAACTGAGCACCAGCTGAGATTTATTTCAATTTCAATTAAAGACCAACAGGTGAATCCGAAAGGACGGCTACACGAAGACATTCTCAGATCTTCAGCGTCTTTTTAATTCGATGATTTGTGCAATTGTAATTATTGGGAACCCTTGTGTTATCGCACCGCGATTAAAAAGCTCTTCAGAATCAAAGTAATGCTTTTTAAGAACAATTTGGCATTATCGTAAAACCTTTTTATCACCGGCGTCTTTTTCCTAATTTGCCGTTTTTCTCTGATCACAGAAAATCATAGAGTGAATTGCTCCAGACGCAATATATTCAATTTAAAACATGCAACTATGAATAAGCTACGATCGTGACACATTTCATGCTTTCTAATTCAAATGAGCGTGTTTTCACCCTGTTTGCTGTTCTGTCTCCCTTTGGGGGGAAATACACCTGCAGTGGGGGTGTACCTGCTCTCTTAAATTCATGCATTTGTAACATATTTCCTTTGAAATGTGCGCACTGATCTGCTTTCTCTCTCTTATCACTCTCAGTCTGAGAGAGTGAGAGTGTTTCACAGCAATGGGAAATCATCAAATGTTCTGCGCGTGTTTTTCTGGCTGGAGACGCTCTGAATATATCAACATGACTGGGCTTCATATCGTGAAAATTCCCTGAATAAATTAGCGTGCCCACTCCTTCTCTCTGATCGGGTTATGAGTGCAGCGATGACCTCACTTTCGGGTATTTGGGATGGGTATTTCTTCAATGTACACTTCCCTGAAATATTGTGCATTTACTGATTTCTTAGATGAATTAATTTAACCCTTTACAGGAAGGGTTATCTCTTCTTGTCACATGACGTAAGAGGCTGTAATGTAGGAGTGACAATCTGAATTAAACCGTGATTTCTTCATATTTTAGAGCGTTTTAAGCTGCGTTTCATTAATTAGTCGGAGATAAACTGATGTGGAAATGTTCAGCTTTATCTACAGACATAATAAGATCGTCTCTGCAATATTTGCCTAACAAAACTCACATTTTCCACTTCATTTTTCACTTTCTCTGTCCACAGAATTAGATGCAGTCTCTTTTTCGTTGCTGTGCGTGAAGGTTTTATGCATACAAAAAAGAAATGGCTGTAAAAATAGGCGTCAAGGAGCTTTCAGAAGTCCTTGAAAAATGTCCAGGAGGTTCTTAGAAAACATAACAAAAGCTGCGTTTGATTGAAATCGCTCACATTTCTTTAGCCGTTCGATAAACTGACGTGAATCTTTCCTATCTACTGAATCAAGGAGGCAAATTCACCTTTTTAAAGTATCTTGAAATTCCTGTTTCAACCTTTAAATGTACTGTTGCTTATAATGGCTTTTCAGATATACCCTAACCCTAACCCTAACCCTAACCCCAACTAATACTTCGATGCGTTTTGAGCCAAATCAATCCATAAAACATGCATTTTACATGGTGAATGCAACAACTAAAAGGCGAGTCATTTGAGAAGAGAAGATAAACCTTTTTAAATTAAGCTTTTAATGCTAATAACTAGCTGTACGCTTTCCAAAACACTCATAAATGAACTCTAGATGTGTTTTTTTCCCATTACAAACACTAATTTACAATGAGCTCGATATGTGAGACGTGCAAACTGATCGGGGGTAATCCCTCACTTTCCCCCTCTGTGTTTTTGATTCTGTATTGATCTGACTGTGAGTGAGCAATATTGACACACACACACACACACACACACACACACACACACACACACACACACAGCAGAGCCTCAGTTTGACCTGCAGTCTCTGAACTGTTTTCTGTCTGCTCGGACGCAGACGACAAACATTGTGACGAAATGTCAGCGCCGCGATACCGGCCTCTCTTTGAAGTGGGAGATAAAGACGTTTTTACAAGGGCATGTTTTCACGTTCGGAGCTTTTTGATAAGGCATTGTTATGTGAACGGTTTTTCTGCAGAATCGAAAACACTCATTTGGATGCATTTGCTGCAAACATGGAAGAGTTTGATGTCCCTTTGCGCTCGTTCCCAGCCTGATTGAGTTCCGGTAGTTTCTGAGCTGCTTTATCTCAAATCCTCTTTCAAGATTTTTACAAGCCTGAGTCCAGGTTGATCTTTTACACATGTAGCTTTTTAAAATGCCGCTGCGTCACTCTCGGGGAACGTGTCACTTGCAGAATTTCCCTCTGAGTGATTTGTGGTGTTTTTTTTTGAGAAAGTGAAGACAGTAGCGTAGAGTCAGTCTGGTTTACCAATCGAGGTGATTGGTGCTCCGCAAAGGCCACTGTACCTCCACCAGTGTTTCAGCGCTGGGATGTTGGTGTGTGTGCGAGTGCGTGTGTATGTGTGTGTATGTGTGCGTGTGTTTGTGTGTGTGAGGCAGAGGTGTAGTGTTTTCACTGTCTCCTCCCTGGGAATTCCCCTCTGTTCCAAACAGCCTGCTGGAGCCGCAGCTGTACATATGTGTGTGTGTGTGTGTGTGTGTGTGTGTGTGTGTGTGTGTGTGTGTGTGTGTGTGAGAGGATGTATACGCTCTGTAGAGTTCTAGTGCACGTGTAGGCATGTGCACGCATGTGTGTGTGTGTGTGTGTGTGTGTGTTTCCTCCCTGATTCCCAGGGTTCTGCCGAGTTAAACCCTCTTAAATGTCCCCCTGGCTTTTGTCCTCACGTTTCAGCTGAATTTCCCCGCATTCATCCCACCATTCAGACTCTGTGTGTTCGAGCGCTCAGGAATGCACTGGGTTTGACAGGCGCCTGAACTGTGTGTGTGTGTGTCTGTATGTGTGTGTGTGTGTGTGTGTGTGTGTGTGTGTGTGTGTGTACATGTGTGTAAATGAGCATACAACAGAAAGAAAGACTTTGGGGAAAAAGGGAGTGGATTTTTTTCTTTTCTCAAACTCCTTTTGAAGGTGGACTCAGACACACACAATCACCTTACCTTTGCACACACATACTTTTCACCTTTCTGCACACACAGACACACACACCACACACACACACACACACACACTCTCAACACCCACACACACACTCGGAGTCACATGTGCTCTCACTCAAAGAGAGCTCTGCACCCACTCACCCTGACACCCACACAACCACCCACACACTCACGTGCACTGCCAAATAGCTCTCACTCTTAACCCCCCCTCCCACACACACACACACACACACACACACACACACACACACACACACACACACACACACATACACACACACACACACACGCATACACACACACACACACACACACACACCACACACACACACACACAAAGTGCCGGGCATGTGCCTGATCTGGTTTCCTCTTTGCTTTGCGAGCGACCCGCGGTGATAAAATAAACACAAATACGTGATAATCACATTCCAGACATTTCTCTCCTGCCGGTGGGAAGTTTCAACTGGTTTTCAGCAAGAGTTGGTTTCACTGAGTGTGTGTTTGGGTGTGTGTGTGTGTGTGTGTGTGTGTGTGTGTGTGTGTGTGTGTGTGCAACGCCGGAGAGAAAAAAGGAGAAATGAGTGAGAGAGAGAGAGAGGGAACAAAGAGATCTGGGGCGAAGTCTCACACATTCCTCAGTCCTGCCAATATCCTACCAGTATACTAGACCATAACAGCTCTACACACACACACACACACACACACACACACACACACACACACACACACACACACACACACACACACACTTATATACACACAAACGCACGGCAAGAGACAGCTCGATATGAATAAAAACTCCTCATTTGCACTGCATCTGTAGCATCAATCTAACATGAACAATTCCACTTTTCTTCTTAGTTTCTTTGCAAATAATATCATGCAACATTTAACTAAAAAGCTGAAACTAAAAAGCTGAAACTGAAAAGCCGCAATGCATGGGATTTAAAAGCCTGAAAAGTGCACAGAACAGTACAAGCAAAGACAAATGAAATACTTATCAGATTAGACAGTCCTACCTTCTGTAAAGTGATGTGTGTTGCAGAGAGAGGAAGAGGAGGCAGTGAGGAAGAGTCTGAATGATAAACGTACCTGAGCACATGTTCACTTCCTCCGTCAACACGCTTTGTTTCTCCTCCTCTTCGCGGCTGCATGCTTCTCCTCCATCCGTCCGTCTGTCTCTCTTCTTCTCTGTCTCCCCCTTCCTCTTCCTCTCTCCCTCCTCTTCCTCCCTCCCTCCCTCCCTCCCTCTCTCTCTCTCTCTCTCCTCCCCTCTCGTTCTTTACAAGCCCTCTCCTCTCCCCTCTCTGCTGCGCTCTTCAAACTTCTCTTTTCCTGGATAATCAGATAAAATAAAAACACAACTCGTCCCTCATTTTTCTGCACCTCGCTCTTCTTCTGAGGCTCAATGAACTTGTGTGAGTGATCCATGAACGCACTCTTAACTAGAACTCTCCTCCTCCCACGCCGCATGGTGTGTGTGCGTATACATTTACATATGTGTGTGTGTGTTGCTGCCTCGCCAGTCATTCCCCTCGACACATGTCCTAAAATTGCTTTCCCTATTAGTCTGTCTTTCATTTAGCGCAAACTTTCTTTTCATTTTTCCCTCTCTTATTCAGTCACACACACACACACACACACACACACACACACACACACACACACACACACACACACACACACACACACACACACACATACACACACCCTTGACAATAGCATCCAAATTCTAGTTCACACCTGCACATTAAAACAGGAAAATCTCAGCAGTTTATTCCAAAGAGACGCTAGAGATAGAGAGACGGAGAATGTGACAGACGGACAAAAGGAGGAGGGGGAGGAAGGCGACAGAAAATTGGTCGAAAACGCTGCAAACAGCCTTCTAACGAGCTCATGAAGGAACAGAAAACTGGTGTGTAAATTTGTAAATTCATGTGAATATAACAGCACAGACTCCCTATGCAGCGTGCCATTCTCAAATGAATATGAATTTAAGCAGGGGGATTTGATTGTAAGCTTTGTAGGGGTTTAAAGCAGTGTTTGGTGTCATATACCAGCAGACTTGAAGCAATGAAATGGAGAAAAGACAATGTGATCCAACCTTAAAATCATGTTTATATTCTACCAAATGATGGAGATGGAGGCATGGCCATCTGTACAGTTACTTTCTAGGAGTTTCTGCAGCACACACGGCTCATGTGATTGTGTTGCAATAGTTTATAATATGATTACTTCACAAAGTCGTGTTCACCATCTGCAGGAGGGTAGCAGTCCCTTTGCAGATCATCACTTCTGTCTCTAGAAATTACATTATGCATTTTCCAGTTATCCATAATCGTGAATAATGTTTTTTTGTATCTTCATAAAAAGCCAAGGGAATAAATCCAGCGCTATGATTGGTTGAACTCTTCTCCTTCTTCTTTTGGTTATTGGCAGGGAACAGGCGTGGAAATATCGCTACTGCTTTTCTCTGTTTTAAACCTTATTACTGAACCATTTGTTCAAACTCTCAAGGCTTTGCCAGCTTTAAAATAACAAATATTAGCTGCACATTTTGAGCCAAAATGTTTAAGCTTTTGGCTCAAAAACATTTTGGTTAAAGATTTTAACCAAATGTTCACGTGTCAGTATAGTGTCTCTTTTAAAGAGTCCTCTCCTGCTGATGTTCAGGTGTATATCAGTGCAGTTTTTCACTTTGAGTTCCTTGAACATACCTTTAAAATGTCAACGATGCTTCAGTTGCTAGAGCGGATATTATAAGGAGAGCTAATGCAACATGTTACTAAACATGTCAGTAACATGTTGCAGACATGAACAAATGTTTCCTCGTCAACAGATGATGTTCCCATGCTGCTCTGAGCTCGTTCATCTTCAGGGTTTCGAGCCAGAGCGGGAACAATGTAGTCTTCATTAATTAGCTCAATCTTACACAATTAGCGATATATGAGTGAACAACACACTGTGCATTGACTAGCGTAGCAGCTTTAAATACATCCACCTGTCGCTGATCATGTGACCCTGAAGAAGACACAACATTTGTATTAATGCACGTCTGAGCACCTCATTATGCTGATGAGTGTGTTCCCATCACCACACCATGTTGCTACGGAGCGTATATGATCATAATTCTTAGAAAACAAGGTCGTAGTTTCCTGTGCTCTTAAACATAACCGACAAGGTCGTAGTTTCCTGTGCTCTTAAACATAACCGAGCGGAAATATTGTGCAATTTCTTTCATGATAAGCATCTGACATTATCGCTCCTCTTGCCTGAATGCATACATCGTTGTAGCAGAGTGTGTGCTAATTCAAATTAGCATAATGATACATCGCTCTGAGTGGCTGTCTATTATCTGCAGCAAACTGGACTTGGTCATTATTGCATTTTGCTTTAATGAAACCCATTCAGCTCTTTTGTTCTGGAGGTCAGAGCTCCAGAATAACCAGGTCCCACTAATGCATCTGTAGTCATTTCCCTAAGTCATTTCTATAGACTTTAAAAACACATTTTGAACACATCTAGTTTTTTCTTTAATAATAATAAAGCTTTATTTATATGGCACTGTTCATACAACACATGCAGCTCAAAGTGCTTTACAACATGACACATCACACGTTAAAAGATTCCCCTCAGATTATTTGTTAAGAACTTTAAAAGGTACATGCAGCAAAATATAACATTTTATCAGGTTAATAGACACAAGGAGGTACAAGGTATCATAATACAAATAAAATAAATAATGGTTTCTCTGACAGATAAGACACAAGACAACAATGCAACAATATAAAATATAAAACCCCATAAAACAAAGTGAACATATAGGTACAACAGAAATACAAATAAAAAGATAAAAGTAATACAAATGCCATAATTCTAATAAAGGTTAAACGATTAAGAAATAAAAAAGACAAATGTAAAAAGAAATAATTGCTATTGAAGCATGTTAGATTAATAAAATAAGATAAAATCCACACACACACACACACACACACTTCCCGGCGATCCAGACAGTTTCCGTGCACTGAAAGTGAGAAAACACACACGTGTGTTGACGTTGCAATCACAAATTCCAAACGTGGTTTGGAGGGGCAGCTCTGAGATGAATGTTGTCCACGACCTGCCGTTGTCTTTTCCACTCCCCTCCAAATATTATCCCATGTTTCCACCGGCTCCACAATATTTAGGAAGGGAAGTGGACGGGGGAATCTGGGTGCTGCTGTGTGTGAAGGACGGCAGTCACAGTCCAGAGAGAGAGAGAGTGAGTGTGTGTGTGTGTGTGTGTGTGTGTGTGTGTGTGTGTGTGTGTGTGTGTACCGTTATTTTGACGGGCCGATAATTTGTGCGTCTGGTCAAACAAGCCGCTTCTTTTTGTCTTTGACACGAGTTATTACAGATCTGACGTCTGAGAGGGAATTACACTTTAATGTCACATAATAACAAGTACATGTACTCAAGTACTAAACTTAAGTACACATTCGAGGTACTTATACTTTTATTTTCTACATTTTGGAGGCAAATACTGTACTTTTTACTCCTCTACAGCCTTAGTTACTTTCCAGGTTCAGATTATTTGCTAATATAAATATATATATATGAACAGGTGTTCTTTTTTCATTAATAACTGCCTCGTCGCACACTATCCCTTCCAATATGATCCTGAAATGTACTTTTCTGCATGCTGAGTACTTTGACTTTAAGTACTTTTACTTGAGTAAGATCTTAATTACAGGATTTAACTTCTACTTTGACTCAAGATATCAAATATCTGAGTACTTCTTCCTCCTCTTTACCAAACAGTGTTTTGTCCCAGAGTCAAAACTAAACATGGAGAAGAAGCGTTACGTTATTAAACTCCATTTATCTGGAAGAAAATACCAGAAAACGGCAAAATCCTTTAAAATAAAGACTGCAGACTTTTCTGTTTGCTGCCTTGTATTATATCAAATACTTATTTATACCTTAGACTGCACGTTGCATTTCCTTATTGCACTTTCTACCTGACTTCTTTTATTTTAGATTGTATCTTCATGCTTTTAATGTTTTGTGTAAAGCACTTTTGGATCGCCTTGTGATGAAATATACTATATAAATAAACCTGCTTTGCCTTCGATGTAAACAGAGCGGAGAAATTAGACTTAATGTTCTGAAAATATAGAGAAAGATACGTCGGGTTGATTCCTAATGTTTAATTCAACTGCCCACATCCCCCAACCATCACAAGTCGAGTGATTTCATCTTGCTTTTGTGCGTCAGATTATAAACCGGTCGGGTCCAGCCTTTTCTGCTGAATGACCATCCGGCGTGCCCACCTCCTTCTTCTTCCCCCCCGCCAGCTGTGTGTGTGTGTGCGTGTGTGTGTGTGTGTGTGTGGGAGTGTGAGGGTGAAGGAGGACCACTCTGCGTGGGCTGAACAGTGCCTGGGTTTTCTCTGCTCGGTGTTAATAGGCCTTTTTCTCCCCTCAGCGGGATGCAGAGAGCTGTCATTTACATGGAGGTAATGGAGTGATGTAGAAGTGGATGGAATATGTGTGGGCGAACGATGAAGGCCTCGCACCTCTCTCGCAATTTTTTTTTTCCTACTCTTGCTCGAATCTATCTCTCTTTCTCTCGATGTAACTATCTCCTTTTCTGATATTACGCAAACTGGCTTGTTTAACTGTAAGGCAGAGATGCTGTGTTGCATTTTAATCAGGGATGTAACAGTGACATATTCGCCAGAGATATTAGATATTATAATTTTATACACAGACACACACACACACACACACACACACACACACACACACACACACACACACACACACACACACACACACACATATATTATGGGACAGGCTGGTTACCAAATTTGCAATATGAACTAACGAAATAGAAATCACCGGATGCACAATATTTGTTACAGAAGGAGATGAACCTTGATTCATTCCCCTAGAGAGAAATTCAGTGTACACTTTTTTTTATACACACACTCTCTCTCTCACGCACACACACGTGCGTCACTCTTTAGTGTCCCCTGGTCTCCCAGCTGTGTGCGGTCTCACAGCTGTGTGCGTCACTCTTTAGTGTCCCCTGGTCTCCCAGCTGTGTGCATCACTCTTTAGTGTCCCCTGGCCTCCCAGCTGTGTGCGTCACTCTTTAGTGTCCTCTGGTCTCCCAGCTGTGTGCGTCACTCTTTAGTGTCCCCATGTCTCCCAGCTGTGTGCGTCACTCTTTAGTGTCCCCTGGTCTCCCATGCTGTGTGCGTCACTCTTTAGTGTCCCCATGTCTCCCAGCTGTGTGCGGTCTCCCAGCTGTGTGCGTCACTCTTTAGTGTCCCCTGGTCTCCCAGCTGTGTGCGTCACTCTTTAGTGTCCTCTGGTCTCCCAGCTGTGTGCATCACTCTTTAGTGTCCCCTGGTCTCCCTGCTGTGTGCGTCACTCTTTAGTGTCCCCTGGTCTCCCAGCTGTGTGCGGTCTCCCAGCTGTGTGCGTCACTCTTTAGTGTCCCCTGGTCTCCCAGCTGTGTGCGTCACTCTTTAGTGTCCCCTGGTCTCCCAGCTGTGTGCGTCACTCTTTAGTGTCCTCTGGTCTCCCAGCTGTGTCCGTCACTCTTTAGTGTCCTCTGGTTTCCCAGCTGTGTGCATCACTCTTTAGTGTCCCCTGGTCTCCCAGCTGTGTGCGTCACTCTTTAGTGTCCCCTGGTCTCCCAGCTGTGTGCGTCACTCTTTAGTGTCCCCTGGTCTCCAGCTGTGTGCGTCACTCTTTAGTGTCCCCATGTCTCCCAGCTGTGTGCGTCACTCTTTAGTGTCCCCTGGTCTCCCTGCTGTGTGCGTCACTCTTTAGTGTCCCCATGTCTCCCAGCTGTGTGCGGTCTCCCAGCTGTGTGCGTCACTCTTTAGTGTCCTCTGGTCTCCCAGCTGTGTGCGTCACTCTTTAGTGTCCCCTGGTCTCCCAGCTGTGTGCGTCACTCTTTAGTGTCCCCTGGTCTCCCAGCTGTGTGCGTCATTCTTTAGTGTCCCCTGGTCTCCCAGCTGTGTGCGTCACTCTTTAGTGTCCCCTGGGCTCCCAGCTGTGTGCGTCACTCTTTAGTGTCCTCTGGTTTCCCAGCTGTGTGCATCACTCTTTAGTGTCCCTGGTCTCCAGCTGTGTGCGTCACTCTTTAGTGTCCCCTGGTCTCCCAGCTGTGTGCGTCACTCTTTAGTGTCCCCTGGTCTCCAGCTGTGTGCGTCACTCTTTAGTGTCCCCTGGTCTCCCAGCTGTGTGCGTCACTCTTTAGTGTCCCCTGGTCTCCAGCTGTGTGCGTCACTCTTTAGTGTCCCCTGGTCTCCCAGCTGTGTGCGTCACTCTTTAGTGTCCCCTGGTCTCCCAGCTGTGTGCGTCACTCTTTAGTGTCCCTGGTCTCCAGCTGTGTGCGTCACTCTTTAGTGTCCCCTGGTCTCCCATCTGTGTGCGTCACTCTTTAGTGTCCCCTGGTCTCCCAGCTGTGTGCGTCACTCTTTAGTGTCCCCTGGTCTCCCAGCTGAGCTTCTTGCAGCGTTTTGTATTTGCAGCTTTTAGTAAACGCTGCCCATGTTCCTCAAGTTGCTGAATGTTCTCTAAATGCTGCAGGTGTTGTCAAGTTGCTGAATGTTCTCTAAATGCTGCAGGTGTTGTCAAGTTGCTGAATGTTCTCTAAATGCTGCATGTGTTGTCAAGTTGCTGAATGTTCTCTAAATGCTGCAGGTGTTGTCAAGTTGCTGAATGTTCTCTAAATGCTGCATGTGTTGTCAAGTTGCTGAATGTTCTCTAAATGCTGCATGTGTTG
>CM062274.1:32498382-32678382 GCA_031216635.1 Dissostichus eleginoides
TGTGCGTGTCCGTGAGTGTGTGTTTTTGTGTGTGTCTGTCTGTCCGTGTGCGCGTGTGTGTGTGTCCGTGTGTTTGTGTGTGTGTCTGTGTGTGTCTGTATGCGTGTGTGTGTGTGTTTGTGTGTGTGTCTGTCCGTGTGTGTCCGTGTGCGTGTGTGTGTGTCCATGTCTGTGTGTGTGTGTCCGTGTGCGTGTGTTTGTGTGTGTGTGCGTGTCTGTGTGTGCGTGTGTCTGTATGCGTGTGTGTGTGTGCGTTGCGTGTGTGTGTGTGTCCGTGTGTGTGTGTGTTTGTGATCCACACCTCGGACAGGGATTTCCCCTCCGTTCCAAAGTGTTTTCAGAGAACACACTCTGCTCACTCTGGAAACTTCTCTACGTTTGTCGAACCTCCCTCTCACACATTAAGTGTTTGATGCTCCGTCACTCCGGTCCCTCCCAAACAATCCCTTTCTATCTCGTCTGTTGCATAGATAATGACCTCATTAGCAAACCAGATTATTTCACCAGAGTGATGCACATGATGTGGATTTCCTGCCATATATTTGCATAAATTCACATATTTTGTCTTTTTATCTTAATGTGTGCATATGTATAAATGTGTCTGTTGATTGTGTATATATAGGATATACATATTTGTATTATTGTATTAGGGATTGTAGGAAACGGTATTTTGATCTCTGTGTCGTACACACAAACTGAAAGATTGACAATAAAGTTGACTTTGACTTTGACATATTTGTGGGGTTTCGCACCTACCTGTTTACTACAAATCTATTTAACTATTATATATATTATAATACTTTATATAAATTACTCTTATATTGTGTATCAGGGCACCTCTTATAATTAAAGATTAATTTGTGATTGATTCCTATTCTTTTTCTACGATTTCAACCATATTCAATGTAAATACTGCTATATTTTAGAATATTTTTTAATGTTATTTTAGTTTTCTTAAAATAGTTTTTGTGTCTTTAATTTTTGTTTGACTTTTATGTGCACCACAACATTAAGTCAAATTCCTCGTACGTGTTAACCTACCTGGTAATAAAACTGTTTCTGATTCTGATTTAAATTATTCTCATATAAACGTGTATTTACTTTACAGGAAACAACGAGAAACTGTCTTGTATTAACTACAGAAATGTAAACAAATAACTGGTTTAATCGTTTTATTTAGGTCTGATTTCATAAGTCTGTATTGACTGTTTCAGAGACTTTCGGGGAATAATCAAGGTTTGATGTTACCTAACAAATAAGAAGACTTTAAAAACGGTTTATCGCATGATTTATTTTCCGAGTTTCACATTAACTGTGACTAATTTATGATTCATGGAGGTTGTTCGCTGGGTGACAGAGACAAGTGTCCTTGTCCCATTGGATCCACAAATACAACGTGATGCAGCTAGTTGAGCTTTCACAGCTCTGATGGGTGAAGCACTCGAAAAAAGTTGTCCCATTTTAGGGCAGAGAGGCATTGGAGACATTTTGATCCAGCAACAGTTCTGTCACTGTGACAAAACAAGCTTTTTATTAGTTTATTTTTACATTTAAGAGTCCTTTCCTGTTGATGTTTAGGTGTATATCAGTATGTAGTGTCTCTACTTTAAAGAGTCCTCTCCTGCTGATGTTCAGGTGTATATCAGTATGTAGTGTCTCCACTTTAAAGAGTCCTCTCCTGCTGATGTTCAGGTGTATATCAGTATGTAGTGTCTCTACTTTAAAGAGTCCTCTCCTGCTGATGTTCAGGTGTATATCAGTATGTAGTGTCTCTACTTTAAAGAGTCCTCTCCTGCTGATGTTCAGGTGTATATCAGTATGTAGTGTCTCTACTTTAAAGAGTCCTCTCCTGCTGATGTTCAGGTGTATATCAGTATGTAGTGTCTCTACTTTAAAGAGTCCTCTCCTGCTGACGTTCAGGTGTATATCAGTATGTAGTGTCTCTACTTTAAAGAGTCCTCTCCTGCTGATGTTCAGGTGTATATCAGTATGTAGTGTCTCTACTTTAAAGAGTCCTCTCCTGCTGATGTTCAGGTGTATATCAGTATGTAGTGTCTCTACTTTAAAGAGTCCTCTCCTGCTGATGTTCAGGTGTATATCAGTATTTAGTGTCTCTACTTTAAAGAGGTACATCACTGTTTTCATTTCAAATACAGACATGCATGTGTGTGTGTGTGTGTATGTGTGTGTGTGTGTATGTGTGTGTGTGTGTGTGTGTGTATGTGTGTGTGTGTGTGTGTGTGTGTGTGTTTAGGTGGACAGGTGTGTGTGTGTCGCCGTTGTTGGAATTCCCCGACCTGAGTGTTGTCAGCTGTCCGTGATTGGACAGTTTTTTACCTGAGTTATTAACCAGAACTTCCTTTATTTGGAGATCACAATCACACAACAGCTCAGTGACGAATACACCTGAAGTGTTACTGCCTGGTGCTAAATGTTTGAATATAGACAAAGAAACAGAATGTACTTACTGAGTGTTTTGGATAGTTAGAAACATGATATATTTTATAAAAACAGAGGTGTAAAGTAACTAAGTAAATGTACTCAAGTACTGTACTTAACTCAACTGTTGAGATACTTGTACTTCTACTCCACTACAGTTCAGAGGTAAATGGTGTACTTTGACTCCACTCCATGTATTTAATCCCCTTAGTTACTTTACAGATGTGGATGAATGATGTGAAATATAATCAAGTGTTAAATCAGACTTTAGTTCCACCTGGAGTAAATCCACAAGCTACCCTGCAGTATACAAAGCCATTCAAACTAGCTGCACCTTTACCAGCTTTGAGAACACTTTCATGATCAATCATTATAAAACATATCAGATATATTATTCTGAAATGGACCAATCTGCACAATGACTACTTTTACTGTCGCTACTTTCACTATATTTTGATGATAATACTTTTCTACTTTGACTTGAGGAACATTTTGAATGAAGGACTTTTACTGAAACAGAGTATTCCTACACTCTGGTACTTCTACTTTTACTCAAGTACAAGATCTGAGTACTTCTACTTTTACTCAAGTACAACATCTGAGTACTTCTACTTTTACTCAAGTACAAGATCTGAGTACTTCTACTTTTAATCAAGTACAAGATCTGAGTACTTCTACTTTTACTCAAGTACAAGATCTTAGTACTTCTACTTTTACTCAAGTACAAGATCTTAGTACTTTTACTTTTACTCAAGTACAAGATCTGAATACTTCTCCCTCCTCTGTATAAAAACTGATTTTCTAAATAGATGGTTGTGATGGGATTAACAGTGTACAGTTATCTAAATATCAATAGCCCTCAATATTTGAGTAATTTGCAATATGTACTTTAAATTTGGTTTCTGGTAAAGTGCTGCATCATACTGAGGTATGTGTCACTTCTTTAAGTAAAACATCCCCACTGCAGCTACTGATGGGAAATCACCATGACGTCATCAGTGGATAAACAGCCAGAAACAAAACTTCAAAATGATTATTTACACTAATGTGTCATTTCTCAGACACATATTTAACTGAAATCTTCAATGAAAGAGGCTAAACTTGTGGCATTGAGGTAGAAATACCTTATTACTTTATTGTCAGAATGCACTCATTGCCAAGAGTCTGCAGATTCAGTGACAGCTTTCATGGCTGCATAACAACGTATTTAACTCACACTTAACACGCCTTACATCTGACTTCCTTCCAGTCAATCCCCTCCTGATTTACGTGTATAACTACATCAAATACATGTAGGCTGCTTCAGTCCTTCAGCTGCTCTTTGTCTTATGTCTGAGGGAGATGATGAGCACTATTTCAGAAATCACACCCTATATATACACGATGTTGCACACTATATTATTTACCCTCTGACATTCAACCAGTCTCCACATTATGAGTTTGTAATGTATGCTCTGTGTGGTTCATTACATTCGCAAATTATGGAGTAAAAAATATGTTGCAAAAATGTTATATGCAATATTGTGGTCAAACGCAGTGTCCACACTTGTTCAAAATAAGCATGCTCTTATTATTAGGGTTGTCCCGTTCTCCAATCATCAATGAGAGATCTTTTGCAGTCATTACGAGCTTTTTATGCGAGCTATACCACAAGAATTACCCACAAATCATAGCGTGTTGGCGGTATAACACAAAGTTATCCATGGGACGATACTCTACTGTCTGCAAAAAGGCATCACATTTATAAATGCAAAATTGACCAAAGTAATACACGTTGATATTCAGAGTTAATGCAAAATGACACTGAATCACAAGCATTCAAAATCACAGTTTATGACTCAACGGGAGGTATACCACAAGAATTACCCACAAATCATAGCGTTTTGACGGTGTGTGTCAGGGAGGCGTGTGGCGCAGTGGATAGAGCCTTGGTGTTGGGACCAGGGGGTCACAGGTTCAAACCCCACTGCAGTCAGCATGTCGTTGTGTCCCTGAGACACTTCACCCCAAATTGCTCCGGGGGGGTTGCCCACAGTATTGAGTATGTAAGTCGCTTTGGATAAAAGTGTCTAACAAGTAATGTAATGTAATGTGTATAACACAAGGTTATCTGTGGGAAAACCTGGAAGCATTAGGAATAATAATTATAATAATAAGCTTTACTTTTCATGCATCAGGTGCAGCTCAAAGTGCTTTAACAAGGAACACATCAACATTTAAAACAGCAAAAAATAAACAAAAATATGATCAAGCGGTTTAACACTTTAAGAAACACAGCAATCAATAAATGTTACGTTTTTCAGGCCTCAGGCACGAAAATGACATTCCCAGAACAAATGACTATATCTTCACTTCTAAAAGGGGTAAATTAATAATCTTTTTTCTCAAAGCAATGATAAACCTGTGGTTGGAAAGTCAGAATCATATAGATGTTTTTATTTTAAAGTAAATTCAGATTGAACATAGTAAAAAAAATTATAGTGTCCGTCCAAAAAAAAAACATAACTTATAGTGAAAACCAGCCTTGAACGATGGGAGAGACTAAAAGCTTTAGGAATCCAAACTATAACATCTAATAAGTACCCTGTATCAAGATTGATGCAAAACAAGTGACATTTGACCTTTTTAGAGAGATTTAGCAAAAAACCCACCTCTGGGGTCATTTGGGTGGATTTTCCATATCTCTGGAACCCATCAGTCGATTTTGATGATTGACAACCTTTTGAACCGTTAGAGCCAATAGAATCGAGGGGGTCCTAAATCCATCCAAACATTTCCATTGAGGAGTGAGAGTGATGCGCACACAGTTTGCCCAAAACCGGAAGCTGGGTTGTAGCTCTCATAGCAGCTAATAGCAGCTAATATGAAATCTCAGTTTTTGACAAAAATGTAATGATGGATTATCAGTAATCATTTCAAAGTGACACAGACACATTGGATTAACCTTCAGCAGCGTTTTTCTCGTTTGAATGCCATTGAACACAACTTTGGATCAGAAACAGCATTTTCCCTCAGTTTCAGAAATGGTGAACAAGGCGGTCTTGAACATGGGTTTATTACATTTGCACATAAGGAGGATTGGATATGCTGATAAAAACACATGAATTCAAAGATACGCTAGCATAGGATATTATTCATCAATCATGCTGCTTAATGACACAAAAATATCAATTACCTCTCGTCCACAGTGTGAGACAAGAGGCTCCAAGACGTTGAAATCAGTCCGTCAGCGCCTTAAGTGCCCCTTAAAATATATAAAAAATGTCCCAAAAAAAACACAATTGCACACAAAGCATGTCTTGACGTTGTCAAGGTAACATGATATTCTGCAAAGTGCTTTTACCCCCGTTCCTATATTTTCCGTTTCGACCCCTCGCTGCCTCCCGCACTCAAGCACTTACCAGTTGATTCCTCAGAGTTCAGGGGCTTTCAAGAGAAATTCACCACATTTCATTCTGACGTCCAATCAGAGCGGAGGGTAAACGATGTGAGATTGAAGCAACACATGATATATTAGCGGAGAAAACTGTAGAAAATCGGAGGTACGTCAGCGTCATTTGGCGTGAAAGTGATGTAGTTTGAGGCAAGGAAGAACTACAAGAGTCCTATAGTTTGTAGTTCTTTTGCTAGCCATGCTCTAGAAATACAATTTAAATAAAGTTATAATAAAACAGATCTGCAGTCTTCCCTTTATTGGAAAATAGTCTTGTTTTTAGTCAGTTGCTACATACATATTTTACTTTAGTCTTCAATGTAAGAGGATAACAAATGTGTATTGACTTCAACTGTTTGTCAAGATGTGTGTGTGTGTGTGTGTGTGTTTGTGTGTGTGTGTGACCTAGCATTACTATCCTTGTGGGGACCTACATCTGTTTACACAGTCACGTGTGGGGACTCGCCTCCCATATGGGGACATACGGGAGGTCCCCATGAGGGGAATCATTAATTTTAGGGTGAAGACTTGGTTAGGTTAAGGGTAAGGGTTAGGGTTAGGGTTAGGGTTAGGGTTAGGGTAAGGTTAAGGGTAAGGGTAAGGGTTAGGCATGTGTTGGTTATGGTTAAGGTTAGGATAAGTCTCCAGGAAATGCATGTAAGTCAATGTAATGTCTCCTGAAGTGATGTATACATGGTATGTGTGTGTGTGTGTGAATGCATATGATACAATACTTTATTACTTTATTGTCAGATACAGTTTTCTTGATGTACTTCCTGCAGCCGAAAGTGATGTATTGGAGGCAAAGAAGAACTACAGAGTCCTACAGTTTGTAGTTCTTTAGGTAGCCATGCAGGAAGAGCTCCAGAAATACCATTTCAATAAAGTCACAAATCAAACATAACTTCAGTCTTCCTTTCCTCGTATTGAAAATAGACGTTTCCAAGAAAGGAGGGTCTTTGCTGACTCCTCTTTGAGACGAAAATCTGGGTTAAATGGACCGAGGACTATGGAGTAAGTATGTTGGTCTCTAAGTGTCCACATAGCGGTTTTTTATTGAGATGCTGGATCACTTTATTTATTTTAAATCTGGTGTTTTGTGCACACCAGAGCGCTTGTAGTTGGAAATACTTCAACTTTTCTGAAAAGTGCCGCTTACTGTATGTCACTGTAGAAATCGTAGCTTGTTTTTGGGCGGTGTCTTCAGACAGTTCCTATCATAAGAAAGATTGGTTGGCACTGAAAAGCCGTCTAATTTTTCTTTTCACTCGACACATCTCCAGGTATCCTCTCTCTTTGCGTGGTTTCCTCTCGCTTAGACACAAAAACAAAATAGCAAATAACCTTGAAAGCTAAAAAAACAAAACACTTAGGACAACGCTTGCACAGCTCTCTAAGAAGAAGGAGGACTGAAATGTCTCTGCCAGTAAACCGTAGCATGATCTGAGGAATTCATGGCTTCAAAAGACACGATTCTCCATCGTTCGGCGTTGTTCCTGTGGATGTGATGATGTGCTCAGACTGATTGCTCACACCTGCTGCAAGCAACACATGCTCAATTAGCTCCATGCCATTTACTAATGAGGATCCTTAGACATTTGCACTTGCTGCTAAGAAGAAAAGCAAACATGCATATAGTGAGTTCAAGTCTTCTCCAACGATGCTTCGGATATATTTATGTGTAAATGTGTCAACAGTGACATTAATAATGGCTTTATTAGTGAATGAAGGTGTGCCAGTTTTAGTTCTATTCCTATTGTGCGTCTCTGGCATGGCTTCGCTCGAACAGACACACATCTTTATTATTTATGACACTTGTGCATCAGGTTAAGACAGGTCAAAGTGTTTGCTGAAAAGGCGGATACTTAACTCGATAAATCTAGTTTAGATAAATATATAGATACATATTTTACCTGTAGGCTTTAAAGTCGTAACTCTAACGTTAACAGACTATAAACCTGATATATGCACACAACCGTTGGTAGTCATCTACACTTTTTAGCTGCAACACAAAGCATTGTTTTTGGTTTTTGGCTACGTCTAATTTTCAAGTATTTCATTATTATTTCTAATGAGATTTCGGATCTTCTGGATGAACTTCAGCCGAGCAGATCCAGTTTATCCCAGTTAACGTGGATGATGTTCAGATCTTTCTACAGTGTGGAAAAGGGGTTATCTGTGACCCTTATCTCGAGTTTACTCTACATGTTTTAGGCCTTCATTTTCCTCTTTCTAACATCTATTTCAGGAGGACACAACTCAGCGTCCCATCTGTGGCTTTGTGTCTCTTCCCTATTTGCACGTTTGGTTGACCGTCTCCTAGGAAAATGTCTTGTAATGTGTAACGGTACGTCCACACGGCAGCGTCGCGTTGAAGCTTGCCGGTGGGCGTGTCTGGCGCGCGACCGACAACCAATCACATTAATCTCCCGCCCCGGACACACAAGCACGCGGTTTGATTGGCTAGAGCTTGTACTGGCATATGATTTGATTGGCTGATGCTTCCGTCGACGCTTGAAAAGTTGAACTTTTCTCAACTTTCGAAGCGAGCAACGGAACCACAATGCAGTTCGGCAAAGCGTGACGTCACCCCATTCAAAGTGAATGGGAAGCGTCTTCGTTGAAGCACGCAACGCTGCCGTGTGGACGTACCGTAACTCTCATTCCCCCATCACTGTTGTGCTGTGCAAACAAAAACAACTTCATAATACTACCTTAAAAGCAAAGGAGGAATGTAGCCGTTCATTTACTCAAGTGGTACATACTTTTCAGGTGCTTTATACTGTTACTCCACTACGTCTCAGTGGGCAATATTATACTTTTTACTGCACTATATGATACTATCTACTCAGTACACACAATTTGCAGATTTTTCAAAAATGTCATTACTGCACATATTTTATTCCAATTCTATTTCAATCCTATTCAATGTAAATACCTCTATATTCTGCTTTATTTTACTCTATTTTTTAAAAAGGTTATTATAGCTTCTTCAAATCGTTTTCTATCTGTGTTTTTAATATTTGTTTTACTTGTATGTATGCACCAAAACACCACTGTTCCCACACTATTGTTCCCATCAGGAGATAAAATAACTCCTGTTGTTGATGAAAGAGTTATCCCCCCTCGCTAATCTAACGTTAACGAACTATAAACTTTCAGATTCTGTTCTTTTACCTTAAGACCATTTTTAACTGAGGACTTGTTATGGAGTATTTTCAGACTGTGGTAATAGATGTTGTACTCAAGAAAAGGATCTGTGTTCCTATTACACCCTGATAATCAGACCGAAAGCAGCAACCTGAAGACTTTAAATGTCTCATAGTATAAAGGTGCAATAATCTGATGGTTTAGGGTCACATACACATCGTCATTTACTCAGATCGGTCATTTTTCTTACGTTTTGTGACCTTAAACTTCCCATTAGTGTACAAAAACCTGTGTTATAATAGTTTAAACAGCAACAGGGTGAGAATGAAAAACAGGATAGCACAGATTCACACAAGATTAAAGATTAATACAATTAAAGAAAACAATGATGTACAACTTTATGAATTAAATGAAATTAACATATATACATATTATTGTTCACATCAGGAGATAAAAACCTCCCGTCTTGCTAAAGGTGCAATAAGCTGATGGTTTAGGGTCACTTACACATCGTCATTTACTCATATCGGTCCATTTTCTTACGTTTTGTGACCTTAAACTTCCACTTATTGTAGAAAAACAACCAAAAAGTACATTTTCAGTGAAGAATCTGTTATTGTTCGCATCAGGAGATAAAAACCTCCCGTCTCTCTAAAATTCATCCTCCCACCATCCCATATCCTCACTTTAATGTCTCATATACAGTAAAGGTGCAATAAGCTGATGGTTTAGGGTCACATACACATCGTTATTCCGTCATATCGGTCATTTTTCTTACATTTTTTGACGTTAAACTTCCACTTATTGTAAAAAGAACAACAACAAAAGTACAATTTCAGTGAGAAATCTGTGGTATTGTTCCCATCAGGAGATAAAAACCTCCCATCTGTCTAGAATTCATCCTCCCACCATCCCATAACCTCACACTTCCCCAGAGTTACATATTACAAGGTATAATGTCGGACTCTTCTCCTCCCCCCCGTGTATTTAACCTCGTGTCTCACCTGTGAGTTCTTCTCGATGCCGGTGAATCCCTGGCTGGATGGATGCTTCGGGCGGATTTATTCTCTGTTCTCTGGATGTTTGTGGAGGAGGAGGCTCATGGGAAGAGTTCTCCCTGGAAATGAAGCATCGTCCACCTTTTTGTGTGTGTCAGCCTCCTCTCACCAGCTGCTTTTACACCTACGTGGTCCTCCACCCTCTCGCTTCACTTCAAAGAGTGAAAAACAGGAACACTGTGAGAGTCTTTTAGATGTGGAGCAAATTTACCCGAGCGTTGGAGATATCTGGTTTTAAATCCACCGTTTGTTATTATTACTGTCTGTGTAACGTTACATAATTGCAGGAACATAAGGGAGGCGTTTGACCTCGCTGTAAAACTCCTCGTCAAAACTTTCATTTTAGCTCGCTTCGAATGCTACCAATAAATCGGCATTAGGCATGAGACGAGAGTCCCGACTGCTGCAGAGATAAGAGATTGATGCTAAATGATATTACATGTGTTAGACCTTTTATCCAAAGCCACTTACATACTCAATACTGTGGGCAATCCCCACAGGAGCAATTTGGGGTGAAGTGTCTCAGGGACACAACGACATGCTGACTGCACCGGGGTTTGAACCTGTGCTCCCATGATCCAAACACCAACGCACAACCCACTGCACCACGATATAGCTGCTGTTTCAAGGTAAAGCACAGGATGACAGGCGTCAGGATGTTGAAAAAAGCGACAGAATGACTGACTGAATGTGGAGTTTCATGAAAAATACTCATGTATGTTGTGTCTCCATGATATCTGGTAAAAGCGTGCAAGAATGAAAGAAAAATCTCAATTGAGAAACAAGAAAATCCCCTTTTCTCACCTGTTTATTTAGGGCTGCACAATGTGTAGAAAGGATATGGATATCGCAACATGGACGAGTACAATATCCAAATTGCAGTAAGTGCAACAACTGTTATAAGAAGGAGGATCTGAGGAATTTATATCTGAATAAAGAAAGAAAAAATAGGGCAAATTAAACGAAATGAAGGTGCAAAAATGTACAAAAATGCCAGAACATTTCCCCCTGTCAAATATTAAAGTGATGCCAGAAACAATATTTCTGTTCCTCAAAAACGGTATAATTCCTCCAGAAATCTGAGTATCAAACAAAGCGCCAGACGGCAGAGACAGCTTTGTTTTGACGGAGCTCCGACGTCACGTTGTTGTTTACGTCCACGGCGCCATCTTGTTTACGGGCGTCATGTTCTCGAGAGAATTGATATATCTTATAAACAAGATCAGAGACACAGAACTCATACTAGATCTTTCTAGAAACACCCTGATAAGCAATATCCAAATCCCAGTAAACACAGTCATTTTGATCAAAGATACTCCTTAAATTATACTCTGAATGATGTTTCATTTCTCTCTAATATCCCGATTCATCTCTCAATTGCAATATCAGTTTATAAAAATCTGAATTGTGCCGCCCCATATTCATCCATCGCTCCCTCTCCTCACCTTTATTGATTTCGTATGAACCCCACACTCATACCCCCCCTTTTCAAACCACACCCAGTCTTTTCAATCCGATGATTCTCGGGGCGTTCTTCACAATCAGAACACGATTGTTTTCACGCTTTTATACGGGCGTCATGTTCTCGAGAGAATGTATATATCTTATAAACAAGATCAGAGACACAGTACTCATACTAGATCTTTCTAGAATCACCCTGATAAGCAATATCCAAATCCCAGTAAACACAGTCATTTTGATCAAAGATCCTCCTAAAATTATACTCTGAATGATGTTTCATTTCTCTCTAATATCCCGATTCATCTCTCAATTGCAATATCAGTTTAAACCCTGCAGCCCTATATTCCTCCCCCTCTCCTCACCTTTATTAATTTCTTATAAACCCCTCACTCATACCCCCGTCCTTTGCAAACCACACCCAGTCTTTTTTGTCCCATAATTCTCGGGGCGTTCTTCACAATCAGAACGTGATTGTTTTCACGCTCTCTGTCGTTACAACTGAACCCCGAGGATCCGACAGCTCCGCGTCTCTTTAACAGCAAAGCATAATGAAAATTGTAGGTTTAGAAAAAAGCAGCGAAGGAGCGCTGTTTGGTTTCCAGGCAACAGTTCGAGCTGCAGGCTGGGTTTCTCGTGAGTTCCCATGTTTCTGCCTTCGTCTCCACATTCTCTTCCTGAGGAATTTGACCCGGCTGACCTCTCTGAATATGTCTGGATTTACCCTCCCCTCCGACACACAATCACACTGTAATCGAAAGGCTCTGTGGGAGCAGCTCACACATGTGGATTTGTAGCCGACATGATGTAAAAAAAACGCCCTTTTGATCAGATTTTGCACCCCTTTGCTTCAAGGTGTGTGTGACGGCGGTTCAAATAAGGACCCTGAACACACTCCGAAACTCATCCATCAACGAGGATCCACCAGTGACGATGTATTGCTCTGCAGAAACTCAACACACACTTAAAAAGCCGTGCGCTCACACAGGAAACATTCAGAATATGCAGAGAATGTAATTAAATGACAAACAACAAAACAGGAAGAAGCAATCACTAACAGGGAGATAGTAAGTGAGAAAGGAGATATTCAGAATATGCAGAGAATGAATCACAGTGTGCTTTAAGTGGAATAAGAATTAACACGTATTATTGTTCCCATAAAAATCCAATTTCAAAGTATGTGATCAGAATCAGAGATCCTTCATTTGTTCCACAGCGGGGACGTTTACAGCGTTACAGCGCAGAGAGAGAGGCAGGAATAGAGAGTAACTTATTAAATTAAGATGTTTATAAAGTAAAATCAGACACGTACAAATCCAGGGTGATATATATGTAGAGTGATGATACAAAGAGTGTTGAATTATTGAAGTAGTAGCCAGTAAAACATCAACACATTGGAAGAAGTACTCCTTTTCTCAGGTAAAATGAATAATACCGCATGTATTTGTATATTAAGTATTCAAATACATGAAACCGTGTAAAAAGTACAATATTTTATATCAAATTGCATTGGATTTGGAGTAAGAGGTAGCATAAAATGGATAAACTCATGTAGAAGTAACTCACAAATGTACCTTAACTTGAGTAAATGTACTTAGTTACTTTACACTATTGATGCTGCACATAACAAGCGACTTTGAGTCTATGAAAAGCGCTATAAAAATACAATTATTATTATTATAACAGATATTACACAAGAATCAGGATCAGTGTTTCAGGGATGTGATCATTGTTTAAAAACTGCATTAGACTGATGGAGAGAAAGTGCAAAATCTGTGAGTGTGTGTGTGTGTGTGTGAGTGTGTGTGTGTGTGTGTGTGTGTGTGTGTGTGTGTAGTGTATGTGTGTGTGCCTGCCTGCCTGCCTGCCTGCCTGCAGAAGGGTGAAACATGGAGGTGTGTGTGGAGGACGATCAGACAGAAAGCCATCTGAGAGCACGGTACACACTCCATCTGGACACACACATTCACTGTGAAAAAGAGTGTGAAAGAAAAGAAAGAGAGAGAGGAGAGAGAGAGAGAGAGAGAGAGAGAGAGAGAGAGAGAGAGAGAGAGAAGGTGATATTATAATCCTGCATTTTTAAAAAGCAACCTGAAGAAATGTCTAACTCACTTCTCCTTCTACGGCTCTTACAGACAAACGTGACGTAGAGAAATTAACAGAAAAAGCAACTGAGAGTGCAGGAAATGTTAATGAATAAAGAATATATAATAATATCGTTCTTTGTCTTTCCAAGCTAAACCCTTCCTAATGTTTAATACATTTAGGCTAGTAGTTTTTCCATTATCCTGTTAAAAAAACAGAAAACAAACTGAAAAAGTCACCTCTTTGTGGAGGAAATAAGAAGCACAACATATACGTACATTCATTCTTAGCAAATACAATGAGGTAACTGTGAAACCTGTTACTTCAAACCTACATAATTCCTCATGTAGTCCGTGTGGCATGATAAAGAGGACACATTCTGCTCATTTTCAGGGTCTTATTTGTATTTTTGTGCGTTAAATTCTCACATGCAGAAAAGATGTGTGTGTGAGTAAATCAGCATCTGAAAGTGTGTTTTCTAAAAGAAGCTGCACATCGTGACTGACAGACAGTATTACTGCACGTGTCAAAGAAGAGTTCATTTGTGTGAATTTCTTTATTAAATCGGCACATTTCTAAGCAACACAAAGGCAGCTCTAGCGTCAGTCTACAGTTGTTATTCAGTATGATTTCATCTTTAACTCAAAGTTATCATTAAGTCACTTAGAATTGACAAAAACGCATTTTAGTAAAAAGCATTTATTTGTGCAAATGTAACATGCATCAATATGAATCCATGCAATTATTTGAACCCCCCTGTTATGAATTTAAATATTATATTTACATACAGTCATTGTTTTGGCCAGTGCGTGCTGTCCGTTAGTGAGTCGTCTTGAAAGATGTTGTGCATCAGCTTCTGATAAATCCCCCAAAAAAGCAGCGATAATAAAAGTGAATGCACATTTGCTTATCTTGAAAGACCTTTATTAACACACACATACACACGCACACACACGCACGCACGCACGCACACACACACGCACACACACACACACACACTGGAGGTGTTGAGAGGGTTGACCTGATAATCAGCGCTCGGTGAGATCAGAGTTACATAAGAGAGGCAGATCCTCCTACAGATGAGCAGTCACAACTAATGGGACGTTCTCCATCCACTCAGACCTCACACACACACACACACACACACACACACACACACACACACACACACACACAATACAATACAGCATAATATACAGATCTACTTATAAAACAATATATATGGGATACTTTGTATATACCTTATTAAAGTTGTAGTTTTTTTAATTACAATTTAAACGAAAGGAGTAGTGTTCGAGTAAAATATCAAAAGAATATATTCAAGGTCATTGAAAAGGAAAAATCTGTGTAATCTGGTTTAAAAGAAATGTAAACGTTTTTATTTCTACAAGAATGTAAATAGAAAATGTATGATTTTGGGGTTTATGAGTTAGAATATGGAACAGGGCGGTTATTAAAGGAGCAGAATCTGAGTACACACACACACACACACACACACACACACACACACACACACACACGCATGATTGGATGGACTCCGGATCATTCTACAATCCCCCAGAGTCCCACTTCCTTTCAGATGTTTTTTTCCCGGTGTGAAGGAAAGGGGTTATTCCAGCGGACCTGCAGCATCTCCTCGGGCTGAGAGAGAAGAGCAGAAAATAGCAGAAAGATCTCGGCATCTGATGTTCAGGGAGCCAAATGAACCCTGATGAATAAATATGAAGATAACCTGCACCTCTCCTCCCCTTCCCCATATGGCTCTAACTAAAGAACAGCACAAAAGAAGCCTCTGGGCCATTGTATCTGTCTGTGTGTGTGTATCTGTCTGTGTGTGTGTGTGTGTTGTGTGTGTGTGTGTGTGTGTGTGTGTGTGTGTGTGTGTGTGTGTACCATCTGAATGTGTGTGTGTGTGGGCGGCACTGTGTAGGAGTGTGCAGGAGGTTTTTTAAAGAGCCTCCAGTAGCATTTATTTGAGAGTCTTTTGTTTTACTCTTCATCTCGTATTCAGCGCCGCAGTAATCACACCAACAGAGAAGTCCATTTCTGCCGCTGCTGCCCCCCCCGAATAAAGAGAAATAACGCTTTTTTAAATTAATAATATATGTATTTAAAGACTCATCATTAAAGGTCATCGTGCCTCGGCCAACCCTGCTTCATGCTGATGAGCAGTTTGTAAGTTGTTCTCACCGTAACTCCAACCAACATTCACAAATTGGACGAGATTTGGTGTGAAATGTTCTGAATATGTAAATATTTTGACGGCGATGCTACGCTTTTAGGAATTGTTAACATCGTAGTGCTGCAAAACTTTGGAAAATAGCTATTTGTGATCATTTTGACAGATTTTGCAATCGCGATATGATTTGCGAAACAAGGGGAATCATCATTTTTGAACCCTTATTCAAACTATAACTAAAAATCATTAAGGATCATATCAGGGGTTTTTCTATAAAAATATAGTATGAGGCCCGCCCACTTTCAGGTGAAAATACTGCGTGAGAGCGAAAATAATAGTGTCTTCATGTCTTAAAGCTGCTGAGTCATATTTTGCACCTCAAACAACAATAAATCCAGAGTTACAGTTTCTTTACTTCCTCTACAGAAAACAGGAAAGTAAAAGAAACTCAGAAATCTCAGTGTCAGCTGCTGCATCCATCCCATAATTATTCTCCTTAAAAACAAAGCTGTCTCTGCCATCTGACGCTCTGTTTGATACGGTTTTCATGTTTCTGGAGTAAAAAAATATCCAAATCTTTAAAAAATAATAAATCAAAAAAATCTATATAAATCTAAAATGTTTATAAAAAATTAAAATAAATTAGTTTAATACAAATTAAATATGATTTTAAAAGAAAATCTAAATCCCCCAAAAAAAAAATTAAAATAAAAAAAATTAAAATCTAATAAAAATCGGAAAAAATCGAAATCTTATAAAAATCTTATAAAAATCGAAATCTTATAAAAATCTTATAAAAATCGAAATCTTATAAAAATCGAAATCTAATACAAATCGGAAAAAAAATCGAAAAAAATCTAAACCTAAACAAATCTAAATCCCAAAAAGATATAAAAAAAACTAATACTATTGATACCGTTTTTGATGAACAGAAATATTGTTTTCTGGCATTTCTTTAATTTTTAACGGCAAACATCTGTATTTTGTTGTGAGGGCGCAGCACCCCTGTTACCCGCTTTAGACCAAACTCTGCATATAGAGATTTTTTTAAGAGGTTGGGCATCAAACAAGCATGTTTTTCTGCTCAGCTCTGCAACACTTCTGTCAGATTTGTTCACATATTTAGCTTTTAACAAATAAACATTTATCCACAGCTTCATTCTCCTCCATTTTGACAGATATGGCATCCTCCCCAGCGAGTAAAACATGCTATAATTCCAATAGTAGTTTCATTCATGGATGCACATAAGGGTTATTCTAAGAGATGACTGATGTAAAACTTATCATTCGCTCGTACGCTGTCATGCTTGTCTTTAACTGGAGTTTTCTCACTTCCTGATGGATTTTATTCCACGCTGAGAGGATGCTTGGCATGGTTGAAAGTGTGCCGGTCCTACCCGGTCCTTAGTACCGGAAAGAGATTTCCAGGCGGTCCGGAGGACCGGGAAGAATTGACAGCTCTAGCTCCACCCGTGGAATTTGAGCGTCTGTCACAAGCGCATCTAGTCGCAATCGCATTTCGCATTTCGCTTGTCCAACCGTCTCATGTTGGCTACAATACCGGTTTTGATGAGGGGTATATATACCAATATCTCTTGATGTCTGTTACACTTATGGTTGTGATATCGTCTATTTTTTTTATGTGTTATTATAATGTGTCCTTATTGAAATGTTCCAAAAAATGCATTTTTTATTTCTCTACATCTTTTTTACGCTGATTTCAGCCTGTTTGATTCTGTAAGGTTATATGAGCCCAATGCTTGCTGGGAAATTATGCAAATTCGTTTGTTGCCCAGACCCAATCAGAGCAATATTTGCTTTTTCCCACTTGATCAGAACAGCGGCAGGAGAAAAGAATGGAGTGACAGCTAGAAAATTAGGCTACGTGGTAATTAAAGCAAAAATGCAAACGACGATTCTTCAGATGTTTAAGAGAAAGGAGAGAGATGAAGAAACTCAGAATGTGTTAAAATTAGAAAAACAACGCCCACAGATGACACAGGTGATGATGCTTATTTAGCCCAGAGAATGGACATGAACCTGGCCATGATGAATATAATAAGTTAGCTAACTAGCAAACTGTATATCTCTATAAGGGGTGCCCAACCAGTCGGGGAGATTCCCAGTCGATCGCGAGATGTCTAAAAATAGAACAACAATATTCTGTTTTATCGTTAATGTCCTACAACAGGGGTGGCCAAACTTTTTGGCTCAACGGCCACAATGATGTATCAATGTGACAGCCGGGCCGGGGAACATTGTTTGGTTCCGTCTTGATTAATGTCGGGCTGAGGGTTGTTTTAATCTCATTCTCCCGCGCGCGGGGCGACGTCCACGCACAGCTGCGACGACCAGGGAGGGCGGGACTTTTCGCGGCGCGCGCGGCGTGTGGACAGTGGGGGAAACATAAATATCCCCCCCCCCGTCAACGATCGCCAAAAACAACGTAACCCTACTACTGGTGCACCCCTCTAATCTCAGATGCACCCTGAGGAGTCTTACTCAGAACACAATATTTTAAGTCAGGGATAATGTGCAGCGACGCGGTCATTATGGGGAAAAGAACACCCGACAGGCTGATCAGGAGCCCGACGCGAAGCGGAGGGATCTAGATCTGCATGAAGGGTGTTCTTTTCCCCATAATGACCAAGTGTCATTATGGGGAAATGAAGGTCGGGGTAGCATTATAGTACCTGCAAGAAATTCAAACCACTTTCACCCCTGATGCTTGGTGAACACGCTGGATGAGTCACTTAAATGCACATCCAATGGTTTCATTAAAAGAATAAAAGCACACATTACAAGATATACTTTGTGAGAAACCAATTGTGCAGAAAACATGTTGGGATGGGCTTTATTCCTGCAGGAAATGAACTAATGGATGTAGAGTTTACAAAGTATGGTTTTTTGGGTGATTTTATGTGACTTTTACGTCACAGATAATGACATTTTATGCACCTATTGGAATCAGAAGTTAAAGGTTTAGTATGTCCTTCCATCTAATAGTGTTCTGATGCATAGAATAGCATGAAAAGCATGGAATAAAAATATATTAAATACGATCCCACGTTGGGAATATGTTTGTGTGACAGCAGTCTGTTTGGCATTTTTAATCGAGGGTTTTTCCGCTAAAAGAAAAGGGATCTTATTCCAGATTTTTGTGGATGACAAATGATGAAAATGCATGTGAAATGTACATAGTGTTGTGTCTCTGACTTCCAGCAGTACATATTAGAGGGGAGTTATTATTTTGGATCTGAAAGTAAGTAGAAAAAGATTATTTATGCCGTTCTGAAAGGGCATCAAAATGCACGAGTGCAGCTCAGTGAAGGTTGCCATGGTTTTTATGAACTCTATTTACAGTCTTGCTTTTTGTTCGATGGTTTATTAGTGAAGGACAAACTGTGAGACAAGAGGATCGGAAACGCCGTGTCCTTTCTTTAAATACTGTGAACAAGGTCTGTCGTGTTCATAAGAAGCTGAGAACACCAATCTTCTTCTAATTAAGTAGCAGTACTTCATTTGACCTAAGACCTGCATTCAAAATCTTACGTACTGTAGGTGCAAGTAGCAAAAGTATCTGTAGGAAGAGTCAAAATAAAAAGTACTCCTTATGCAAATTGGCTAATGTCCTAATCATATACTAAAGAGGACATGTTCAGCTGGTGTTCAGGTGTATGTCAGTATGTAGTGTCTCTACTTTAAAGAGTCCTCACCTGCTGATGTTCAGGTGTATATCAGTGTGTAGTGTCTCTACTTTAAAGAGTCCTCTCCTGCTGATGTTCAGGTGTATATCAGTATGTAGTGTCTCTACTTTAAAGAGTCCTCTCCTGCTGATGTTCAGGTGTATATCAGTATGTAGTGTCTCTACTTTAAAGAGTCCTCTCCTGCTGATGTTCAGGTGTATATCAGTATGTAGTGTCTCTACTTTAAAGAGTCCTCTCCTACTGATGTTCAGGTGTATATCAGTATGTAGTGTCTCTACTTTAAAGAGTCCTCTCCTGCTGATGTTCAGGTGTATATCAGTATGTAGTGTCTCTACTTTAAAGAGTCCTCTCCTGCTGATGTTCAGGTGTATATCAGTATTTAGTGTCTCTACTTTAAAGAGTCCTCTCCTGCTGATGTTCAGGTATATATCAGTATGTAGTGTCTCTACTTTAAAGAGTCCTCTCCTGCTGATGTTCAGGTGTATATCAGTATGTAGTGTCTCTACTTTAAAGAGTCCTCTCCTGCTGATGTTCAGGTGTATATCAGTATGTAGTGTCTCTACTTTAAAGAGTCCTCTCCTGCTGATGTTCAGGTGTATATCAGTATGTAGTGTCTCTACTGGGACATGTCTCCATGCTTTAATGTTCAAAAAGCTCTTTATTTTTCTCATACTGCCTGTGCTGCTGCACCTCTTTTCACCCTCTGTCTGAAACCAGAGCCCAGTCTGCTCTGATTGGTTAGCTGGCCGGCTCTTTTGTGATTGGTCAACAGCTTAGAGAGGTCCCACCACAACGTACAATGTGCTGGAGCGCTAGCCAATAGGAGCGGCAGTCCATTTTTATTTTGTATTAGCTTATAATCTGATGCTGTAAAAGCTGTCAGATAAATATGACGTAAAAAGTACAATAATCTCTTCCAAAATGCAGTGGAGAAGAAGTATAGAGAAGAATACATTGAATATACTCTGGGTAATCAACTCGAGGTAAAAGTACCTTGAAATTGTACTTGAGTACAGTACTTGAGTATATTTACTTCAATACATTACACATCTGCAATTCACTCAATACCTTTGGGAAAATGAGACGGATCATATTATATTTCTATACAAAGTAAAACAGACATAATGTTCTCTATCATTGGTAATAGGACGAGGTCATTATATAGTATTATAATAATTGTATAATATTATATAGTACACTTTCCCACGGTGAAATGTGCCTTTAAACTACTCAGCGCTTTAACATCTGTCAGACTAATTATAGGATTGATAATTGATCACCCTAAAAGACCTGTATGGGAATGAAGAGTCTTTGACATCACCTGTCTGCATGTTTGCATTACAACATGTCTTCGGGGAGATATATGGTACATGAACCTATAATTAATCTTCAGTGTGTGTGTGTGTGTGTGTGTGTGTGTGTGTGTGTGTGTGGGTGGGTGGGTGTGTGTGTCTGAATGTTGAGACAAAAAGCAATTTATGGATGCCGGCGAGATCACAGAGACACAGAGAGAGTGTGCATTGCCCCATGTAGAGAGAAGAGAAACCAATGATGTGTTTTGCAATAATGGAGCCATATTTCTGCCTCATTTGTGCTGCCAAAAACTCCCGAAATCTCACAGCTTGTCTCGGCTTCCAGTCCTAATGCTCTGCAGAAACATTTACAGGCACAATGTGTGTTTACAGTTGTGTGCCTTTAAGGGCTTTTTGTATTCTACATGCAGAAGAGTGCTCGAGAGGTCAAAGAAATATAAGGCTCCTGACAAAAAAGGGAAGAGAAAATTGAAGCGGTTGAAAACACTTTTTTAAAGCCAGACGTTGCATTTGTGAGCTCAAGGCCTTGGTTACAGAGGGAAATATATATATATATCTTAAACTTATTCTTTATTAGTTATTTTCTCACATTCCCTTTTACACACTGGAAAAACGCTGCTCCAAAAACAAGGTAAACAATAATGAAATCAAGCAGTTTTCACTTGAAATAAGTACAAAGATCTGCCATGGAACAAGTGAACATTAGCTTATTTCTTGAAATAAGAAGGAATATTTAGATAAATCACATCTTGTAATTAGCTGGAGAACTCATTCTGAACTATATATTCACCAGAATCAGGACATGTTGTGTTACAATAAGATGTTTTGACTCAACAAGATGATGCATTGTCTAAAAACAAGACCTGATATCTCACTGCAGTGTTACTTCTGAAGTTATTGTGTCTCATATCAGGTGTAGACATATTCTGACTAGATATTAGACACATATACTGGGCAAGAGTTTTTGTACTCCAATGTAACAGTTTCTTTAACAAGAGGTCACAGCATGTATAAGAACTCAAATCCACAAAAATCAACATGATAAATATGAAAAACAAAACGTAAAGAAATCAAAGTCAACTTTATTGTCAATCTTTCAGTTTGTGTGTACGACAGAGAGATCGAAATACCGTTTCCCACAATCCCGAATACAAAAATACAAATATGTGTATCCTATATATACACAATCAACAGACACATTCATACATATGCACACATTAAGACATAAATCAAAACACAACAATCAATATATACAAAATAACAGTCACTTCAATATCTTTGGGAAATGTACATTAGTGCAAGACGGTCCATAGCAGCGTAAACAAGTGTCAAATCAATCAATCAAATCAATAATAACACTGAGAACGTATAGGTATAAGGTCATCCTACATATTACAATAAGACAGTCCAATTAATTTACACGATTTAATTTCATATTCTGTTCTTGTACATATTCTATTGACATGTATACAGACTTCTTGCACTATTTATTATTTTGCATTTTATTATATATGTTGCATTGTTGGAGGAGCTCAGGTTAGAAGAATTTCATTTCCATTTCTACACTGTATTTTTTTTGCATATGACAATAAAACCTTAAAAAACGTAGTGAAAATATCCGAAGGAGGGAAATATTAACGGCAGGAATCTGAACATCGTCAATTACCGGGTTTTTTGCGCTGACAGTTTTTCCTCCAGCGCTCAACTTAACATCTCCTGAGTTCATTTCACCTTCCTCTGTCACCCGGCCCTACACCCCCACACATCCCATAATAATCCTCTCCATAAAGGGGGCTTTTGGAGGGGTTACTTAGTGTAGTATACTGTCAGCAGGCTGATTTCTTCTTGGAGCAGAGCTGCTGAGAGTCATAAGATAAGAATAAGAAGTATGTATGTGTACACACACACCCGCAGCCGCTGGGAGTTTGTGTGTGTGCTCAGGCTGAGTTCCGCGGTGTCTCGCTGTCTCGCCGACCCCACACCAGTGAGCCAGCTCACACTGTCCCGCTCCTCGCAGCAGCGAGCCTCGCAACGTCCCGCCGAGTGTGTGTGTGTGAGGAAGTCCGTGGATTGGTCCAAACGTAACGGCTCCGCGGATTGGTCACTATACCCGAAATACGTCACTATACCCAAGAAGTAAACAATGGAGAAAGAGAAATCCCCAACGAGGCGTTCTGGGGCAGCATAGACAGGTCTTTTCTGTGTTAGAGTTTTACTCGCTACAGGGTGTACTTTGAGGGTTTGTGACTCTGCAGACCGTTCACATGCAGAAAAACCTTCATAACACAAGGGGACGGGTAATAACCAGAAAAGCACGACATGGGACCTTTAAATAACATTCATTGACACCTGCCATATGATAATGTTAAGTCTTTGGCGATTAGACCCCGATCCTGAAATCGTATATCTAAAGGGAGAAATGCAGCCGTGAGCATAGGGAACCCCCCGGGGTCTAGACACTGGTGATGATGATGCTGAAGATCTGGATTTGATGAGGAGATGGGATGAAGAGGGGATGTGATGAGGTCTAGCTCTCCTGGCACTGGACGTGATGAAAGGAGGTGGATGGGGAGGAGGTGGATGGGGAGGAGGAGGATGGGGAGGAGGAGGATGGGGAGGAGGCGGATGGGGAGGAGGCGGATGGGGAGGAGGAGGATGGGGAGGAGGAGGATGGGGAGGAGGTGGATGGGGCGGAGGTGGATGGGGCGGAGGTGGATGGGGAGGAGGAGGATGGGAGGAGGTGGATGGGGGGAGGTGGATGGGGAGGAGGCGGATGGGGAGGAGGATGGGGAGGAGGAGGATGGGGAGGAGGAGGATGGGGAGGAGGCGGATGGGGAGGAGGAGGATGGGGAGGAGGTGGATGGGGAGGAGGCGGATGGGGAGGAGGAGGATGGGGAGGAGGCGGATGGGGAGGAGGCGGATGGGGAGGAGGAGGATGGGGAGGAGGAGGATGGGGAGGAGGTGGATGGGGCGGAGGAGGATGGGGAGGAGGAGGATGGGGAGGAGGTGGATGGGGCGGAGGTGGATGGGGAGGAGAGGATGGGGAGGAGGTGGATGGGGCGGAGGTGGATGGGGCGGAGGTGGATGGGGAGGAGGAGGATGGGGAGGAGGTGGATGGGGCGGAGGTGGATGGGGCGGAGGTGGATGGGGAGGAGGCGGATGGGGAGGAGGCGGATGGGGAGGAGGAGGATGGGGAGGAGGAGGATGGGGAGGAGGTGGTCTGCAGCATGAAAACCTGAAATCACAGCTGACTGCAGGAGAGAGGAGAACCATTTGAAAGTCAAAAGAAAGCCTGCGATGAGCTGATTATAAGCAGTGAATGTATACCAGTCTTCCTGAAAGATCTTGCGCTGAGCTTCATATTATACATTGTAAAGTGAATCCTACCTTAAAATATGTTTATTTTCTGCAGAGACAGCAAGCGACTACAGACATTTTACAGAACGAGCTTTGGATTTTTTGATGTCATTTGCTGAAATCTTCTTTGAATCTCCTCCAATAAGTCAGTCATATTTTTGTTTATCAATTTGACGCTGCTTAAGTTTGTATAGTATAATAATTATCAAGTTTAATTTCATTTGTATTATTGTTTTACACGTTCGGAATAAATCAAATCAAATCAAAATGTCATCACCAAACAATGAATCAATCTTCACATTGCACGACTGTAATACTTTCTTCCAAGCATTTATTTCGGGGAAAATGAGGAGATTTGTTGGATGAAATGACTAATTGTTTAGGTTTGGGTTGCAAAAATATAACTTTTTTAGTTTTGAGCGAAATATCTACTAGTTTCTTTACATATAGACAACAATGGCATTTGATCAGGCGCAGAAAAATATTGTGGTTTTCGCTCAAATCGAGCTATTTCGTGAAGTGACAGTAAGCGTTTATATTGTGAACAGAAGATGTTTTTGTGTTCGCAGCATGCAATCATTTATGTCACTCTGAACTACAGACATTTTATATAACTAGTTTTGGATTTGGATTTTTTATTTGCTGAAATCTTCTTTTAATCTCATCAGCAATCAATAAAGCAATTTTCACATTGCTTGACTGTAATCATTTCTTCCAAGCATTTATGTCGGGGCCAATCATGTCAAGACCAAACTCTGACGCATGAGCCCAAATGCACGACTCAAACACAGAAGGTTTTCAGAACAAAGTTTCAAACCAAAAATCACTCTCTTGAGGAAAGCTATATATACAAGGCACTGAGCAAATCAATAATGTTAACATCACTTGGCGATAAATGCTGGTTGTCTTCGTCACACGATAAGACGAACTGGCACAAGATAAAGGGAGACAAATGAAGCTCAGCGCAAGTTCAACCAGGAAGACCGTCTTTTCTCATTCATTTACTATTTCTGTGTTACTACTCTCTCTCCTCTCAATAAGTGATCGGGGGCGTCACTCCCCAGCTTAACCAATCACTTCGCTCTAACCCTTTTTAAATCTGCTCTCCCCTCTGACAGCTGTCATTTCAGGTGACTCTAACCAACCCCCCTCCACCCCTTTTCACCTCCTGTCCCTCTGAATCCAGGGTCAAGCTAAGCCCCTCCCCTTCAGACCGACCCCAACCATCCATTCACCACCACCAGGGTCAAGCTAAGCCCCTCCCCTTCAGACCGACCCCAACCATCCATTCACCACCACCAGGGTCAAGCTAAGCCCCTCCCCTTCAGACCGACCCCAACTATCCATTCACCACCACCAGGGTCTAGACCCCGGGGGGCTTCATCGGATCGGTTCTCCCCTCCCGAATGATACTCCTGCACAACGGGGCCTAATCGCCAAAACTCCATTACATTCATTTGTGTATTCCTGGCAATAAATATGTATTCTTATCAAAACCGTCTCTCCTGAAGGACAAAAGCACCTTGAGATGACGTTGTTTTTAAAGTGGGCTATATAATTGAAATGTATTATTATATTATTATTATTCATATATACACCAGGTAAGGGGGCACAGGTGGACACAATCAGGGCAGGGGAGCACAGAGACCTGAAACGAGAGGGAGAGTTACTTTTCCAAATAAAACAGGAAGGCACGATACAACACAAAGACAGGACAACAACTCATTTAAATAATCAAACTTCTACTTTATTTCAAGACAAATTAAGAGATTTGTTGGACAAAATAACTACTTGTTTAGGTCTGGGTTGGGTTGGGCATCCCCCCTTCTGCACATTAGTGTTTCCCTATTTACAAACTACATCTCTCCAATCATAATGCCGTTGAAAATATTTCCACAGTATCACAATTTAGTGACTATATGCAAGTGTTTTAGAAAATAGCGCAGCATAGTGTAGTTTAAATAGAAGAGACAGCACCATGAGTATATGTGTATGTTAAGAATTCAGGCGTTGGCTTTTATTTATTTGCATTATGCACGTAAGTACTATGGATAAATTATTAATCTGCATGTCATGATGATGTCCTTCTTTACAGATCCTTCTTATCAATAATGAACACACAGGATATTTGAATTACTCCCATTAAGATAAGATATCCCGAAGGAAATTGTTGTGCCATAGTTACAAAAATACAAGACCGAGACATTGAAATCTTCCTGCAGTGTTTACTAGCTGTCTCTGTTCATGACCTTCAGTGTTTGCAGCTTTCAGAAAAAGAAAGACTCAGTGAATGGAAGTGAGAAACCCAACGTCAGAGTTTTACAGATTGAGCGTTAAGAGTTAAATGTCTCAGATGAACGGTATGAGTCTAGACTCGAGGCAGCGGAGCCACTTTGTTGTCGAGGATGTGATGATATCTGCGATTCATTCCAGGTATGTCAGGTATATCTGTGGGTGAGGAAGTTTGGCCAAAGGGTGTCCCATTCTTCAGCTGTGTGTCAGGAGCAGAGGAGGGAAGTAGTGGAGTACAAATACTTCGTTACTGTACTTACATGTTTCTGGTAACAGTACTTATTTTTCTGACAACTTTTTACTTTGACTTCTTACATGTTGAACACAAATACCTGTACTTTCTACTTCTTCCATGTTGAACCCAAATACCTGTACTTTCTACTTCTTACATGTTGAACCCAAATACCTGTACTTTCTACTTCTTCCATGTTCCAAACAGGCTGGTTCCTTTAGTTTGAATGTGTGTTTGGTGGGCGTGATCATTATTATTTAGAGTCATTGCGTGCCTATTGATTTGAACACGATCCGTGTATCCATCATTTCCTGGTCTTCTCTAAAGAAGAGGGACCAATGAAAACGTTGTCATGTTGCCGTTGTTCAGCATGGAAACATTCATTAGCTAACAATGACATTATTGTTCTATTAATATAAAGGGAGGTCAGGTACTCTTTAAAACAGATGCTAGTTATGGGTACTTTTTACTTAAGTACATTTCAAAGCCCATACTTCTTTACTTCTACTTGAGTAAAGAAGTTTAGTCAGTACATCTACTTTTAAACAGATATAAACACTTCTGACCATCTCTGGTCAGAAGTGTTAAAGCTTGTGTGTCAGGCTTGGATTTTTGTCATTTTAGGGCCAAGGCCATTTGGCCTTTGGTGTCACACATTTTTTCAGGCACAAAGGCCGTTGAGGGAAACATTTGGATTTGGAGCTTACGAATAAATAACTTCACTTTCTGATAAGAAAAACACACGAATGACATGGAAAACAAATCACTTTTTTAATATCAATAATCGTATCATCATATAGGCCTATGCCTCCTTAGTATTACCGTATATAAAAATGAAATACTCTACTTTGAATAATTAGTGTTTGGTATTTTTTCCATCTACTACTTCTCCCATTCACAAATCCAAAATCAAATAAAAAAATCTAAAATGTTATTAATATGTAACAAATATATTCCATTTCAGAGCAGAAGAAACAGCCTTCAAGGGTCAAACTCTGCACATACATCATTCAGCAGTGCACAGTGAAGCTCCAACATTCAACTGTATGAACAAGCAATACTTTGAAATGCAAAAGTGTGTGTGTGTGTGTGTGTCTCTCTTTAATCAACTCCTCACAGCTCCTCATATCTGTTTAGAAACTAGACAAAAGTTAAACATGTACAAACCACAGACTGTCTATGTCATGGCGAATATAGTCGCTGCTTTAATTCTGTCTTTAGGACGTTGTTGTGAGTTTGGACGGAGCAGATACAGGTTAGTTTAGCCCAGTGGTTCTCAAAGTGGGGGGAGGCATGACAGGGGGGGCGCGAGAGACCAGGAGGAAAAATGGTTATTAAAAAAAAAAAGATTAAAAAAAAAAGAAAATCATAATTTGAAAAATGATTGATTCGAAAATAATATGATACAGTACAGTACTATTACGTCTGGGTCTCTGTGTTCCATTAAAGCTCGGCTCTGTGTGTGTGTGGAACGAGCCATTTTGTGAGCGAGAGAGAGAGAGAGAGCGCACCGGTACCGGAGATCGTTGTTGTTAGCTTCTGGTGCTAGCGAGCTACGCTAACGGATATAAGGAGTTTTTTCAACAACAAAGTGGAGGAGAGTCCTCTCCTGTCAGACTGAGAGGCTCAGTGAACTAAAGGACTCTCTCCTGTCAGACTGAGAGGCTCAGTGAACTAAAGGACTCTCTCCTCTCAGACTGAGAGGCTCAGTGAGCTAAAGGACTCTCTCAGTGTTTAGATAGTTAACTTTAGTCTAAGTTATCTCAGTGGGTCTCAAACGTTTTGGTCACCATTAATGTAAACAATTATTTCCGAGGTACACGTTTATATGATCATTATAGTTATAAAAATAAGAGAATAAATGAAAAACAGGTATGAAATACTATATGACCGTAAAAAAAGAATAAAGTTTAAAAGGGTGATTTGTAAAATACCCATAAAGAAAAAGTAAATCTGTTTACAGTTCTGCTTCATATGGGTGTTGAGAGATGCATTCATAGATCTCTTCATGTTGCTCTCAAAGTGCACCAGATTGATGCTTTTAACATCAATATTTAAAAATAAATCTTCCAGGGGGAGCTTGCCCCCGGACCCCCCTATGTGAGGTCCACACACCACCTATAAAAGTAGCACTTTACCCCTGCTTACACCTATATGCCGTGAGCTGATTATCGAGCCTTCATTGTAACTGTCACACTGTGTATTTGCGTGGGGATTGTTGCAGTAGAAAATTCCACAGTAGCCCCGGTACATTAATGGGAAACCCTAAATGTTTGAGCACCCTCTATGAAACGTCAAGCTACCCCACAGCACCCCAAAATAAATCTCTGGCGCCGCCACTGAGCCTGACTATTTGTGTTGGGGGGGCCCGACTTTTTTTTTTCTCCAAAGGGGGGGCCTGACAGAAAAAGTTTGAGAACCACTGGTTTAGCCTGGTCTGATCGAATGGAGATCGCTCCATTCAGAGAACACACATTTTAAAAGTTTTCGCCTGCCATCTTGTCTGCACACTTGTCAAAGCATGGTTTTTACTAACCGTTATCAGTATTTAGTTACTTCGGCATCATTTTGAAACCTGTATTACAATTAAATCACGGTAAAATAGGTTAATTTTGTCGTAGTTGGTTTCCACCACAGTATTTACATGGATATAAGCCCCGTCCCCTCTCCAGCGCGTCCTGTTTGAATGACAGGAGTAAACACAGCTGAAAGCCGCGGTGAAACTCCAGCGGTTAGAGCGATGAGAATATTCGCATCGCGTCCGTTGGGAACGCAGCATAATGCAGTTCAGAAACCACTGTTCTGACGCTTTTAAAGCAACTTCGAGATGTTAACAGTATCAGGGGCACACAGGCCATGGTGGCTGTAGGACGTACAATTATTTTCGGGGCTTCACGCATGCCGTCATGGCCGCCGGTGAAAATCCTACCCTCGTGTGTGTGTGTGTGTGTGTGTGTGTGTGTGTGTGTGTATGTGTGTGTGTGTTTGTGTGCGTGTGTGTATACTGTGGATTCCTGTCCTTCAGGGTGTGTGTGCTAGCAGAGAGAAAGCACCTGGCTGAGAGGTGAGTCACAGACGCAGGTAATCGCTCTGACATTTAATTCTAATGAAGCACTAGGAAGATAATGGTACCTGTTGACATTAACACACATATTCACCGGGATAAAAAGCCCCCCCTCAACACTTCACTGTAAAACCTGCGCTCCAGACCCTGACTCATGCACATTAAGGCAGAGAAAGCGGAGGAGGTAGAAGAGTATTGAGCCCTCAGAAGAGATGACAGTCAAAAGGACACTCAAACAAGATGGAGGGGCCAGAGGCGACTAATGCAGGAGACGCTCATTAGATGACTTGAAAACAAGCGTCAGAAGAAGAGTTAGAGAGAAATGGAAAGTGAGTTTCTGCAACTGAGTACATCGAAAACTTTCAAATAACACTTTGGAGGACAGAGAGAGGGGGGAGGGAGGAGTATTCTCGCAAGTAATATCGTAGTCAAACAAAGAGTGTGCAGTTATGAGATGAAACTTCCAGATCGTTGGTGTGTTTATTCGAAAAGGTGACAGTGAGATGGAGTGAATTAAAAGAGAGGTGCTTTCTCAGTTTTTAGGCTGTGCATTTGCATTTACAATTATATGACAGTCATTCAAGTGTCTCTCTCTCTCTGTGTGTGTGTGTGTGTGTGTGTGTGTGTGTGTGTGTGTGTGTGTGAAGCTCATCAGCATGTTTAAGGTCACAGCTGATGTCACTGTGTTTCCCCTCAGTGAAAGGATTGACTTTTGATTGTCCCTGACTCACTGTGGTTTCCTTCTGTCTATCAAGGTGTGTGCGTGCGTGTGTGTTTGTGTGTGTGTGTGTGTGTGTGTGTGTTTAAGAGAGAAAGAAAGAGTGTGTGCAGACAAGAGGTAAGAGAGTCTGTACTTTTTCACACATTGTGCCCCACATACAGCTCTATGAAATTAACATATTCCCAAAATAAAAAAGAATTATAATAATTCCTTTAAAAACAAAACAGATATAAAGAAACTCCCATTTTGGGGAAATAACCAAATATGACCTTTTACAAAGAAGACACCCTGAAATGACTTATTTTACCGTATTAATCCACCTGGTCTGTAGTTCTTTACTTCATCTGGTTATTTGTAAATAATTAAATGAGTGATTTTCTATTATATGACATGTTGCTGTTACAGGGCGCCATCTTGTATACGTGCGTCATGTTCTCTTATAACCCTTATAAACAAGATCAGAGACACAGTATCACCTCATACTATGTCTTTCTAGAGAAACCCCTATGTTATATGTTGTTATTATAGATCTGTAAAGACTAATTATTTCCTCATTGAGATGATTACACGCTTAGTCGAATACTGAATTCTGATTGGTCAATTTGGACATTCCACAGGTCAGGTAATACTCACTTAAAGACTGTTGCTAAGTAGAACAGATGAAGGAGGATCGAGGGACTATGTGCAGTCATATCAATCCGCAGAAAGAAGTCCGGTCGAAGCACTTAAAGGTGGGGTAGGTAAGTTTGAGAAACCGGCTCGAGATACACTTCTTGTTATATTCCATGGAATGCTCTTAACATCCCGATAGCAATGAATATCTGAAGTGCTTTGACAAAAAACCATAAAAAAATTCATCTGTGGAAGCCGTAGTACTGTGAAAAGGACGACCAATCATCTGAGCCGGCCCGGCTAAAGTAACTGGATGGCCTACCTGCCTGTCAGCCTTCCATCTGTGCACAAACTGATCTCGTGCCCTCATTGGTCATGTGGGCGTTCGTGTGTGTTGGAGGAGGGGCTCTAAGGAGTGGCAGATTTTTTCCAGCTGTGTATTTTCAAATTCTAGCGCACTCGAGCTGGTTTCTCAAACTTACCTACCCCACCTTTAAGATAACATTAGATGAGACAAACCTCTATTAAACCCTGCAGGGAAATCCAGGTGTCAGAGGAAAAGACAGGATAGGACACCAAAAAGCAACAAAACAACAATAAAATGTGACGATAGAAATAAAAAAACAACAGGAATGAGTAGCTGGGTTTACATACCAGAAAAATGATAACAATAAAAGGACAGGAAAAAAACAATTAAATAGCTTCATATCTTTAACAAATTAATTGTTCCTCAAAAAATAACTTTTTTCTCTGTATTTTGGAATAGATGGTAGAGAGCGTCTGAAACAGCGAGTCAGTTTTCCTGCGATGTGAGTCACGTGATAAATGTTGGTGAAGATTTTAGGACTCAAGGTCACTCTCCTGTCCCTCTCTCTCCTCACACACGTGTTTTTGTGTGCCCACACACACACCAAACAACACACAGTACACACAAAGCGCTCATTTATTTAACCTCTGTCACAGTTTTGATGTTTTTGACACGCTGTAAAACGCCCATGTGGTTTTTGGGAAATTCTGCCTTTGAATTTCTTGCTCTTTTGTTCTGAACCCCCCCCCACCTCTCCTTCCCTTTATTTGCTGATTGTCAGCTCGTGCAAAGAAAACAATGACTTTATGAGTGACTGTGATTGTGTATTAAAGACAGAAAAGAGAGGCAGAGAGAAAATTGCATGTTTTATACGGAAATCATGGCAGCGCAGCATGAGAGAGAAAAGGACATTTGTTCTTGTTGCTTTGGTAACAACAAGGACACATTCAGGTGAGTATGAGTGCAAGAAGTGTGTAAGAGCACACAAAGTGCATGCCATTTATATGCAAGCGTGATATTAAAAAGGCTTGTATTGAGATCTGGGTGCAACAGGTCGTGATCCGGCTCTCCGTCCATCATTACAGAATATTACTCGCTTTCATTTTATTTCTATCAATGCTTTCACTCCTCGAGTAGCGCGCCGTCATTTCTTTAATAGTGGTTTGCCCTTTTTTAATGTGCACAACTTTCTACTTTCATCATGCTTTTCTAAGGCCGTGCAGCATTAGTGGCCTTTCCTGTCAACATCTTTATTTTGTGGGGGGCTTTTCCTTTGGATTGTGTAGAAAAACGCATCGTTGTCTCTCCATTAAACATGATGCTTTTCATCCGATACAAAACACAGACAGTCTCTTTCAGCAGGTTGTCATGCCCTCGTCATTGTGCCGCTTTTTTCCACCATGTAAAACAATGTTCCAATTTTTTTACTTTCCGATGAATATTTATTTTTCTGTTTGAGTGGTGGAGGTGAAAGCCATTATAAGATGTGTCGGCGGAGAGAGGAGAGAGGGAGAATGGGTGAGAGAAGAGAGGGGGGGAGAGTGGTGTTCAATGAGAGGGCTGCCATGCATTCTTTTAGCCTTATTCACTGCGTTAGCGTGGGCGGCTAATTCGTGTTTGCATTCAGCCGGTTTACCTAAGGGGAAAATGTTTTATTATATGCTGTCTTTGAAATCAATGACTAATTGTGCTGCTTTTCAGCTCGTCTCGTGTCTATCCATCTCCCTCCTCTCCATTTTATCCCTCCTCTCCTCCTCTTCCTCTTCTCCTCATGGATTCGGATTGAAGAGAGGCAGTGTTTTGGAAGAGCTGTGCTTCAGGTCTGCAGGAACATAGGTGTGATATCTCAAATCCTCTGGTGAAAGAAAGGTGTTTTTTTTATCCAGGATTCTCTCACACAAAGGAGAGCAAGTGGCCTTGGGAAGTCAAAGCAGAAGAATACGTTGAGATCTTAAAGACTCAGGGAGGGTCAATTAAGAGGCAATGAGACAGAAAACTAAAGAGAGAGGAAGAATGTTTCCGACATGAGTCACTTCTGAGTGAAAGCTTTGTAATTTAAGCCACACACGGTGAAGGAGAAAGAGGAGAAGATGGAGCGATTTGGAGGGGAAAGAGAACAGATGTAGACGTTATCCGACAAAAACTGTAGCACTGCGCTGTAGGTGGGATCAATTAAGTCCGTGGGAGTAACTGATGTGGGTTTAGTCCAACTTTGCATAATTACACACTAGCTGAAAACAGGTAAACATAACATGCCGGCGTTTCTTTTTAAAGTGCATCCATCTACAGGGTCACTCCTATAGAAAACCCTCCCTTCTTATGATTCACTTCCTTTCCTCTCGGTAAACAGTTCATGACGCACTTTGTGCACAGTTTACAGCAATAAATCTCACTTTAGGATGGACTGTAGCCAGGTTTCCATGCAAAAATCACACAAACGTTTGGGAAATCTGCAACAGAACATGTGAATGAATGCTTATTTCATTAACATGTTTTAAAGCAATCGTTAGTAGATGCTTGACATACATTATTTTTCATCTTTGCAGCATATCACATGCACCATTTACTTCATAATGTATTAAATGAACCTGTGTGCATATCACTCTCCATGTCGCATTTTGCTTTATTGATATACCAACTCTTCCACCTCAGCCATACGTATAAGAGAGAACAATTCGATTTTTCCATTTTCAAGCAATTTTACTATTTTTAATCGCATGAAAAACGCACTTCAAGAAATTAGAATTTGACATATTTTTGTCTAGAGTTTGATATTTGAAACCGTTGACATTTCTGTATTTTTTAATCCTCACATTATGTTGAATATTCCATTAAATCTAACCAATAAATCACCTCAGTCCTTTCTCCAAAGCCCTGTTGTTGTCATTGTTAACTTTAACATCAGTAAGTCCTCTTTTGTCTGATTCCTTTGTATTTTGCACACAGTCTATAAAGTCGTTAATATTATATTCTACAAAAAAGTGTATTTTTCCATTAAGATTCTCGTCTTTTGTCGTCAGCAGTACTGCATGTTGGTAAAGTCACAGTCAATGTCAGTGCCATGGAATAAAGGGATGAACATTTAGCAAAAACTATATTTCTGTTCGTCATAAACTGTATAGTTCCTCCAGACATCTGAGCATCAAACAGAGCGTCAGACGGCAGAGACAGCTTTGTTTTTACGGAGCTCCGACGTCACGTTGTTGTTTACGTCCGCGGCGCCATCTTGTATACGGAGTCATGTTCTCTCTATAAATGATATATCTTATATACAAGATCAGCGCCACTGTACTCATACTATACTACATTACATGTTACTTGTTAGTCGCTTTTATCCAAAGCGACTTACATACTCAATACTGTGGGCAATCCCCACAGGAGCACTTTGGGGTGAAGTGTCTCAGGGACACAACGACATGCTGACTGCAGTGGGGTTTGAACCTGTGCTCCCCTGATCCGAACCCCAACGCACTAGTCCACTGCACCACACGCCTCCCTATATCTTTCTATAAAAACCCCTGTTTAGTAATAATTAGGGCTGTCAGTCGATTAAAATATTTAACCGCGATTAATCGCAAATTATCTGTTCTAAATGTACCTTAGAGGGATATTTTTCAAGTTTTTAATCAAATCAAATCAAGTTTTATTTATAAAGCACATTTAAAAGCGATTTTTGGTCGAGCCAAAGTGCTGTACATGTAATAAAAACACATTACTACAATCACAATAAAAGACAATAAATTACAACAGATATATAAAAAACACAGGGAAATGTCAGGAGTCGTGCTCCGCTCTGACTCGAAGGCCAGGGAGAAGAAGTGAGTCTTTAGTGAGGGTTTAAAACCCCTAGGGTCTGGGCCGACCTCACATGGAGGGGCAGAGTGCTCCAGAGCCTGGGGCCAGCTGCTGAGAAGGCTCGGTGACCTCGGGTTTTGAGCCTGGTCTTAGGCACAGCCAGCAGCAGCTGGTCAGCAGACCTTAAAGCTCTGGCTGGGGTGTAGATGGGGTGTAATACTCTTATCAACATATGAGTGGACAAATATGCTTTACGCAAATGTTTGTTTATTATCATTTGAACAATGACAAATATTCTCATGAATATTAAACACAACAACCTGAACATTACAAATATTCGCCTCATTTCAACCTGGAACCTCTCATACAATACAATAATACAATACAAAGTGTGTGTGTGTGTGTGTGTGTGTGTGTGTGTGTGTGTGTGTGTGTGTGTGTGTGTGTGTGTGTGTGTGTGTGTGTGGAGACACTGTGATGGATCGTTGGAGCTATGTGCAACTCAAGGCATATGCTCGAACGGGAGCTGCCTGGACGCTGCAATCATGTTGCGCGCACGCGTTATTAACGCGTTAACTTGACAGCCCTAGTAATAATGTCAAATAAACACTCGCTTCAAAACTGATTCCTTTTTACCAACAGACTCCTGATCGGACACCTTCACAAGAAACAAACTAATACCTGTTTATGATACAATATTCCAGCAGCTAGCATGTTTCTTAAACCGAGTGAATGCTTATCCTGTTTTTATATAAGATAAAATGTAAAGATTTTGAGTTTGTCTGAAAGAGACGCTGCTGGAGCAAGTGATCATATTTCCCAATCTCAATGCTAAGCTAAGTTACACAAACCTCCGATTTATCTTTGACAGGAACAACGATACAGATCTGCATATCTTAGACAGCAGTCTTCCTTTAAATTCATATTCATACAGATTTCAGTGAGGTGTACATGCAGCAGAAAGCCTTCCCATAAGAAAATCCTCACATCTTCTCTGTTATTTCCCTCGGTGATACAGGAGGATTTTTCATCACTTGTTCTATTAACGTATATTTTATGAGGATTCTGGTGACGGGACTAAAGCATCTTTGCACTTTTTTTTTTCCTATGTTTTAAAGAAGACATATCCTGCTGATGTTCAGGTGTATATCAGTATGTAGTGTCTCTACTTTAAAGAGTCCTCTCCTGCTGATGTTCAGGTGTATATCAGTATGTAGTGTCTCTATTTTAAAGAGTCCTCTCCTGCTGATGTTCAGGTGTATATCAGTATGTATTGTCTCTACTTTAAAGAGTCCTCTCCTGCTGATGTTCAGGTGTATATCAGTATGTAGTGTCTCTACTTTAAAGAGTCCTCTCCTGCTGATGTTCAGGTGTATATCAGTATGTAGTGTCTCTACTTTAAAGAGTCCTCTCCTGCTGATGTTCAGGTGTATATCAGTATGTAGTGTCTCTACTTTAAAGAGTCATCTCCTGCTGATGTTCAGGTGTATATCAGTATGTAGTGTCTCTACTTTAAAGAGTCCTCTCCTGCTGATGTTCAGGTGTATATCAGTATGTAGTGTCTCTATTTTAAAGAGTCCTCTCCTGCTGATGTTCAGGTGTATATCAGTATGTAGTGTCTCTACTTTAAAGAGTCCTATCCTGCTGATGTTCAGGTGTATATCAGTATGTAGTGTCTCTACTTTAAAGAGTCCTCTCCTAGCGTTTGCAGAGCATTTACATGCACTAAAACCTTTAAAACCGACTACAGGAGAGGGAAAACCACAAAAAGCATATGGCCTCTTTAAGTATATTGCGTTGTTAAATCTTGAATCTTGAATCTGAAAACCTACATTTGGTTAAAAGCATCAAATCTATCTGATCCAAATGTCCGACTGTACATGAGTCATGTGGTTTTCACCGAGGTTTTCGCCTACTCTCTGACCGCCAGCTACTCTTTAATTCAATGTGGTCTGCATGATGACAGTGGCCTTTCCACACACACACACACACACACACACACACACACACACACACACACACACACACACACACACACACACACACACACACACACACACACACACACACACACACACAGCCCATCCACTTGACAGCTGGTGTTTTGTTTTTTTAAAGGTCAGCTGGCCTTTTGTGGATTTCTGTTCATCTTGAGACCAGAAACAGAGACACATGTTGTGAGTCAGCGCTGTGTCATGTGTTGGCGGACAGAAATACAAGAGAGAGTGTCGATGTTGAGGTTAAATAAAGGTTCAATAAAAAGAAAAGTGACAGACTTGATCAAAGAGACACCGAGAGAAAAACAGAACCATGTGCTGCAAGAGAGAGATCTCCTTTTAACACTTATATAATCCCATATCTGGTTATATAATCTGTCTACAGTGGTGGAAGAAGTACAGACGAAGATAACCTCTCTATTAAAAAGTTGTCGTTAGGTTGAAGGGTCTCTTGCTATAAGCGTTATTGCGTCGTGACCACATGAGTCCTGTTCTGTCTTCTTTGCACTGGCTTCCTGTTCCTTTCAGTTAAATTCAAGGATTTAAATTGTTTTTAAATGTTTAAACTATTTAGCACCTTCTTATTTATCTGTAAGAAAATCTTTAAAACTCTGCTGAAAACCCATTTCCTTCGTTCCCTCGTTATCTTGTTTTTAATTTATTTATGCTGTAACTTTGTTGTTGCTTTAATTGTATTTATTATCATTTTATCTATTTTTATCTGCGTACAATGATGTCTTTATTCTTTTATTGATTGGTGATTGGCTTATTTGAAAACTGGAAAGCACTTTGGCCAACTGAGGTTGAATTAAATGTGCTATATACTAAATAAACTTGACTTGACTATTGCAATATTATTATTGGGTCATTCCTAGCATTCTGTGCCATTTCAGCTAGGGTAATAAAAAACATCATTTTCCATGTTTCTTTTATTTAGTCTGAATGATGGCTTGTTAAAGTATAAGAACAATATTTTGGTCAAGCTCAGGATATTATGTTTTAAAACATTTTTTTTTACCATCCTCAGTTACTGTGTGTCCACCCTGTTACTGTGCGTCCACCCTGTTACTGTGTGTCCACCCTGTTACTGTGCGTCCACCCTGTTACTGTGTGTCCACCCTGTTACTGTGTGTCCATCCTGTTACTGTGCGTCCACCCTGTTACTGTGTGTCCACCCTGTTACTGTGTGTCCATCCTGTTACTGTGTGTCCACCCTGTTACTGTGTGTCCACCCTGTGTGTCCACCCTGTTACTGTGTGTCCATCCTGTTACTGTGCGTCCACCCAGTTACTGTGCGTCCACCCTGTTACTGTGTCCACCCAGTTACTGTGTCCACCCAGTTACTGTGTCCACCCTGTTACTGTGCGTCCACCCTGTTACTGTGTCCACCCAGTTACTGTGTGTCCACCCTGTTACTGTGTGTCCACCCTATTACTGTGCGTCCACCCTGTTACTGTGCGTCCACCCTGTTACTGTGCGTCCACCCTGTTACTGTGTCCACCCTGTTACTGTGTGTCCACCCTGTTACTGTGTGTCCACCCTGTTACTGTGTGTCCACTCTGTTACTGTGTCCACCCAGTTACTGTGTGTCCACCCTGTTACTGTGTGTCCACCCTGTTACTGTGCGTCCACCCTGTTACTGTGTCCACCCTGTTACTGTGTGTCCACCCTGTTACTGTGCGTCCACCCTGTTACTGTGCGTCCACCCTGTTACTGTGCGTCCACCCTGTTACTGTGTCCACCCTGTTACTGTGTGTCCACCCTGTTACTGTGCGTCCACCCTGTTACTGTGCGTCCACCCTGTTACTGTGTCCACCCTGTTACTGTGTGTCCACCCTGTTACTGTGTGTCCACCCTGTTACTGTGTGTCCACTCTGTTACTGTGTCCACCCAGTTACTGTGTGTCCACCCTGTTACTGTGTGTCCACCCTGTTACTGTGCGTCCACCCTGTTACTGTGTCCACCCTGTTACTGTGTGTCCACCCTGTTACTGTGCGTCCACCCTGTTACTGTGCGTCCACCCTGTTACTGTGCGTCCACCCTGTTACTGTGTCCACCCTGTTACTGTGTGTCCACCCTGTTACTGTGTGTCCACCCTGTTACTGTGTGTCCACCCTGTTACTGTGTGTCCACCCTGTTACTGTGCGTCCACCCTGTTACTGTGTCCACCCAGTTACTGTGTGTCCACCCTGTTACTGTGCATCCACCCTGTTACTGTGTCCACCCTGTTACTGTGTGTCCACCCTGTTACTGTGTGTCCACCCTGTTACTGTGCGTCCACCCTGTTACTGTGTCCACCCTGTTACTGTGCGTCCACCCTGTTACTGTGCGTCCACCCTGTTACTGTGCGTCCACCCTGTTACTGTGTCCACCCTGTTACTGTGTGTCCACCCTGTTACTGTGCGTCCACCCTGTTACTGTGCGTCCACCCTGTTACTGTGTCCACCCTGTTACTGTGTGTCCACCCTGTTACTGTGTGTCCACCCTGTTACTGTGTGTCCACTCTGTTACTGTGTCCACCCAGTTACTGTGTGTCCACCCTGTTACTGTGTGTCCACCCTGTTACTGTGCGTCCACCCTGTTACTGTGTCCACCCTGTTACTGTGTGTCCACCCTGTTACTGTGCGTCCACCCTGTTACTGTGCGTCCACCCTGTTACTGTGCGTCCACCCTGTTACTGTGTCCACCCTGTTACTGTGTGTCCACCCTGTTACTGTGTGTCCACCCTGTTACTGTGTGTCCACCCTGTTACTGTGCGTCCACCCTGTTACTGTGTCCACCCAGTTACTGTGTGTCCACCCTGTTACTGTGCATCCACCCTGTTACTGTGTCCACCCTGTTACTGTGTGTCCACCCTGTTACTGTGTGTCCACCCTGTTACTGTGCGTCCACCCTGTTACTGTGCGTCCACCCTGTTACTGTGCGTCCACCCTGTTACTGTGTCCACCCTGTTACTGTGCGTCCACCCTGTTACTGTGCGTCCACCCTGTTACTGTGCGTCCACCCTGTTACTGTGCGTCCACCCTGTTACTGTGTGTCCACCCTGTGTGTCCACGCTGTTACTGTGTGTCCACCCTGTTACTGTGAAAAATAGTAACAGGGTGGACATTTTATGCTAAACTTGGCTATTGCTACATGTGTGATGATAATCAGGCTAGCATTTGGTGACAACAGAAACACATATTTGATAGATGTATTCACCATATTTTCTAAATGTAAAACAAATGATCAGTTCCACTAAAAATGAGCATAACAGGGTGGACATGTTATGCTTTACCGCAACAGTTAAGTTCTTTAAAACATTAAAAAAACGTTGAAGGAAACGCATTCACTCTGCTTCTTGAAGATGATTTTCCCACTCAAAATGTATTCTTCTTCTTCTTGAGTCATACAAATAGTAGAATAGTGAAGGGGCGTGTCCAGAGGGATTCAAATCAGAGTAACAGGGGGGGCATTCAAACAGGACACACACACTTTATTTTCAATAAAAATGAATTAATAACAACAATTTCAATTTGGTGAGGAATATTAGCAAAAGGGTTATACAACAGTGACAACAATGTAGAATTTGTTTGTATTTCTTTGATTTCTTTTTGTATATCTGTTACAGAAGTTGAGCGAACATGATTGGGGACACAGCAATTTGGCCTACTTGTGCTAAAATCAGAGGAATTATTTAGAATTTTGAATATCCTGGCTAAATAACATTGTTGTTTTATGGTAGAGGGGAATACACATGTAAAACCAAGCTTTAAAAAATAAGCATTAGACCTTTTAAATACAAAATATATGATACAATGTGGTGGGGACCTAAATGGCACCGAATGGTATTGTTACGGCCTGGCTCATAGGCTGCAACAAAGATGGGAGACGGGACAAGTTAAGTGTAACAAAAAGCGTATTTATGATGATACGTAATGATTGCGTGTATGGGTGTGTGAAAATGTGCAGAAACAAAGACCGTGTCCAACAGAAGAGTGAGAGCAGTATGGGTGGGTGTTGGCCCTTCATGTCGACGGCCCAGGTGTGGCTCATCGGGTTGATCACCTGAAACACAAACAAGAGCCAGCAAGCAGAACACAACGGCAGAGACCCCTAGTGGAGCGGAGGGGGTCGTAACAGCTATAGTCTAATGTTGAATAGTTTCAGATATAGCGTGGCATCATTTATTCATCATGTGTTTGGCTTCCTAAATCCTAAAATGTGTATTTATTCAACATTTTTCTTTAAATTCAGATTTATTTTACAGATATTTTTATTTTATTGTATTTATTTATTTTCGCACATTTTACTTTACCTTCTTATATTTATATATGTAATTTTAAAAAATATATTTCTATTGCCTATTCTTACTCTAACTTCTCATAGTTATATACATATTTTTTATTCTCCTTTTTATTGTATTTTATTCTTAATTGGAGCAACCATCAATAGACCGGGGGTGTTCCTCAATGTCGAGGAAGGCTGCTCCAGAGCCACTATTTCAAGCATACTACGTCATCGAGTCCCGCCGAAGGACTGTTCCAATGTCCAGCATACTTGGAATTCTACCGAGCCCGGCGTACTTCGTAGCGAGAAATTTCGAGGCTGCACATGTGTAGACTCCGCGGTCTTAAAATCCCCACAATGCTTTGCGCACGGACCAATTTCCCCAAATCTGTGGCGGGAAATGTAAGGCGGGGCCTCTCATATGACGCACAGCTACACACTTGCTCGCCTGTTCCACTCTACGTTTTCCGAATGCCAGGAAGGAACTCGGAAGACATGTGCTACCAAGCAAGCGTACTCGACATTGAGAAACACCCACTATCTTCTGATTCTGAACAGATAATCAAGTAATTCCTCTATTTGCCAGATTGATATTTGTAGCCTTCATTGAATTCATCTTCAATGCACACTTGCTGGATCCTAACATTGGCAACCACACATAGGAACACCTTCCTTTATAAATGTGATGTGTAGTTTTGCGGGATAGTACCAAGTGAATCAAAACACTTGAGTTCCTTTTGGCCATGCTCGTTCCGCTCCAGTGGCTGCCGTGTTCCAGCTTAATGTTTTTATGAATGCTTCTTGAGTGATATTGAGCTATATTTGGCTCTTTACTTGCTGTAACAAATGTACTTGTCCCCATGGGACGGATAAAGGTATTCCGATTCAGATTCAGATTGCTCTTTGAAAGTCAAGGGTTTGTGCAGGATGTTTACTCCACTTTCAGAATCAGATATGAAATGTAAATGTACAACGTAAAAGCAAATGTGACCTAGCAGATAAGAAGGCAAGCACTAATAAAGTATCTAGCATGTTAAATATAGACTGGTCGAAAGACGACCGCACTAAGTTTACAAATTAGGGTTTGAGACACTTTGACTACCAAATAAAGTACATACCGGTGTTATCCAGAACTTTTGCTACTGGTAAAGTTACAATCTTGATGAACAAATGTTCTAACAAACGTCTGCAGCTCTGCCTGTCAGCGCCCATCAACACAGTGACATTTCAGATTTAGAAATGTTCTGCGGAAGCAATTAAAACCGTTTTTAAATGATATTTCATGAATCGCATTATTGCCACTCTTTGACAGACCTTCATTACCGTAATCACAGGTCTGAAGTTTGGGGAGAACTCAATGCAAACTTCCTCATTCTCAGTTGACTCATAACGAGGTATTTAATTGTGACAGGTGAGTTTGCTGATGTGTTTCATAACGCAAAACTCTGTCAAAAAGTTCTCAGCAGACGTGTGTTTCTCAGGGTCTGATATGTGAAGCACGTTGACATAACTTCTAGACAAAGCACACGATGACACTGAGGCTTTAAGATGTATATTCATTGTTGTCAGAGGAATGGAAACAGTCATTATCCTGTCACAGAAACACTTTCTTTCCCCTTTGTCTCAAACTGCGTAATAGAAATGAAAGCCTCGCAGGTAAAGGAAGCAGTGCGCTAAAAAAAGATGGAATGCTAAAGTCACTAACTTCCTGGAAAAGGTTTAATTCACAAGTCATGTGACCTCATCCTGTTGAAAGGGGGCATCTTTGGGCACCAGGTGTAATTGTATATATTGGAAACAGAGCAGTAGTATAGGCATATCGTTTTCTACCAGATGGATCAAGCAGGATTCAACATGGAAAGCCATAAGAAAGGCTTAGTTCCTTAGGTGTAGTGAAAGTAAAAGCATTCTCTAGTTTCTAAAGTTACACAGGAGTGTGCGAGAATCACGGCTTTGGTTTCTTATATTTTCGTCCATGTTTTTATGTTTATGTTTATTTAGGATATTAGCTTTTGCTCTTGACAAAAGCTACTCTTCCTGGGGTCCGACACTTAAAAAACAATAATACAACAACATTCAAGACATAAGTCCTGACATCATTAACAACATTAACAACATCACCAATATCATCCACTTTCAATATCAATCTCAGCCAAGGATGAGTGCACAAGACACCCACCAGTACAAAGCATGAGATACAATTAAATTAGGGTTCACAGTTCACAAGGGTACATGGTCATTAGTAGATGGCCCTTCATTCTCTTCTTGAAATAGGCTCTGGGCTCTATTCAGTCCTGTTGAATATAAGGAGGCCTATAAAGTCACTGTTTCCTTTATAGGCCTCCTTCATATTGTAAAGTGTCCTTGGGTTTCATTCCTTCATATTGTAACGTGTCCTTGGGTTTCATTCCTTCATATTGTAAAGTGTCCTTGGGTTTCATAAAAGGCGCTATATAGAGTACATCCAAGGTATTGTTATTATTACTGCTGCCTGACAGATAGTGCTCGCAGTATTATAGCGGCAGTGCAGCACACATTACAAAGAAGGGAATCACTAATGTATATACTATCATACGAGCATACTGTATGTCCGGTTCAGTGCACATTATACAGAGGGCAGTCGGCTTTTTCGGGGCATTAGCTGTTGGAAAATGGTCATACTTCATGCTTTTTATTCAGAAATCATGTTATAATAAAGTAAAAAAACTCAGATTTCTCCTACCATGTTGTCATGTATTTCTTTATTACAACACCACGTGTGTATTTGTTTTATCCCACCCAAAAAACTAGTGAATACTAATGTTTTAAACTTGTGATTCATCAGGATTAACCACAGATTCATATTTAGATTCTTATTTTGCACTTTTATCTTTCTCCTATTGTCTTCGTTTCCCCCCCCCCCTTACTTTGGTGTTCGCGGTCAAATTTGACCGGTCCGGTTTTAACTGCTATTACATTAACACAAAAACCATTAATCATGACCACATTTAATTTAACACCCTTTCAAACTGTACATATTGTATCAGACGACTGGTATACATGAAGAACTGCAGTAAATATACAAAGAACAGACACTGAACATGTATTGTGTGTGCCAGGTGTGATCCATGTGGGGGGATGGGCACATAAGAGCGGGAAATGTGTCAAATTGTTCTGTGTGTGTGTGTGTGTGTGTGTGTGTGTGTGTGTGTGCCAGGTGTGATCCATGTGGGGGGATGGGCACATAAGAGCGGGACATGTGTCAAATTGTTCTGTGTGTGTGTGTGTGTGTGTGTGTGCCAGGTGTGATCCATGTGGGGGGATGGGCACATAAGAGCGGGAAATGTGTCAAATTGTTCTGTGTGTGTGTGTGTGTGTGCCAGGTGTGATTCACATGGGGGGATGGGCACATAAGGGGGGGGACACATCTAGAGTATGTGTGTGTGTGTGTGTGTGGTGTGTGTGTGTTGTGTGTGTGTGGTGTGGGTGTGTGTGTGGGTGTGGGTGTTTTATCTGATCCGGATGGTTACTAATTCCTTTTCTTTATGGCGGGAACACCATGGGTGTTACAAAGTTGACTAAATCATCCAAAATTCTATGAAAGTGGTGATCAGCTATTTGATATTATAGAACAACACAATGGGAGTAAAACAATAAAACAATAATTAAAAACATGATAAAAAGCACAATAATTGTCTTTATTGTCTGTCCATAGCCTTTGTGTGCCTTGTATCTATTCTTATGTATGCATTTGATCTATTCTTGTAATATTATATTTTGTTATAATGTTAACCCTCTGTTTTTAAAATGTGCTATAGAAATAAAGTGGATTGGATTGAATAGCTAGAAACATATAAAAACACGTTCAAATGTAAAAAATGTTATGTTCAACTCGTATTAAAAGCCTGACGGCAGCAGGACTCTGACCTGGGTTTGAAAGCCATAAAAGAGGGAAATCCCAAATATGGAAATCAGTCCCGGCTGCCAGGAAGCTTCAGGAACTAGAGCACATTAAGTAATCTTTTTCCAAAGGGCGATCACGCTTCGCCTCGTAAAGTCTGACGGGCTGAAGTCCAGCGACACTTTCATCTGCCGTCAGAGAAACAGTATCAAAGGAACACAGGTGATAAAGTCTGAGTCTCTCTCTTATCAGAGTGGCCTACATCACACAGATCTGAGGTTATGAACCGTGCTTTAAAACACTGCAGGACAATGTGTAGAGCTGGGAAGTAGTGGAGTACAAATACTTCGTTACTGTACTTGACGACTTTTGACTTCTTACATTTTGAACACAAATACCTGAACTTTCTACTTCTTACATTTTCCAAACAGGCTGGTTCCTTTAGTTTGAATGTGTGTTTGGTGGCGTGATCATTATTATTTAGAGTCATTGCGTGCCTATTGATTTGAACACGATCCGTGTATCCATCATTTCCTGGTCTTCTCTAAAGAAGAGGGACCAATGAAAACGTTGTCATGTTGCCGTTGTTCAGCATGGAAACATTCATTAGCTAACAATGACATTATTGTTCTATTAATATAAAGGGAGGTCAGGTACTCTTTAAAACCGCTGCTAGTTATGGGTACTTTTTACTTAAGTACATTTCAAAGCCTCTTTACTTTTACTTGAGTGAAGAAGTTTAGTCAGTACTTCTACTTTTACCAGAGTATTTTTAAACACGAGTATCTGTACTTCTACTTGAGTAAAGGATGTGTTTACTTTTGCCATCTCTGGCAATCTATGAGAATAACAGCAGAGAAGCATTTTAAAGACACTGGGTGAAATGTCCTTGAATGTGATTTATTATAATACAAAATATGTGACTAAGTAACCTGCTGCCTTCACTCGATGTGATTTAAATTATACACATCGCTTGGAGTCACATCAGAAATCAGAAATCCTTTATTTGTCTCACAGCGGGGAATTTAACAGCATTACAGAAAAGCGAAATTGGAGACAAAAGGCAAAAATAAGTCCATTTATTAACAGAGGTGGGAGGAATACTCTGGTACTTGAGTAAAAGTAGAAGTACTCAGATCTTGTGCTTGAGTAAAAGTAGAAGTACCAGATCTTGTACTTGAGTAAAAGTAGAAGTACTCAGATCTTGTACTTGAGTAAAAGTAGAAGTACTCAGATCTTGTACTTGAGTAAAAGTAGAAGTACGGAGATTTGGTTTCAGATTTCATGTAAATAATTGTTCGATATCTTAACGTATGATAGTTTCAATTGTTTTTAATTCATTTTTTGGTCCTTTTCTTACAATGTATCTTCTTTCTCTGTGTTTATGCACCATGTACACCAAGATACATTCCTACTTGGTAATAAACCTGGTTCTGATTTCTGACAAATTAAAGCACGTGTTGTTAAAATATTACAAGAACAAATCCAGGGTAAAATAATCAGTATCACCATTATAAAAAAGTAGATAAACACCATTGATAGCAGTGTGATTTCAGCCGCTGAACATAAAGTGTTCAAACCTTTTCCATTCTCCAGATGAATGGATAATATCCTGTGAAAAGCACTTTGACGTGACGCAGGCTCAGCAGATTTCATTCAGCGTGCGGCTCCCTATCTCTGATAAGGATCCAGACATCAAATGTTTTTCACGCCGGCAACCTGGCAACCGTGAGCAGGAGCACGAGGAGACGGAGATTTGAGGCGAGGAGTTACAGACCGTCTGATTCGCTGACATCAAAGCGGACCCTCAGAAGTCATGTGACATCACCGTGTGGTACAATGTGTCACACACACACACACACACACACACACACCACACACACACACACACACACACACACACACACACACACACACAGTGTTGACCTTAGATACATAACCTCCAAAGTACTGGAGGCCAAAATAACAGCCTGTGCTATAATAAGCATGACTCAGCATTCTGATGAGGAGGAGAGGGGCTTTTTTGGGAGCTGATTTTCCTTTTGTTGCCTATTAGAGTTTATTATGCTCTTTCTAAGACGGACGAATTAATCAGAATCAGAATTCTTGAAGCGGATGTGTATTTGACATTATTACTAAACAGGGGCTTCTGTGTCTCTGATCTTGTTTATAAGATATATACATTATTTCGAGAACATGACTCCCATATACAAGATGTCTCCGCAGATGTCTTACGTGACGTAAACAACAACGTGACGTGCACAACAACGTGACGTACACAACAACGAGACGTACACAACAACGTGACGTCACAGCTCCGTAAAAACCAAGCTGTCTCTGCCGTCTGACGCTCTGTCTGATACTCATATTTCTGGAGGAATTATACAGTTTCTGAGGAACAGAAATATGGTTTTCTGGCATCACTTTAACATTTTACGGGGAAAATCTGCATTTTGGTATCTGGTAGATCCTGATTATCCTTGTACGCCCTCTTGGTTTTGCTACCTATTTTCCCAGGTTGTTCCTCGCTCTGTTTCACTGTTTGCTGCTATGTTTCATCATACCTGCTCCCCTTAGTTTCATCTTTTTTTGTACCAGCTTTACTGAATAAAAGTCGCTTTTGTTATAAATTCATGCATCCTTTTTTTATACTGCATTTGTTTCCTTTATTCCTTACGGATGGAAAAGCATGCTCTTTGTCGTTGGGCATTTATAGATCTGATGCCATTGGGTTATGCCTGAAGCAGGACTCGATCTACGTCTACTGGTAATAATTAATCATTTTTTCATGTTTTCTGTAGATATTTAATTGCTCTTTTTACCGCACTTTTAGTGTACAGTTTTACTATTATGCTGCTGTGTTTATTGTATTGTTGTAACTCTGGCACAACAATTTCCTTCGGGATAAATAAAGTTTTATCTTATCTTATGTTTAATCTCTCCAACTCATGCATAAGATTAATCCTCACCTCTGCAAAAGACTGCATTTCATAAACAGAATCTAATATATTTGATAAATGCTAAATGAAATAGGGAGCTCAGAACGAACTGAAAAACTCCGGTTTGATCAGGATATTTTTATGTCTATAAAACCCAGGGGGCTTTCAAGGCGGGACCTTGAAAACAAGAGTGTCTTGAAAGGCCTTTTTTCTGACGCACAAGGTCTCTGTCTGCCATGGTTTTGTGTTGCTGGAGAAAAGCAGCGCCGCGAGAGGGAATGCTTTGGCTTTCTCCTCTCACACAAAGTCGCATATTTCTAAATGAAAGGCCTTTCGCAACAAGGCTGCAATCATGTTTCTCTGAAAAGGCGCCGTGCCCTTTGCCCCTCGGATATCTCTCATAGGGGAAGAAAAGCTCAGGGAACAAATGAGAGGAGACATATTGACAAGCTTTACACCTTTACTTCCTAATATGGACGCTTCTTCTTCTCTATCTCTCGTTCGAGGCCATGTCAACGTTTATCAGCGTATACATCCATTATCTATCAGGCCATCCATCCATCTCAGGTATTTGAGCAGGAATTAGCTGCTATTGCCAAAGCTTTGTTTCCCACGCCGAACATGGAGGGGTTAACAGAGCGTAGGAGTAGTTTCGATCTGTCAGGTAGGTCAGGTTTCTCTCAACACGACTGCATACCTGAGAGAGACTCTGCTGCATGTGTTCCTGCACGTTCACACCTTCACCCCCAAAGGAGTGACCCTCAGAGGAGCTAATGCACGACTTCAAGATATAAGACACTGACATTAATATACTTTATTAGAATCTTCTATTTCAGTTTCCACATACATCTAGTCTGGTTAGTGTACATACATTGCAGCAACTCATAGATAACGTTCCTTAGTGTCTGAATACTGATGTAGATAAGAGTGGGAGAAGAAGAGAGGTGTGTTATTGTTGATTTGAACACACACACACACACACACACACACACACACACACACACCACTTCAGGGGACATTACATTGACTTACATGCATTACCTGGAGTCTTATCCTAACCTTAAATTACATTACATGTCACTTGTTAGACGCTTTTATCCAAAGGGACTTACATACTCAATATTGTGGACAATCCCCACAGGAGCAATTTGGGGTGAAGTGTCTCAGGGACACAACGACATGCTGACTGCAGTGGGGTTTGAACTTGCTATTACATTACATTACATTTCATTTAGCTGACACTTTTATCCAAAGCGACTTACAATTACCAATTACAGACACATTCTCCCTGGAGTAACTGAGGGCTAAGTGTCTTACTCAAGGGCACACTAGTGGTGGTGTTCCAGGCAGGATTTGAACTCACAACCTTCCAATCTTCAGCCCACCTCACTATCCATTAGACCACCACTACCCGCTATCCTCTGATTAGAAGATCAGCGCATTAACCCACTGCGCCACACGCCTCCAACACATGCCTAACCCTAACCCTAACCAAGTCTTCGCCCTAAAATTAATGATTCCCCTCATGGGGACCTCCATTATGTCCCCTTGAGGGCGGCGAGTCCCCACACGTGACTGTGTAAACAGATTTAGGTCCCCATAAGGATAGTAATGCTAGGTCACACACCCACACACATAAAGTTCCTTAGTGTCTGAATACTGAGCATAAACAGTATACTGAATATGTGTAAGAGCTCATTTTTACATGCAACATCTCACAGGAAGTAGTATGTTAAAAACCAGTTAAAAAGACGACGGCAGAGATTTTTAATGTTGATAATGGTGCACGCAAAGAGAGAAAAATGAAATAATTGACGAGAAAACGGACAAAGGGACAGACATCCTTGATTATTGGATGGAGAGAACTGCACGATATTAAAAGGTCTAAAAAGGGATCCAGAACTAGCCTTTTGTCCGAAACAGAAATACATTGTGAGCCGTAGTGTTACAAAAAAAAGGAGTTTATGTTGGTGGTTTAAAAAAGGTTTCTTTGTTTACTTTCACCTTCCTCATATTAGAGTTGGACATCTTGCAAAGTCACACATAGATGCATTAGCTTATAGTTATGCATCCTGTAAACACATGTATTTTTAATAAAGGTGTCATCTTTTGTTATTCCTCAGAGGAAAATCAAGACATTTGTATAAAAAACAACTAAAAAATGCTTTAAAAACAACTGCAGATGTATGCCCAATCTAATATATATCACCAATAACCAATATTTTATCTCAAAGTGGAATCTTTTAGTAGAATTTGGGCCATGTGGGTGTAATATTTCAGTTTCCACATACATCTAGTTTGTTAGTGTACAGTAGTTGCAGCCACTTGGTGTTTTATATTTAGCATTAATGAACTGAATATGTGTGATGTAGGTAAGAGTGAGAGAAAAAGAGAGGTGTGTTTTTGTTTAGATGAACACACACACACACACACACACACACTCACATTGCAAAGACAAGTTGTTCCTCACAACAAGTCACTTTATGTTTGTGACTGTAGCTCTTTAGAAAACATCCTCGCTTTGTCGCCATGCTGAGTGACGGACAGAAAGAGTACCTGCACACACACACACACACACACACACACACACACACACACACACACACACACACACACACAGTTCTGACGGTTCTTTAAAGGTCTCCTATCATGCAAAATGCACTTTTTGAAGTCTTTTATACATCAACATGTGTCCCCGGTGTCTCGGGGAACTCACGCAGCGTCAGAAAATAAAACCCTTTCTCTTTTCCTCCGTACTCAAATCTTTTAAAAACGAGGGAACAACGAGCGGATACAGATTTGCTGCCGATATGAAGTAATTTCGGATGGTGGACCCACAGAGAGCTGCTATCAGAAAGAATGCCTGACGTGTTTTGGACGTAATCTCGTCTTTGTTTACATTAGCAAGCCTCGCTAACACTCAGAGCTAACCTGTACTGGAGAGCACATGTGTTTAAGAAGCAGGAAATAAAAAGGAACTCACCTTGTGATAAACCTGCAAGAGAAAAAGCATTTGAGCTCCATACTGTTTCAGAGATAATCCTTGATGTGGTTTAGAACAGGATGGCGTTTTATCACAGCAGAATTTAACTTTATCTCGGGTAGAATTCTGATCAGGCATTAGCTCCGCCTCCTCTTCTTTTTTTTTCAAGCTAAGGACCCAAAATCCGCGTTTCTCTAACAGCTCCAAAAGAGGGACATGAGGGATTTCTAAAATGCATGATCTGTTTGTATTTTGAGAAAAACACATCATAGACATGTTTTTATATATTTGTATATATCTGAGACCCAAAATATATGCCTAAAAATATCCCTTCTTTCTTTTTCTGCAAGCAGTGGTTACAGGGTGTGTCCTTAAAATGTGTGTGAATATATGGTTGTAATACAATTACAACTCACTTCAATCCACAAATTCTTCATTTTTTTTGAAGCAAATTGACTCACGTTCATTTTAAGCGTTACGTCTCAACACAGGATTAAATTATTTATTTACATGCACGTAAGAGCACACACAAACTGAACATTTTGCTATCTGGAAGGTGCTATCTGTGCTTTGTCTTAAGGTCTGACTTCTCTTTAAGGTAAATAACGAGTTAAGAGACATTTCTGCAAGTATTTCTCTCCTGAAACACGTGTGCCGGTATATGCTAATGATGAGTAACGCCCCATGCAAATCACAAGAGGCACAACATGGAATTACACGCCACTAAATTCCACAAATTCCTGATTTGTTTTGGAAGCAAATGGGAATCGGAACACCTTAGAAGTCCATTTGTAAGTGTTAAGACTCCATATGGGATTTAATGATTTATCAACATGCACATTTTTTGCAGTGTGCACACACATAGCACACAAACACACACACACACATTGAAAGTGGGAGGTGCTTTCTGTGTTTTGTTCTTAAAGTTGGCTTGAACTTATTTTTCTTGCAAGTATTTCTCTCTTGAAACACATGTCAATATATGTAAATGATGAATAACGCCTCAGGCAAATCACAACAGGGAAATAGACGCCACGAAATTCCACAAATTCCTGATTTGTTTTAGAAGCAAACATCCATTTGTAAGTGTTACGACTCAATACAGGATTAAATGACTTATTAACATGCACATTTTTTGCAGTCTGCACACACATAAGAGCACACACACACACACACACAACACACACACACACACACACACACACACACACCTTGTTTAATCGCTTTCATGGTGTATGATGACTAAAGAAACACATATGAAAGTCTTGCTAGCTGGAAGGTGCTATCTCTGCTATTTCTTAAAGTCTGGGGGTTGTTTAAGGTAAAGGTAAGAGACATTTGACATTTCCTCTGATAGCTTTTTTTAAAGTATTTCTTGAAACCTACACTCATATATGTAAATAATAAATATTGCCTCTTCGGAAGTCCACTTTTTCTAAGTGCTACGACCCAAAACAAGATTAAATGATTTATCAGAATGACATTTTTTTCCTGTCATGTACGAGCACACACACACACACACACACACACACACACACACACACACACACACACCTTGTTTAATCCCTTTCATGGCGGGTGGCTGTGCGGGCGGATGCTGTTTAAACAGAGCGGGCCCTTGATGTGGGGCCTCCGGGGGCCAGGGTCTGTGTGTGTGTGTGTGTGTGTGTGTGTGTGTGTGTGTGTGTGTGTGTGTGCCTCTGAGTTTTCTGGCCATGGGAACAATGGTCCTTTAGAATGTGAGGTTACTGGTGCGCTGACCCCTGGCAAATAAGAGCCATGTTCTGGCATTCCTGGCCTGATTGGCACTTTGAGCTCAAAGGAGACACAGGAAATGTGACCAGTGTAATTGGTTATATATTAGCGGAGCATTCTCCACCCCCCGTTTAAATGATGGAACATTCTTCAGTGACACTTAGGTGGATGGGGCTGGGATTCCACCAGGAGAGAGGGGGATAAGAGAGAGGGTGGTTATACCAACTATGTGCAATATAATCAACAGACACATTTATATGCACACATTAAGACATCAATGAAAGCACAACAATCAATATGTACAAGATAACAATCATTTCAATATCTTTGAGAAATGTACATTAGTGCAAGACTGTCCCTAGCAGCGTGATAAAGTGATAAAGTGATTAAGTAACTATTAAAATAGATATCACAGTAAAACATTGTGCATTCTGATTCTGATTGAGAGGCAAAGAAAAGTGACCAGAGGTGGGAAGGAGTGGAGTACAAATACTTCGTTACTGTACTTAAGTACATTTTTCTGGTATCAGTACTTTAATCCACTACTTACTTTTCTGACGACTTTTTACTTTGACTTCTTACATTTTGAACACAAATACCTGAACTTTCTGATCATTATTATTTAGAGTCATTGCGTGCCTATTGATTTGAACACGATCCGTGTATCCATCATTTCCTGGTCTTCTCTAAAGAAGAGGGACCAATGAAAACGTTGTCATGTTGCCGTTGTTCAGCATGGAAATATTCATTAGCTAACAATGACATTATTGTTCTATTAATATAAAGGGAGGTCAGGTACTCTTTAAAACAGCTGCTAGTTATGGGTACTTTTTACTTAAGTACATTTCAAAGCCCTCTTTACTTTTACTTGAGTAAAGAAGTTTAGTCAGTACTTCTACTTTCACCAGAGTATTTTTAAACACGAGTATCTGTACTTCTACTTGAGTAAAGGATGTAAAGGAGAAAGTACCCATGTGGGGTCACTTCTGGTGTATTTACCCCCGTGGAGGAGAAGGTTCTGTGAGGTCATGATATGTTTCAGCGTTTCTCTCTCTGAAGCGTGGCGGCAAATCAGGAGCTTGACCTCTGACCCCAGGGTCTTTGAGTTCAGTTCATGAAGGCTTCATCCTCCTGTGTGATGCATTCAGAGGAGGGGAGTAACTCAGTACATTTACTCAAGTATACTACACTTAAGTACGACTGTGAGATACTTCGATATACTACCCTGTAGTATACAAAGTCATTCAAACTAGCTGCACCTTTACCAGCTTTGAGAACACTTTAATGATCAATCATTATAAAACATATCATATATATTATTCTGAAATGGACCAATCTGCACAATGACTACTTTCACTGTCGCTACTTTCACTATATTTTGATGATAATACTTTTCTACTTTTACTTGAGGAACATTTTGAATGCAGGACTTTTACTGTAACAGAGTATTCCTACACTCTGGTACTTCTACTTTTACTCAAGTACATGATCTGAGTACTTCTACTTTTACTCAAGTACAAGATCTGAGTACTTCTACTTTTACTCAAGTACAATATCTGAGTACTTCTACTTTTACTCAAGTACAGAGGAGGAGGAGGAAGAGGAAGAGGAAAAGGAGGAAGAGGAAGAGGAAGAGGAGGAAGAGTGAGTTATTTTCCCCTGAAGCCTGCATTCCTCCCTCTACACTGATTGGAGGATGAATGGTAGCGATGGTGCTCACGTTCTCTGAGGTGATCTTATCTCCACCCATTTACAACTAAATGCTTGTTGGGATAGTTTAGATAACATTAGTCTGACACACACACACACACACACACACACACACACACACACACACACACACACACACACACACACACACACACCTTGGTTTGTGGCCTCAGGGCTAAATGCTTAGCATACAGATGTGCTCTTAAATAACTAGTGGTTGTCAGTTTCTGTGAGTCAGGCCATTACACCCTGTAGTGACCGATATATTCACTGGAGGCAGGTCACACTTGTGTTAATTAAAAGTGAATTACAGCAAAGTCCAATTAACCTTATTATCTCACCTGGTCCACTACACACTTGGTGATTCTCACATATTTTTGCACCCTGCATTTAATAACTTCATTTGAGTGACCAGATGTTTAAACGGTCACTTTTTTCCAACCTTACAGACTTCCATCAGCTTCCTACTCTCACACATCCTATGAAAACCATGATTGATTCTCAAAATGAACGTACCACCCTCTCCCATCATCACAGAAAAAGGTATTTGGGTTTGCTGAAGTTCACATAAAGCTGATTATAAGAAAACTGTTAGTAAAAGTGGTCACCATTTGGATGATAGAAATTCAGTTTGACAGAAAAAGCGTGCAAAAAAAAGACAGCTGGACTTTGATAAAATCCTTGTAATAAATCCTTATATAACAAGTCGTACAAAAAGTAATTCCTCACATCATATGTCCTGCAACACGTGTTCATTTCAGCTTGTTACATGCATGCATACAGTCGTTTCAAAATAACATTTCATCTTCACGGGAAACAACTTGTTAGGCCTAGTTCATCATAAAGTTGAATCTAATCTAATCTAGTTCATCATCTTTGCGATAAAAATCTACGTAAGTTAGGAGACAAATAAATGAATTCTGGTGTCACAGGTAATGCACTACAGATTGAATCCCTCCTCTTAGTAAATATAGGTGTTTAACCCCTGAAAAGAGAAGTAAAAAACAGCCTCCACCATCAATATATTCTCTATCAGATCTGCAGCCTCATCTCAGATTCAAACATCTCAATGTGTTTCCTAACAGTCTGAATGCACTTCAGGTTCCCCTGCCTGCAAACAAGCCTATTTAAAGGTCACCTATCATGCAAAATCCTCTTCTTCATGTCTCTTCTACATCACCATGTGTCCCCTCTTCTTCATGTCTCTTCTACATCAACATGTGTCCCCTCTTCTTCATGTCTCTTCTACATCAACATGTGTCCCCTCTTCTTCATGTCTCTTCTACATCAACATGTGTCCCCTCTTCTTCATGTCTCTTCTACATCAACATGTGTCCCCTCTTCTTCATGTCTCTTCTTCATCAACATGTCCCCTCTTCTCCATGTCTCTTCTACATCAACATGTGTCCCTCTTCTTCATGTCTCTTCTACATCAACATGTGTCCCCTCTTCTTCATGTCTCTTCTACATCACCATGTGTCCCCTCTTCTTCATGTCTTCTACATCAACATGTGTCCCCTCTTCTTCATGTCTCTTCTACATCAACATGTGTCCCCTCTTCTTCATGTCTCTTCTTCATCAACATGTGTCCCCTCTTCTTCATGTCTCTTCTACATCAACATGTGTCCCCTCTTCTCCATGTCTCTTCTACATCAACATGTGTCCCCTCTGTGTAAAGAGACCCTGAAAGTTTCAGGAACAAAGATTCTCTCTCTTTTTCTCCTGATCCATTTCTATAAAAACCTGTCTGAAAATGAGCTGATCAGATTTTGGCCACTTTGTGATGTCATAACGATGTTTTGTCTTGTGTAACCATTAGCCAATCAGCAACCAAGGTAACCCCCCCCCCACCTTATCACCTGAATCTCCTCCTAGAGCACCATTGAGTTCTTTGTAACCAAATCTCTCTCAGAGGGGCGTGGGGAGGGGCTCCTTATTTTCATCTAAAGTAACAGACAGAGAATCAGCACTTTGGAAACAGGGCTGAAACAGAGGGGATTATGGGATGCTGCAATGATCTGTTTGGTGTTTCAGCCAATCAGAGACAGGTTCTGGATATATCTGAGACCTGTGATATATTGATGAAAAACTGTATAATAGGGGACCTTTAAAACTGTTCCACCACATATGTCTGCCACACTATAAACATTGTCCTCGTCCACAACCATGACTCTCACCCCAACTATTTTCTATATCTGTTCTCCAGCCTGCACACATGTACTCCACTTTCCCTCGCCTCGTATGTGTGAATGTAAGGAGGGCGAGTTGATTCATATCCCCGGTTTTTCTCCATCAGAACCAGAGCATTCCTCTCATTCCTGCGTGAGGTGAACCCCGGGGTCCAGAGGAAGAGAAAAGGCATGTCTGTGGACGTCAGTGACTCATCTGTCTTTATTCAAAGAGGCCGCCACTGTTGGCTCTGAGTTTTCACAATTCTTCATCTTCCTGTAAACGCCCCAGGGGGCTGTATTTCAAACGGGGAGAAATGTTGAGTTTCAGAGAGTATTGATCGGGTTCAAAGAGAACATTCTTGGGAAAAGAGTTAAAGAGGACATGTACTTATTTTCAGGTTCATATTTATATTTAGTGCCTCTACTGTGACATGTTTACATCTCTCTAAAGAGGCCCTATTATGCTGTTTTGGGGTTTCCTTTCCTGTAGTGTATTATAGAGGTTGTTGGTGAACATCAAAGCATGGAAACACGTCACAGTTGAGGCAGTTGTAAAAGCTATCAGATAAATATGACGTAAACAGTACAATAATGGCTTCCAAAATGCAGTGGAGAAGAAGTATAAAGTGAACACACTCTGGGTAATCAACTCCAGGTAAAAGTACCTCGAAATTGTACTTATACACTATTTGAGTATATGTACTTCAATACATTACACCACAGCAATTCACTTAATAACTATCCCCTTAGCCTATCACGTACAATGTGTTGGAGCGCTAGCCAATAAGAGCGCGAGTGTTATAGTGATGTATTAGTATGTGGGAGAGAAACTCCCTCTGGAGGAAACACAGGGATTTTAGCCTCTGCAGACCATTGACATGCACAACAACCAATATATAAACACACTACAGGAAAGGGACCACCCCCAAAACAACAGAATAGGGCCTCTTCTTTAAAGCCTGTGTCATCCATCAGGTTGATCTGATGGAGGAAGACAAGATGTCTCCTGAGAGAGACAGAGGATCACACACATGCACACATGGACATGGCACTTGGCAAAGACACAGCGAATGAAAACACTCTCGCAAACAGAGACACAGGGATTACACAGGCATTTAACAAGCTCTTTGTGGAGGTCAAAGTTGAACAAAGGCCCCTCAGGGAAAAGGCGGGTGGAGGGGAAACAAAAGGGGGGAGAGCTGGGGAATGTGGGGGTATGAGGGGAGAGAAACACACATTAGAGACTCATTTCACCATCAGAGGTGGGAAGGAGTGGAGTACAAATACTTTGTTACTGTACTTAAGTACATTTTTCTGGTATCAGTACTTTACTCCACTACTTATTTTTCTGACCACTTTTTACTTTCTACTTCTTACATTTTGAACACAAATACCTGTACTTTCTACTTCTTACTTTTTGAACACAAATACCTGAACTTTCTACTTCTCACATGTTCCAAACAGGCTGGTTCCTTTAGTTTGAATGTGTGTTTGGTGGCGTGATCATTATTATTTAGAGTCATTGCGTGCCTATTGATTTGAACACGATCCGTGTATCCATCATTTCCTGGTCTTCTCTAAAGAAGAGGGACCAATGAAAACGTTGTCATGTTGCCGTTGTTCAGCATGGAAACATTCATTAGCTAACAATGACATTATTGTTCTATTAATATAAAGGGAGGTCAGGTACTCTTTAAAACAGCTGCTAGTTATGGGTACTTTTTACTTAAGTACATTTCAAAGCCCATACTTCTTTACTTTTACTTGAGTAAAGAAGTTTAGTCAGTACTTCTACCTTTACCAGAGTATTTTTAAACACGAGTATCTGTACTTCTACTTGAGTAAAGGATGTGTGTACTTTTGACATCTCTGCATTCCTTTTAGTCTTTAACCTACTGAATGAAACAGATTTTGAACCCTGCGTTATTTTAAATCAAAGTTAAAAACCTTTCTTTTTACTGCAGTCTACCCTGAGATCCTTTAACCGTGCCTTATCATTGCACTTTTAGCTGCAACCATTATTTTATTGCTTTTATGAATTGTATTTTTGAATGATTATGTATGTGAAGCACTTTGAATTGCCTCTGTGTCTTAAACTGTGCTGTACAAAGATGCAACACATTGTCATTGGTGTAAAGAAGGAACACATCTGTTATCTAAAACACATCGGAGAGGGATAAGGGTTAAAATGCAGCCGTGTAATCCATCATGTTTCATCCTGTCAAAGCAGCTTTTAGAGAGCTATAGATAAGACAAGGATCCATGTAATGCTCCTGAAATGTGTGATAGAGAAGCAGTCCTCAGTGAAAGGACCACCCAGGGACCCTGAACTCGTGAAGATGAGGGGTTATTTTAGGACGTCGCAATAAAAATCGATCTTATAGTGAAAAAATGCCAATACTCTTTTGAAATCCATCATAATGTCTTGTGCTTTAGTGATTTAAAACACAAATATGACATATTTTACAGCAGAAATGGTCACATAAGGTGTTTAATAAGTGACATTAATTTATTTTTCTTGCTATTTCTCTGTACTTGACAAAGGCTTTCCACATTTACAAGACTGAAGTGCTCTCTAAAGGACAAAATGATAAACCATAATCCCAAGTCCTGCTCATGACACATGTATTTCATCGAATGTACAAACACCTTTCGCATTAGAGGTAAATGAATTAAAAAAGATATGCCTTTATTTCGTAATTTTCCCTACATGCACCGACAAGAAACTGTCCAATTTTGAGCTAAACCAGTCAGAATAATTCAATAAACTCACTCCCAAAGCCCTGTCAATTAAGCAAATGACTATTAAATACAGTCAAATGCATCCTAAAGAGTATATATAATGTTTTTCCAGAGACACATGATTGATAATAACCCAGGTTATGATTTAGGGAGGTTTCACTGCCTTACAGCTCCACAGAGGGTCACTCCAGGTCAAAGAGAGATTTCTGGACCAACAGCTCCCTCTACTGTCTGCTCTGTATTATTAAAGGTCCCCTATTATACTGTTCTTCATCAATATATCACAGGTCTCAGATATATCCAGAACCTGTCTCTGATTGGCTGAAACACCAAACAGATCATTGCAGCATCCCATAATCCCCTCTGTTTCAGCCCTGTTTCCAAAGTGCTGATTCTCTGTCTGTTACTTTAGATGAAAATAAGGAGCCCCTCCCCACGCCCCTCTGAGAGAGATTTGGTTACAAAGAACTCAATGGTGCTCTAGGAGGAGATTCAGGTGATAAGGTGGGGGGGGGGTTACCTTGGTTGGTGATTGGCTAAAGGTTACACGAGCCAATAAACCGTTATGACATCATAAAGTGGCCAAAATCTGATCAGCTCATTTTCAGACAGGTTTTTATAGAAATGGATCAGGACAAAAAGAGAGAGAATCTTTGTTCCTGAAACTTTCAGAGTCTCTTTACAAAGAGGGGACACATGTTGATGTAGAAGAGACATGAAGAAGAGGGGACACATGTTGATGTAGAAGAGACATGGAGAAGAGGGGACACATGTTGATGTAGAAGAGACGTGAAGAAGAGGGGACACATGTTGATGTAGAGGAGACATGAAGAAGAGGGGACACATGTTGATGTAGAAGAGACATGAAGAAGAGGGGACACATGTTGATGTAGAAGAGACATGAAAAAGAGGGGACACATGTTGATGTAGAAGAGACGTGAAGAAGAGGGGACACATGTTGATGTAGAAGAGACTTGAAGAAGAGGGGACACATGTTGATGTAGAAGAGACTTGAAGAAGAGGGGACACATGTTGATGTAGAAGAGACATGAAAAAGTGGATTTTGCATAATAGGTGACCTTTAAATTGATATCATATTACAGGAGTTGTATTCTCATTATCACCAGGAGGGGGCGGGCTTCTCTCAGGACGAACTAATGTGAGAGGACAGGAGGAAGCCAGGGATAGAGAGAGGCTTTAAACAGAATGAAGGACACTGTGTTTACTCACTGTTGCCTATAGATGGCGCTGTGGCATAGTTTACAGTTATACTCACCTAAAACTTACTGTATCACATATAAGGTTTCAAGGCTTTATCATCATGTGCACATTAGTGTCAATGAAAGACTGAAGTCCCAGGCTCCTCCAACAGAGCAACATGAACATATATAGGACATAGAACAAATAAAACAGATAAAATAGTGCAATGGTGGATTATAACTAAGTACATTTACTCAAGTTCCTTACTTAAGTACACATGTGAGGTGCTTAAGCCTTTACGTTTTTTCTTTCTGTGCCACTTAATACTTTTAGCTTTTTTTTTGTCGTGCATTTATTTAAGAAGAAGATGAACCTTTATTTTATCCCCAAGGAGAAATTCAGGTGTTCTCAGAACAATATACACACATGCACAGGACCTGTACACAGTAAGTCTGAATATGCATACATATACATCGACATACAGTATACAAACACCTGCGGTTGGGGTTCGGTGCCTTGCTTTACGGCACCTCGGCAGGGCTCAGCAGGTAAACTGGCACCTCTTCAGCAATCAGTCCATACTATTATTTTGGTCCGATCGGGACGTGAACCGGCGACTTTATGTAGCTGCTTTGCAAATTAAGATTTTAACAATACAATAGTTATAATAGCTCTGACTGTCTTTCTGTCAGAAATATGGAATCTATCACGCTACCTAGTTTCCTGACACATTTTAATACAAATACGTATATAAGGCAAACCTATTTCCAGGATTTGCTTACCTTTTACACCATTTACCAAATACAGTGTAAATGGGGGTAATTTCATCATCCCATCGTTTTTGCAACTTTGTAAGCACACATTGTCAAAGAAAAGAAGAAGGAGTAAGCAACACATGTAGAACAAAAGGAAAATAAATAAGTGAATGAACAACCAACCCCTACAAAACACAGAAACATTAGAAAAAAGATTGCATAAAAAGCTTAAAAGACACATTTTCTGCTTTAAAAAATGCATTATTTAATCAAACAATACAGTTTAATAAACACACTGTTTGTGTACATCCTGTATACTCTGACCTCGCTGTGAGTGAGAGGAGAGAGCTTACCTGCAGGGATCCACACTGTGCGTTATTCATTATACATGCATTTGTATCGTTGTGTGTGTGTGTGTGTGTGTGTGTGTGTGTGTGTGTGTGTGTCTATGCTACACACCAGCTAGTTGTTTTTCTCAGCGGCTCTTCACAGTTTTATTTTTGAAGACTCTGACCTCTGCATTCCTGCGGTGAGTGTGTCTGTGAAAAGAAAACAACCTTCAAAAACCTGGCGCTGAAATTCTGACATTTCAGCAGAAGTGCAGGTGTGTGTGTGTGTCTGTGTGTGTGTGTGTGTGTGTGTGTGTGTGTGTGTGTGTGTGTGTGTGCTGCTTGCTGAACTATTTCAGGGAAACAAACAGCTGAGCAGATTATTCCTGTAAGAAAACGTGAAAGGCTTTCATTATGCACTCATTTCTCATTGTGCAATATGACCTTTTTTATGAGTTTTCCAACACTTTCATTATATTTTCTTGGGAAAATATGAACTTCATATCTGTATTTACAATCAGGACACAGTGCTTTGTCCCTCTGACGCTATTACTGACAAGTCTTTACAAACAGAAATATATTTTTTTACGGTAAAGCAAATATGCTGCTTATTTTTTGGATGAACTTCAGGTTCAAATCACTTAATAGTTGAGTGAGTTTAGAGTTTGTGTAGCGCCAACATTCCCAATGAATAGTCGCTAGAGGCTAAGGTAGGCTCATCACTTTTTGGCTCCTACAGTTTGTACATGAGGAAATATCACAGTCTTAAGGCTAGAGCCTGCTGGATATATATATCGTGGTTCATCCTCGTGGGAAGAATTGTAAATGTGTGCAATGGTGAGTGTCTGAAAATGAGCTCATTTCATGCACATCACATTGCAAATTCAAGTTTTTATGAATCCCACTCAGATACTTCAACAGGGTGATGCAAGTGTTTCATAGTGTCGTTAAACTAAATGATTACATGTGCATCTTGTTAAATGTTTATGTGGAGTGGACTCTCACGGTATAATTGATCATGTCTGATTGGTTAAACAGATTTCTCTTTCCTCCCTGGTTGGGAATGTATTCAAGCAGTAGTGGTTGCAACAACAATTGTGATGCATACACTAGAGCAGGGATGTCAAACTCAATTTCATCGCGGGCCACATCAGCATTATGGTTGCACTCAAAGGGCCGGTTGTAACCTTAAGACTATATACATATATAAATATATAATATATATTAAATAATGTATTATATTACATTATTGGCTCTGCATTGGACTATTATCAGTTCTGGTAATAACTTCATAAATAACTAAGTCTGAAAGCAGAAGTCTAGGGGAAATAATTGAAAGCAAATATTTAACATTTACACCAATTGTATTGTAAATTATGTTCTCAAGCTCTTGCAGGGCCACATAAAATGAGGTCTTGAGTTTGACATCCTGCACTAGAGGCATGTTTCCAGGAATGTAAAAGGAAGCTGTCATAAGTGTAGTAGCACTTCATAGCTGTAGGATGCTGTAATGGTTAGCTTCACCGTCTGAGTGTCCGGTATGCGAGGTGACGTCAGTGGAAACACTGGGAGGAAGGAGGTTTCTCAGCGGGGGGTCGATGCTGGGATTCCTCAGGTTCCTGGATGTCTGCGCTAACATAGTAAGCAGGAAACCTATTACTCACATTAGCCAGAGACATTCATGATTACGTCACTAGTGCAGGAAAAATGTATTTGAAGTTAGTCAACATTTTAGAAGATGCCGAAGTTAGCATTTCTCTGGTTTCCTTGAAAAATGCTAATAATTGTTTTCCATTGAATTTCGGTCTTTTGAAAACGTACGTTTATGATACTTACACGTTTTGATCAGCAGGATAATCTCCACATATTAACACTGATTTTTGAAGCATAAAGCAATTGCCAGGACTAAAAAGTAAGATAAGATTGATATTTATCTCATGTCTGCGGAGACAGGAAGCTACAGTTAGCAGGCACTTAGCTTAGTTAGCTTAAAGACTGGGAACAGGGCTAAGTATGTGTGGATATTTAAAACCATATCATGATCCTTAAGAAGTACAAAGCTAACGTTAGGCTATAAAGGAACTACAGCATGGTCACTTGACTTCACGTCACCACCGCTAAGCTAAACGCGGCTAATGTTGGGCTATAAAGGAACTACAGCACGGTCACATGACTTCACGTCACCACCGCTAAGCTAAAGGCGGCTAATGTTGGGCTATAAAGGAACTACAGCACGGTCACATGACTTCACGTCACCACCGCTAAGCTACAGGCGGCTAATGTAGGGCTATAAAGGAACTACAGCACGGTCACATGACTTCACGTCACCACCGCTAAGCTAGAGGCAGCTAATGTTGGGCTATAAAGGAACTACAGCACGGTCACATGACTTCACGTCACCACCGCTAAGCTAAAGGTGGCTAATGTTGGGCTATAAAGGAGCTACAGCACGGTCACATGACTTCACATCACTACTGCTAAGCTAAAGGAGGCTAATGTTGGGCTATAAAGGAACTACAGCACGGTCACATGACTTCACGTCACCACCGCTAAGCTAAAGGCGGCTAATGTTGGGCTATAAAGGAACTACAGCACGGTCACATGACTTCACGTCACCACCGCTAAGCTACAGGCGGCTAATGTAGGGCTATAAAGGAACTACAGCACGGTCACATGACTTCACGTCACCACCGCTAAGCTAGAGGCAGCTAATGTTGGGCTATAAAGGAACTACAGCACGGTCACATGACTTCACGTCACCACCGCTAAGCTAAAGGTGGCTAATGTTGGGCTATAAAGGAGCTACAGCACGGTCACATGACTTCACATCACTACTGCTAAGCTAAAGGAGGCTAATGTTGGGCTATAAAGGAACTACAGCACGTTCACATGACTTCACGTCACCACCGCTAAGCTAAAGGTGGATAATGTTGGGCTATAAAGGAACTACAGCACGGTCACATGACTTCACGTCACCACCGCTAAGCTAAAGGAGGCTAATGTTGGGCTATAAAGGAACTACAGCACGGTCACTTGACTTCACGTCACCACCGCTAAGCTAAAGGTGGCTAATGTTGGGCTATAAAGGAACTACAGCACGGTCACATGACTTCACGTCACCACCGCTAAGCTAAAGGAGGCTAATGTTGGGCTATAAAGGAACTACAGCACGGTCACATGACTTCACGTCACCACCGCTAAGCTAGAGGCAGCTAATGTTGGGCTATAAAGGAACTACAGCACGGTCACATGACTTCACGTCACCACCGCTAAGCTAAAGGTGGCTAATGTTGGGCTATAAAGGAGCTACAGCACGGTCACATGACTTCACATCACTACTGCTAAGCTAAAGGAGGCTAATGTTGGGCTATAAAGGAACTACAGCACGGTCACATGACTTCACGTCACCACCGCTAAGCTAAAGGCGGCTAATGTTGGGCTATAAAGGAACTACAGCACGGTCACATGACTTCACGTCACCACCGCTAAGCTACAGGCGGCTAATGTAGGGCTATAAAGGAACTACAGCACGGTCACATGACTTCACGTCACCACCGCTAAGCTAGAGGCAGCTAATGTTGGGCTATAAAGGAACTACAGCACGGTCACATGACTTCACGTCACCACCGCTAAGCTAAAGGTGGCTAATGTTGGGCTATAAAGGAGCTACAGCACGGTCACATGACTTCACATCACTACTGCTAAGCTAAAGGAGGCTAATGTTGGGCTATAAAGGAACTACAGCACGTTCACATGACTTCACGTCACCACCGCTAAGCTAAAGGTGGATAATGTTGGGCTATAAAGGAACTACAGCACGGTCACATGACTTCACGTCACCACCGCTAAGCTAAAGGAGGCTAATGTTGGGCTATAAAGGAACTACAGCACGGTCACTTGACTTCACGTCACCACCGCTAAGCTAAAGGTGGCTAATGTTGGGCTATAAAGGAACTACAGCACGGTCACATGACTTCACGTCACCACCGCTAAGCTAAAGGAGGCTAATGTTGGGCTATAAAGGAACTACAGCACATTCACATGACTTCATGTCACTACTGCTAAGCTAAAGGAGGCTAATGTTGGGCTATAAAGGAACTACAGGATGGTCACATGACTTCACGTCACCACTGCTAAGCTAAAGGAGGCTAACGTTGGGCATAATGACATTTGCTCGTCTCCTTTAGACACAAACCACAGACCTTATTTCAGGCTAATAACAAAAAACCCATTCAAAAAACGTTAACTTCCAGACAAGGGAACAGGAAATACTAAAATGCTGACTCATTAATGGAATGGAGGACTCATTACTGAACCACTCTATTGTATTTCTCTTTTCCCTTGGTCCTATATTTGCTCCTTTGTACAATTGTATTCCTCCTACTGTGTCAATGTACAATAAACCCAATTTGTATATGTTTTTCTGTACAGTTATGAGGCGACACAACATTTCTTCATTAGTAAAACATCATTAGAAACAACTACAGCCATGTTTCAAGTCCCCAGCACAGAGATACTTTCCTGAGGTGCGTGTGCAGGTTTTCAAATGTTTTGGGTCAGCGGTTTTCCTTATGATTAAAACAGAACACCCAAATTCCTCACCTCCTTCCAAGATTTTTTGGAAAAGTATTGAGAGCTTTTGGACAAAGGCTTGTTTCAACTCACAATGGGGAGAAATAGCCCTGCACTATATTTAGCTGTGGGTTTGTTTTGAACACATACAGTACATGCGTGAATAGGGTGTGTAGCTTGTCCAGGTTTGTTTTTGTAGGTTTTACGCATATAGTCCAGGTTCTGTTGATTCTGCACGGATATATTTAGCTGATGGTCACTAAAGACCTGGGTGTGGAAAAAGCTGAGCTTGAAAAAATGAAAAGCAAATGTTACAAGCTCATCATACTTCAGGTGTAAAGAGAAAGATTATTGCGTTATCAATAAATGACTGTTTTTATGACACAAAAACAATGTTACTTTCAATTTATCTGTGCTAATTTGCCCAAATTAGTGAAGAATATTCCTAAAGAAATATAATAAATGTGTTTATTTAGCACGCTTGTTTTCTCATTACTTATTTATCATGAATTGATTATGCAAACATTTTGTTATTGAAGATATTTTAAGTCGTTTTCAAGAACTTTTGTGTAATTTGATTCAGTGACTCTTTATATCCTGTCTAAAACGTTGAACTGTTGGGATTGGTCAACTGCTTAGAGATGTCCCGCCCCTTAGCCTATCACATACAATGTGTTGGAGCGCTAGCCAATAGGAGTGCGAGTGTTACATGTCAATATAATCCGGAAGTAAACAAAGGCGTCCAATGGAGGCGTTTCAGGCGAGGGGGAGGGAACACACAGATTTTATCCTTTGCAGACCATTTACATGCACTAAAACCTATATTACACACTACCGGAGAACTAAAACCCCAAAAAGCAGAATATGGCCTCTTTAAGAGATCACCAAAGATATTACAGTTCATTATCAGTGGGGCATGAATGTCAGAACCACATTTTATGACATTTAACTATCATAGATGGCGAAAAAGTCAGGTAAACACACTCATTATGATATGTCTTTTTTGGAAACACCAGTGTCTTTTGTATATTTCTATCGAGTACTCAGCCTGGACCAAATGGATGAACCCACTTACATTGTTATGCCTAAAGTAACATTGCTGGCATGGATAAAAAGTTATCCAAATGTTACCAATTAATGAAGTAATGTCTCCGTTCTAAAACTTGATCTGATCTGAAGACAGAAAAATAAAGTATTTCAGGCAGGACATTATCAGTTCATAAATGATTTCAGACCTATTTTGAGCCTGTCTGTATGACTCAGTCTGAGCTTATCCTCAATCTGCTCGTCCACATCACACAGTCTCGTTATTAAACAGCCCTCATGGCTCTCATTCGCCAAACCAGCTGTGGTGCTGGCGTTGATCTCCGACAAGAAGTGAGTCAGACCCAGTCATGTCCCTGGACAGAAAGCCTGAGTAGAAAACTGTTTTCATCACGCTACACTTCTTGGACCCGATTTAAAACAAATGTTTGATCCCGATTGATTTTTATAGTCAACATATTTTCTAATTATTTCCGTTCATGACCACCAACATTTGTTTTCTCGCTTCAATAGTCTGAATGTACCCTGATTTTTAGGTTTACAATCCCTTGCTACACCCCTCCAAATACTGGCTATTTTACTAGGACTTGTTTTTGGTACTCTGAATGTTGCTGCTTCGAATGCACTTTTGCTGTGTCTCAAATCAAGTACTTCTATATTTACATTAGCTGTTTTGAGTGCATAAGGGCTTCCCAATACCAAAACTGTCAAAATGGCACTATGAATACCCTGATTGACACTCATAGGTGCGTGAGACAGGACACTTCTAACACTCAAAGACCACCATCTTGGCTATAAAACAGATGTTGTGCGACTAGCTGCAATGTGGTTGCTCTGTTAAACACAGCACTATTCCAATAAAAGGTTCAACATGAGGGTTTTTTTGCACTATTTAGGCAACTTACCTCCTCACTGGTATCCGAAAGAAGCGACTGTTAAATTGTTATGGTGAACATATGGTTCACCATTGATGTGATGGACACATCATGATGTTTTTGTGCATGTAAATGGTCTGCAAAGGCTAAAATCCCTACGTTTTTTTACACCGTAGTATTGCCACGTTTATTTGACTAAATGATCTGAGTACTTTTCCAAAAGGATCATGGGATGAAATAGTTTCTCCGTCTTAAATTTCACCTTTTTCTGTGTCGAAAGACATGTTTAATTTACAGAAGGCCACCCACGCTGCCTACTTCTCTAACGTGATTTACTGTAGGTAGTTTAAATAATAGACCTTAATTAGAATCATTTATACATCATTTCTCATTGGTTGTGAACTTGGGCATTATTCTCATGACTCCTCGTTACATAAAAGGTCATTTATCTCCCACTCTGATGTTTTAGAGATATTATTTCACACAGTCATTTGTGTAATTGTGTGAGAGAGTCAGAGAGTCTGTGTTTCAGAGGCGTTGTGATCTCTGTGGCTGTAACAGGGCTGTTGTCTCTGTGAAATGTCAACATTAGTACAACACAGACTGTCTGCGTCTCCGCACAATGGGACTGTTGTCTCAGTGTCAAAGACAGGCACAGTGTTTAAAGTCGGGACACTTGGGAAAGCTTAGCTTGGCTCTGTTTTACTACATTTTCTGCTATGATGGCTGAAACAGGCTTTTTGCTGAGATCACAGACCGACCGACATGAAAGACCATTTTGAGCCCCGAGCCTGGAAATGTGCAACAACTGATGATGATTATTCAGTCACACACACCCTCCTCTTCTTCTGTCCCGGCATATCTCGCATAAGGATCTGATGGTGCGGATCTTTGAAAGCTTGTAAATGAATCCGCACAGCAGCTTGTGTTGCCTCTGAGACTTTACAGATTTACATGAAAAGATAAAAAATGACCACGTGTTTATGATTAGGATTGTGTGTTTTCCATATTTCCACATATTTCTAAGTAAAGTAGAAATCATCCCATCCTTCTGTTACTGCTTTGGATGTGTGCATTTCTTTAAACATCTTCCAAAATTACAGCCTTTTAAGGACGACATGTGTGGGAGAGAAACTCCCTCTGGAGCGAACACAGGGATTTTAGCCTTTGCAAACCATTTACACGCACTAAAACATATAGATTATATATAATAAAGATCTCTCAGGCAGAGTGAATCTGGCTGTTGCTTTTTCCACATCACACATAACACACACACTTGTAGACGCACCTGTGCAAACACACACAGTTCTGTGTACATGAGCTTAAAGAGGTCAGCAGTGAAAACTAGATTTCAGCCAAGGACCAGAGAGAGAAGTAATACCATGGATCCTGCAAACAACTAAATGTGTCTTACCTATGACACTGGCAGCAACACAAATATAAAAGTAGAAGCCATGTCTTTCTTCCCTGAACATTAATTATGAGTAAATATTAAAGAAAATTGTTCTAGACCTGGAGTTTAATCATTTTGCCTAAACACAAAAGCAAAATACCAGACGCTTAACTTTCTTATGACAAAAGTTTCCAGAAAGAGATGAGGTGTATTAGTTGAGGTGTGTGTGTGTGTGTGTGTGTTGTGTGAGTGTGTGTGTGTGTATTCATGGTAATTTAATCTGTTGTAATATTGCAGAAGGCACCATTGTTTATTCTCCTTTATTTGAAACAGATTTACTAATCAATACAGTTTTTAAAGATGATAAACAGCTGTGATTATTAGATATAAAAAATGTTTCCTGGGAGTTTAAACATCACGCAGTCCTGCTGCCAACTCATGCGGAATCGATTATGAAGTGAAAGCAGAATATGTTGGAGGTTTGTTGACATTCGGTGAGGGTGTGCTGGGTGAACATCGCTCACATGTGTGTTGCAACATATATCTCAAAAGTAATGTTTAACCAAGGCAGGATGTTCACATATTTAAAGAGTGAGTGAATACTGAAGCTGACAACCATTGTTTGAGGGCTGAAGAGAAAGGGATGAAGGTTTAAAGAGGCTGTTTGGGGTTTTCCCCTCTCCTGTAGTGTGTTCTATAGGTTTTAGTGCATGTAAATGGTTTGCAAAGGCTAAAATCCCTGTACCCCGATATACACCTTAACATCAGCAGGAGAGGACTCTTTAAAGTAGAGACACTATACTGATATACACCTGAATATCAGCAGGAGAGGAATCTTTAAAGTAGAGGCACTACATACTGATATACACCTGAACATCAGCAGGAAAGGACTCTTTAAAGTAGAAACACTACATACTGATATACACCTGAACATCAGCAGGAGAGGACTCTTTAAAGTAGAGACACTATACTGATATACACCTGAACATCAGCAGGAGAGGACTCTTTAAAGTAGAGGCACTACATACTGATATACACCTGAACATCAGCAGGAGAGGACTCTTTAAAGTAGAGACACTATACTGATATACACCTGAATATCAGCAGGAGAGGACTCTTTAAAGTAGAGACACTACATACTGATATACACCTGAACATCAGCAGGAGAGGACTCTTTAAAGTAGAGACACTACATACTGATATACACCTGAACATCAGCAGGAGAGGACTCTTTAAAGTAGAGACACTTCATGATATACACCTGAACATCAGCAGGAGAGGACTCTTTAAAGTAGAAACACTACATACTGATATACACCTGAACATCAGCAGGAGAGGACTCTTTAAAGTAGAGACACTACATACTGATATACACCTGAACATCAGCAGGAGAGGTCTCTTTAAAGTAGAGACACTACATACTGATATACACCTGAACATCAGCAGGAGAGGACTCTTTAAAGTAGAGACACTACATACTGATATACACCTGAACATCAGCAGGAGAGGACTCTTTAAAGTAGAGACACTTCACGATATACACCTGAAAATGAACAGAATATGACCCCTTTAAGAAACAGACTTACTGGAGTTATTGAAAATGTTCATCAGCCGGGGTCAGTCTGCCTAAGAGTTTGATCTTCTATAAGATATTAACTCTGGTATTAAGGATCTATTCAGTGCTCTGCAGACATCAGACATGTTTTGGTGGTCGATGTGAGTCAGAGCTTTCAGCCGCGGGGCGTTTTGGCACCGGAGACACCGGGCGATGCAGAGGAGACGCCGAAGGACTTAGTTAAGAGAGCAAACATTCTCATCCTTAATCCTCCCCAAAGTAAACTTGACACACCAGATTTGCCCAGGCCTCGGGACACCAGACAGGAAGTTGATACCTCCTTCTGCTTCCTCGGATAACTGAATGAGCTCCAATTGAGGTGTAAAGAGTTATTAAACAGTGAAGTAAAAGAATATAAAAGGTAGCCATAATGAAAGATAAATCTAGAAGGAGTTTCCTGATTCACTGGCCTATGTTAAAGCAAAAATATTTACATTTTTAAACCCCTAAAACATATCTGAAATAAAAGAAACCAGAAGCTATGATGACTTTGATACTACGATTATGTAAATAAAGATTGAAGCATAATTGGGATTTAGACTGACATTTAGCTTTAATAGGATTGTTCATAATCTATTTACCAAGGAAAGCAGTACAAGGTTTTGAGTTCATACAATAGATGTGTATTTTGTGTGTGTGTGTGTGTGTGTGTGCAGTGGGAAAACGGACACACCCAGGAGAGCCTGTACAGTATGTTGTTTCTCCTCAGATTCCAGTTTTGAAAGACATGAGCTGCTCTGCACAGGTTCAACTAGGAGTATATATATAAGTACAGAGGAGAGCTGGACATGGTCACTGTATATCAGTAAAACTGTCCCACATTGTTAAATAGTCAATCGTAACCCTATATGCCTAAATGCGACACTACACTATAGTTAAAAATTTTTTTTTGACAAAATCGAAATAATTGTGTCGCACATGGGACAGGTCCTCGTTACAATGCACCTAATGCTACAATAAAATAACATTTATTGATAACAATATGATGTTGTTTAAGTCTTAAATGGTGCCTGAAAGTCTTAAAAGCATGTCTCAGGTTATACAAATAAATCCGTTTTAAAACCCTAACCCTAACTCCATCATGTTTGGAGAATGTCAGTCAAACTTAGTTCAGATGTTTGCTCTTATTTTAAAAGAGATTCATTGAGCATGTTTTTATTTTACAGTAATTGTATATAGACAAGGATCTGCATGCAGAGAAGCCTTTGTGTTTTTGTAACACCTTGTGTGCTTCTATCAACCTTTGTGTGCACCTATATGCTTCATATACAGAATATATATGATTGTTTTCAGTGAATGCATGAACTGCGTGTGCACAGGTACAGAGTGTGTGAGAGTCTAAGGCTGGATCATTAGCTGATGGGGCACTTGGAGTTATTTGTACCAGTAGCTGTGCATGAAGGGAATGTTTTTCTAAAGCCTGACTGTGGAATGCACCGTTCAAACAGAGCGAGCCACTCACTGTACCTCCTTCCCTTCCTCACTGAAAACATCACCTCAGTGGGCAGAGGTGGGAAGTAGTGGAGTACAAATACTTTGTTACTGTACTTAAGTACATTTTTCTGGTATCAGTACTTTACTCCACTACTTATTTTTCTGACGACTTTTTACTTTGATTTCTTACATTTTGAACACAAATACCTGTACTTTCTACTTCTTACATTTTGAACCCAAATACCTGTACTTTCTACTTCTTACATGTTGAACACAAATACCTTACTTTCTACTTCTTACATTTTCCAAACAGGCTGGTTCCTTTAGTCTGAATGTGGTGTTTGGTGGCGTGATCATTATTATTTAGAGTCATTGCGTGCCTATTGATTTGAACACGATCCGTGTATCCATCATTTCCTGGTCTTCTCTAAAGAAGAGGGACCAATGAAAACGTTGTCATGTTGCCGTTGTTCAGCATGGAAACATTCATTAGCTAACAATGACATTATTGTTCTATTAATATAAAGGGAGGTCAGTACTCTTTAAAACAGCTTCTAGTTATGGGTACTTTTTACTGAAGTACATTTCAAACCCATACTTCTTTACTTTTACTTGAGTAAAGAAGTTTAGTCAGTACTTCTACTTTTACCAGAGTATTTTTAAACACGAGTATGTGTACTTCTACTTGAGTAAAGGATGTGTGTACTTTTGCCCTCTCTGTCAGTGGAACAGAATCATGCGTCTGTACAGTAAATGAAAATATCACACGTGGCTCGCGGGCGTTTATCTACCGGTGAGTCGGAGAGCATGTGCATACATATTCATGCAGCGTAACACGAGAGAGCAGAGACAGATCTGCTCAGTCTGGCCCAGGTTTCTTACACATAAGGGATGTTTGTGGTTGTGATAGCCTCCTCTCAAGTGCTGAGGATATTTGGAGTTTTTTGAATTCTTTACTGGAAACGTTTCCGCTTCTCCTTCCCTGGAGGCCGGCAGTGGTCAGATCGGACTGCGGGAGGAAGGTTTTACAGAAACAGGTGTGGTGTGAGGGGGATACAGTCAAGAACTCCTCCAGATTAAAGAGAGGGGGTTATTCAGAGATACTTTTTTGAGGATTGTGAAGCTGCAAATTCATGTGACTGTTACTTACAATCGACAAAGTTAGCTGATAGTTTTCTGTGTGGCTAACGAGCAACGATCGACACACAACATTGATTTACATTACATTTCATTTAGCTTAAACTTTTATCCAATGTGACATCCAATTAATGCAATCAACCAATAAGATACAAACTCAAAATAGCAAGAATCCTGCAGGTTCATTAGCTTCCAATTAGCCAACATTTATAAGTGTTACGTACAAAAGAGAGATTTTTAATTATTGGCCGAAGTGCTGTGTAAACAGGATGGTTTTCAGTTTGTTATTGAAAATATTAAACTATTATTAAACTATATTAAGACTATTAAACACCTGGGCTCTGTAAAGTTACGTGCACATCTTACAACATTCTCTTGCAAGAAACTGTTATAAAACATTAAAAACTGGCCCAATTTTAAAACGACTTCAATTATGGGATATAAGAGCAATCACATCGACCTTGTTCTCTGTCCTTTAAGATGGACATGTCTTGGGAAAGATGGTGTTTCGTAATATCCCATTATTGTTTTAGTGGTATTTAGTTTTCCGACAGGTTGGGATCTCGCTGAGGAAGAAGTAACGTCACCAGAATGGACTCCGGTAGAGAAAGCAAAACAAGTTGTAGAAAAACTCCTTATCCAATAACATCATCCTAACCACTTAATTGGAGAGGGAAAGCGAGACTAATAAAGTAATAACCTAACTCTTATTAGATTTAGCAGAGTTACACTGCTTCCTGCTGCAGACGCTTAAAGAGGGCATTTTAGGTGAATCTATTTAAGATGTCACTCACATAGAAATGGTTTAAATAACAAATATAACATGTTATTTAACCTAATAATCATACGGTTACTAATTTCATTTGCCTGTCAAACTCGAGTTGAGTTATTTTGCAAGAGCTGTTTTCATACATTATAGAAAAGTGCAAAATATAATAATAATAATATGTTATTCTATACTTTTAAAAGTTTGACTTCATGGGAAAATATATTTTGTAATCCCACTTACAGTATATTAACCTGGTTTAAAAACATATTTAGAAGATAATATTAGCATTTCTATGATAAAATTAAGACGGCCATGTTCAGGAGTTTCTCTGTAGTGAGGTTAAAATGTAGGAAATGCTCACCTTTTTACTTTATTCAACATCTGTTAAAGTAAGTTTGTAATCGGTTCATTTTTTGATTGGTAACTTTTCCACTTGACAACATGAAACTCACTTTAAGTCATAAATCTGCTCATAACCTCCCCCTCACCCTCAGGCCAAACACTTGTGTGTGTGTGTGTGTGTGTGTGTGTGTGTGTGTGTGTGTGTGTGTGTGTGTATGTGTGTGATTGATAGCTCGTGTTATCAAGTCCAACTTCTGCAATATGCAGCTTTTTTATCTTTCATTTTACAGTCACAACCTGAAGCTCTCCCAAACATTCTCTGGGAGAAAGCCAGACGCTGCTTCCAACAACATGTCTAACTCCTCATGTCTAACTCTTCATCACAACCGTGTGTTTCTCCCGCTGCTCTCACTGTGAATTTAGTATTTCTCTCACACTTTATTTTACAGAGACCTTGTCCTCTGACCTCAGCACTCAACACTCAGGGAGGTTTCCTCTCCTTTAGCACGGCCCTGACCTGCAGCTTTTCTACCCCCCTCTCACAGTCAGAATGAAAACATCCCTTCCTTAATAAGAGGCAAGCAGTATTTGGTTGTTACTGAATAAAGGCAGGCAGTTTCTGTGTCTGAAATTGTGTACTTCTGTAATTAAAGTATGGCTAAATGCAGTATAATTGCCCGGATGGTGCTGTCATAACTTTTGAGTGTGAAAAGCTGTTTTCTCACACTCAAGAACCGCCATCTTGGCTACGTAGCAACAGTTGCGCGACCAGCAACAATTCAGCCCTCTGAATACACTCAGCACTATAACAATTAAAGGCATACATGTGGGGTTTTCTCACTATTTAAGTCACGTACATTACCTCTATACTGATGCCGAAAAGCCACTGTTAATTTCAAAGGGTTAATTGAGCCGTCTGTAATGATCTGCTACTGCTAATCTAGCCCTAGTTAGCTACCTAGCTAATAGCAGTTGTTAGCTACTTTTTTAAGACACGTTAAAACTGTATAATTAGGGAATTTAAAAGCATTTTTTATTTAGTAAAATAAGACGTATAAGCTTGTAGTCCCTTTATGAGGCATCTTACTAAAAACACATGTAAAAAAACAAGATAAGGGAACAAGAAGGACAAAAATGCTGACTCATTTCCGGTTTTAGGATTTATTACAGCAGCACTTTATTACCAACCAGTTTGCTCCTTACCTATACAGACATTACTGCAAATCATTCTCAATATTTGGAGTTGATGGGAGCACATAAAGTAATTTGAGGAAACAACAAAAACAGACATGATTAGATGAGGAAATGTATAACGATATTTTTTATTTTAAACAAACTGTCACAGTAATATATCCAAACAATGAGGAATTACTAAATCAAATTTAGGAAGAGGGACATTTCCTCCTCAATTATGATTATCCAAAGACTCAACAAACTAAGAGGCCTAACACATTTACAGGCTTATTAAAGATCGCTATCATCAACTTTAAAATCCAAGAAAAATATCCGCCTCTGCAAACGTAGCCAGATTTCATTATCATCCTCATCTGCGCTCCATTATATATCTGCTATTTCCTTCCGCAAGGCGTGGGATTTCTATTTTGACGTGTGTGTGTAGGTGTGTGTGTGTGTGTGTGTGTGTGTGGCTTGTATTCAAGGTTAATAGTCCCTGTGCTCTCCCAAAATGGAAGTCTGTAACTCATTATCCAATCTTTTCTGCAGTATAACAACAAGACTCTTGAATAACTGCACATATGGCGAATACATATTTAATACTTTGTTGCACAATTTATCCTCATACACACTCTGCATCTAGTCTCAGTACATGCCTACAGCTAGGTATGGTTTGTCAATTTCCTTTTTTCTGTGCCATTTTCTTTATTTTTTGTTTTGTTTGCTGTATCCTGGTACTGTTCTTCACTTGGATGGATAACGTTCCACATGGGAATCATTAAAGTGTCAACAAATCTTACATTTACCGTTTCTTTGCTAGCCTAGATGCAGAGGTGGGAGAAGTACTCAGATGTTGTACTTGTGTAAAAGTAGAAGTACTCAGATCTTCTACTTGAGTAAAAGTAGAAGTACTCAGATCTTGTACTTGAGTAAAAGTAGAAGTACTCAGATCTTGTACTTGAGTAAAAGTAGAAGTACTCAGATCTTGTACTTGTGTAAAAGTAGAAGTACTCAGATCTTGTACTTGAGTAAAAGTAGAAGTACTCAGATCTTGTACTTGAGTAAAAGTAGAAGTACCAGAGTGTAGGAATACTCTGTTTAAGTAAAAGTCCTGCATTCAAAATGTTACTCAAGTAAAAGTAGAAAAGTATTATCATCAAAATATAGTGGAAGTAGCGACAGTAAAAGTAGTCATTGTGCAGATTGGTCCATTTCAGAATAATACATATGATATGTTTTATAATGATTGATCATGAAAGTGTTCTCAAAGCTGGTAAAGGTGCAGCTAGTTTGAATGGCTTTGTGTACTGCAGGGTAGCTTGTGGATTTACTCCAGGTGGAACTAAAGTCTGATTTAACACTTGATTATAATTCACATCATTCATCCACATCTGTAAAGTAACTAAGGGGATTAAATACATGTAGGGGAGTCAAAGTAAGCCATTTACCTCTGAACTGAAGTGGAGTTGAAGTACAGAGTAGCCCTCAAATGAGTAAATGTACTTAGTTACTTCCCAGCTCTTCCTAGATGATAATAAAAGATCCAGCTGTGAATAACAAGGACTGATGCCTCACATAAAGGTTGTACAATTATGCCAATGTCTTCCTTTTTCCTGGAAGATCCCATGTTATTGTTCCATGTTTTCTTCCACACATTCCCAGCCTTCCACAGCTCTAAAACTGTTAGCATTCCAGTTACAAAGCTGCATGTGGGATTGATTTGGGATACAGTGTGGTTTCAGTGCGTCGCAGATAAATCAGGCAGCATTTCTTCTCCGTCTTTATTCAAACTAATGCGATGTAGGAATGCTTTGTCCCGCTGGGTTTGGGGATGCGGATCATTGCAACTGGTTTTCCTGACGACTCCACCTTCCTCACAGAGTGATTTACTGGATTACAGTTCAGTGTTCCTCCAGCTGTCAGATAATTATTGGAGGTCAAAGGTATTAAACTGCCAGATTTGATTAATGCTGAAGGAAGATGATGACATGATCGGGTCGTTTATGAGACAACAATTAGCATCTTGCAGAGATGGCAAAAGTACACACATCCTTTACTCAAGTAGAAGTACAGATACTCATGTTTAAAAATACTCTGGTAAATGTAGAAGTACTGACTACACTTCTTTACTCAAGTAAAAGTAAAGAGGGCTTTGAAATGTACTTCAGTAAAAAGTACCCATAACTACCATCTGTTTTAAAGAGTACCTGACCTCCCTTTATATTAATAGAACAATAATGTCATTGTTAGCTAATGAATGTTTCCATGCTGAACAACGGCAACATGACAACGTTTTCATTGGTCCCTCTTCTTTAGAGAAGACCAGGAAATGATGGATACACGGATCGTGTTCAAATCAATAGGCACGCAATGACTCTAAATAATAATGATCACGCCACCAAACACACATTCAGACTAAAGGAACCAGCCTGTTTGGAACATGGAAGAAGTAGAAAGTACAGGTATTTGGGTTCAACATGGAAGAAGTAGAAAGTACAGGTATTTGGGTTCAACATGTAAGAAGTAGAAAGTACAGGTATTTGTGTTAGAAATGTAAGAAGTAGAAAGTTCAGGTATTTGTGTTCAACATGTAAGAAGTAGAAAGTTCAGGTATTTGTGTTCAAAATGTAAGAAGTAGAAAGTACAGGTATTTGTGTTCAAAATGTAAGAAGTCAAAGTAAAAAGTCGTCAGAAAAATAAGTAGTGGAGTAAAGTACCGATACAGGAACAAAGTATTTGTACTCCAATACTTCCCACTGGCATCTTGGTACCCTTAAAGGAATACTTAGCCGTGCAAAATGATCAATTATTTATGCATTACGTTACCTGGAAATCATTAAAAAAGCTTGTGCAGAGTAATCAAAGTGTAATTTATCCATATATATCCGTACTTAAGATTGAAAGGTGTGTGATTGCCTAACCTAAGAAAAGAGTAGGCATAAGAAAACAATCCCCAAAATCAATGCATAAAAACTAAAAATAAGAGGACATTTGTTCTTATATTGCTTGCTGCATGAGGCCAATGAATACTTACTTAGTTTTAAGGCGAACTGAATCCATCAGAAGAACATGTGAAAGCTGTGCACACAACAGATATTGTACACAAAAAAAAAATCAAATGCAGATAACAGAGATCAAGAAGTGTCCTTTAACTGGAACCTGCGGTCTTCCTCACAACAGAAGAGCACTCTTCAACGTGCACTCACAACGTTTCAGACACATGATAGAGCGGAGCTGGTTTTAATAAAAGAGCTTGTTTATATAACTGAAATAACCTAATGAAGCTCATATGTTATCTTTTAGTGGAGAGGCATATAAGAACTATTTCACAGAGGTTGATACGAGGTAGAAATGTGTTTTCTTTTTCAACGTATTCTTGTTTATTTATATCATGAATTCATGTTTTATCGCACTTTTTCTCACCTTCTCTCCATTGTTCCTTTAGGGTGGTGTCCCCTCTTTAGTGTGTGTGTGTGTGTGTGTGTGTGTGTGTGTGTGTGTGTTGGTGGTGGGTGGGTGGGTGTGTGTGTGTGTGTGTGTCTGTGCGTGCGTGCGTGCGTGCGTGCGTGCGTGCGTGCGTGCGTGCGTGCGTGCGTGCGTGCGTGTGTGTGTGTGTCTATGTGTGTGGGTTGGTGTGTATGTGTATATGTGTGTGTGTCTGTGCGTGCGTGCGTGCGTGCGTGCGTGCGTGCGTGCGTGCGTGCGTGCGTGCGTGTGTGTGTGTGTCTATGTGTGTGGGGGTTGGTGTGTGTATATGTGTGTGTGTCTGTGCGTGCGTGCGTGCGTGCGTGCGTGCGTGCGTGCGTGCGTGCGTGCGTGCGTGCGTATGTGTGTGTGTCTGTGTGTGTGGGTTGGTGTGTATGTGTATATGTGTGTGTGTCTGTGCGTGCGTGCGTGCGTGCGTGCGTGCGTGCGTGCGTGCGTGCGTGCGTGCGTATGTGTGTGTGTCTGTGTGTGTGGGTTGGTGTGTATGTGTATATGTGTGTGTGTCTGTGCGTGCGTGCGTGCGTGCGTATGCGTCCACTCCCGTTGTCCACATCTTGCGCAAACAGTACGAAATGAAAACCTGCTGGGGAGTGAAGCAGAGATTTATTGAGATTCTTTAATATTTTAACTCTTTATATTTGATATTATTCAGCAGAGAGAGCGGGGAGGCAAAGAGCCAGGAGAAATAAAGTCTGACGAGAAAAACAGCAGATACAGATCAGGTTATAAAAGAAACTAAAATGAAATCTGATTATTCATATAGAAAGATCAGCTAAAGAAAGGAACCCAAACTCTACTAAAAGTCTACTTTAAGACATTTTGTGTCTCTTTATTATTTAATTACATTTTGGTCTGTTTTTAACTCTTTTTTAGTCTTAATTGTGTATTTCTTTATGTTATTTCTGCATTTCCTTGTAGTCGCTTTGGGTTTATCAGTCCATTTGTGTCTGTTTTTAGCAGTATCTATTTGAGTCATTGTATTTGTCTTGTTGTGTCTCATTTCAGTCACTCATCTCTTTGTAGCTGTTTTCTCAGTCTTTAATTTACTTTATTAAAATGTTTAGGTACTTTACTTCTCTTTATTTCATTTTAATATATTATATTGTATTTTATTAAAATATTCTGATAAGTATTCTGATCCTGATTATAAGTACAGAAATCTACCACAAAGCGTTCACTTTGATGCTTCCTCGTAGACTAGCAGACTATTTAAGCGATCCATGTACACACAAAACACCTATGATAGAAAGACGATGTATGACATTAGAAAAGTGACATTTAGAGACTCCCCTTGAATACTCCCCGCACGGAGAAAACATATACAATACAGCTCGTACAGGATCTTCATCATCCCGACAAGCCTTTAGTCATCTGAACCGACACGCAGACACCCCCCCTTTGACACATGTGAATGGATTCTTCAGGAGAGTTTGCTCAGCTAAGTAGCCTCTAAGTGTGTGTTAGCATGATTATGTTCACGTGTAAACCACGACCTGCTGCCGTGACTCTGTTTCTCCTGGAGGCCATTCATCATGTCAATACTGAGCCTTTCATTCAGGGGGGGGGGGGGGGGGGACAGACGATGACTCAATCCCCACATGGTTTCCCCCATAATGACCCGAACATGTGGACCTTTCAAATCTCTCTTGTACTGTTTGCTCTGCGGGGCACGGCTGACATATTGTAGAAATAACTCGTTTAAGGGCGAACCTGAGACCTGGGGGGGGGGGGGGGGGGATTAATCTGCAGAAAGGGGATGGCTATGGGCTGGAGATGATGTATTGCTTTAACATATATATGTGAAGTTTCTTCTTATCGGATTAAAGGGTTTAATATGGTGTGTGTGGTACAGGAAGATCTGTCATTTACTGAGAAGGAATTTAAAGCATTCATCTCTGGAGAGAGTATTAAAGGGTTTTAAATTGAAAACGCCACCTTTCCAATGTTATAAATCATTTTCCGATCTTAGTTTTGTGTTTATTGGATCGCTTGAATAGTCTCCTGGTAAAAGAAAGACCTGAGAGGCAGCTTCAAAATGATGGTATTCTTTAAAGGAATTTATCTAATGTTACTTGATATGAAAGCAAAAATGTACTTGAAGACATCTTGAAATGTTGCATTAGATCGTAAAGCCCTCTAAGGAAAGTTTTTCTTCAAGGATTTTGGACGATATTTAAGAAAATGGACTTGATATGAAAGCAAAAACGTTTCAATTGTCACACGTCGACCCTTGTAGAGCCACAAAGGATCCATATCCAGAAACAAAGAAACTCATTAAATGAAGGCAAACGGACAAATCTCATCTGAAAACGAAAGTGAATACTGTATGGGTTTTTCTTGAGCAGGAGGTAAACAACTCTGTGTGCCCACGTTGGGAGTGTTTACAGGTGTAAAAAGCACATGACCACATGATTACTGAAGGTTAGAGAAAATCTGAGTGTCTAGAACGCTTCTAGCAAGATAAGAAAAAGGATATCATTATATTATATGTTCAGTTTCTGAATAGCTTACAAACTGATCTTAGATGCATTTTGATTTGCCTGTAACGCCAGTACTGACAAAATCACATGTTGAGTTCTTTAAGTTTGTTTAACATAACGTCGATTTAACTACTGCTGAATGTCTTCTTCCTACAGACTGTTTTTTGAATGCATTACTCAAAATGAAAAAGATTAGCCGTCTGTGTGTGCCTTCTTAATCGTTTGTTTTGGTCCCTCACTTCCGCTTCGCTTCTCATGCACTGACTCGCTAAGCTGAACAGCCAATCAGAGTGATTTCTTTGTCCCGACTTTGTTTGGACATTTGTGTTTATATATTTGTTTCTGAAAGTGTAGCACTTTTCTCCTATTTGTAGGGTTGGCCGTTAGCGCCTTGGCACCTGTCGACCACCATACACTGTTTTATGTTTTAAATTAAGAGAAATGTAAGAGAATTTAGCTGCGTGAGCATTTCCTTCTATCAAAATTGCAGATGTGTGCATGTGTGTGTGTGTGTGTGTGTGTGTGTGTGTGTGTGTGTGTGTGTGTGTGTGTGTGTAGGTGTGTGTGTGTGTGTGTGTGTGTGTGTGTGTGTGTGGACTCATGCATCCTGTAAAAGTGTGTGTGTGACTCGTCAGCGGGTTGATGAGACAGAAGGAGAGTTCAGAGGTCGAGGGGCAAGGTCAAAGGTCATCTTGTTTATGAATGCATCCCATAGACTGAACGTGCTGCGTCAACAGAACATCGTCAGGATGTCGCTGTGGACCGAGAGACCGGGGCTCACATTTAAAAAAGCATGGTCTGAGAGGCGATGTAGAAGATACATTTCAAAACTAAAGTCTCTTTAGCTTTAAGAGATACCTCCGTATTATAGAAATATGTCCCCTCTATGTCATTATGTGTCTGTTAATGTGTCTAATAGAGTGGTGCAGGAATGAGTCCTAAAACCCGGAAGTGAGTCAGCATTTTACCACTTCCTGTTCCCTCGTCTCAGAGTCAACGGGTTTTTTGAACATGTTTTTGGAAAATAGCTGGAAATAAGGTCTGTGGTTGAGACACATTCAAGAGATGGCGTAGAAAAGGCCCCAAAGTTATAGTTATTGATAATATTATTTTATTATACAGAGTTGATACCTGTTAAGTTGTGCCTTCATAGTGGGGAGGGGCTAACCCACGTGTTTTGGGTGACGTCATACATCAGAGGGTTATGTGCGTCAGTAGTTGCAGGAAAGTTATGCTGTCTTAAGTTTCGTATTGTGTGCGTAAATGAACGAAAAATCACACACAAATATCTGTATGTCTGCCTAAATCAGTAAAGAAGTCAAGCCTCATCTTAGCTCCTCATTTCCTCTATTCCGGACCTTTGGCCTTAAGTGGTGTTCTGGCCGACACACCGGGGTGAACCTAGTGATAGACACAAAACTAGTGCCAACACTGAGTTATCTCTAACTCTCCACTACAGACGGATCACGTGTTGTTCTACGACATTAAATCCATCAGCAGTGACCCCACTGGTGATTTCTGAAGAGTTGACGTGTCTGAAAAACGATGGTTGTTACCAAGTGGCTGAATAGGACTACAGAAATTATGGAGGCCGCTGTACGTCATTACGCCGAACACGTAAACACTCCTCTAAGTGTGTTTGCCCTGTTCTGCTTGAAAGCAAGTACCTGCCTCCTGCAAACTGTTCAAACAAACGCTTCAACTCGTACCATTTAGAATCTGTATGTTTGAATATGGATCTTAAGTTGGCGTGACGTTGAAGTCGTGCTGCTGTACTCGGCTGTAATTCCTTGATAGCATAACGTTAGCATTTTGCTTCTGGCCATTAGATTTATGATTATCCATCTTCTCCCGCTTATCCGTGGTCGGGTCGCGAGGTAGATTTATGATTAGAAAATTATAAAAGTAGGGTAGACATGTGGAGATTATCCGGCTGAACAAAACGTGCATTTATCAAACAGGTTGGTTTTCCACAGACCTTATTTTTTACAATATTCCAAAATCCTATGGAGAAATCCCGTTGCTTTTTGTCGAGGGAACCAGCAGCTTCCTTCAGGGTCGGCCTACAAAAATACGTCATCCCTGCACCGCTCTATAGACTTTTTGGGTCAAAATAGAGCAAGATAAAGTGCCGAGGTGTGTCCACATCCTCTCCACATTAGAGATGTAGCGTGCTGCCAGTCATCCACTCACCACTGATGGTTTACGGGACATGTGAGAATGATCAGGAGCGTTTGAGCTTTGGATCTGGAGATGTGAGGGAAGTTTAAAGACGTTTCACACTCACAAGGAAAGCCTTTGAACACAACATGTGAGACACAGATGGGTCGTGTCGGATGTCAGGCTTTGAATTGATTTTAACAGAGAAAGGGCGGCGAAGGAAAGCCAAAAATGTTCTTTTTGAAACAAGGATTCCTGATGTTTGCTTTAAGACTCAGAGCTGTGCCGTTTACAGACTAGAACCATTCAGAAAATACTGTAAACACATTTTAACAGCGTCATATTAAGATCATAGCTTAAAATACATGAAAAGCAAACATGACATGTGCTGATGGAAGTAAAAACTAATTCAGAATTAGTATACAGTCAAGGTACAAGAAAACAAAATCAGTTATCCTATGAAATATCCAATAAAATCACTTTTAAGATCTTTAATCTTTAATCTTATAGCAAAATAACTGCAAACTTTATTATAAAAATGTTTTAAGATGTATAAAAAGGCCAAAAAAGTCTTCAGGTAAGAATGTTATGTTATGTTCATGGGCTAAAATAATATTAAAATACAACATACTATAAATAACTAGAGAATACATTTCCTGAAGACATTTCTAGTGGGAATGCTTTATGCTGAAAAGCTGACGCTAAACTGCTATGCTGAAATGTAATGTGTAAGAAGAAAGTGAAGAATTTAGATTGAAATGATACATGAACACTGGGGGCTTGAATGTGTGATGAGAGAAGAAAAGAAAGTAAAAAGGCTTGGAAAAGCAGCAGAATATTTGAACTGCAAACTTTTGAACTAACTTGATGGCGAATGATCTGTCGCCATGCCAACGGCATTTGATGACATCCCATAATACGCTTAGATGCGTTGATGGCTGCATCGTTACCAAACCTGTGAAGTTTTGGGCCGTTTGGAGCATTTTCACTGAAGTTATGAGAAAACCGTGTTTCATGGTGAGCATTGTGTTGCCATGGCAACGGCATTTGAAGAAATCTCAAAACGGTCCCGTAGATGTCTTCACGGCTGGACTGTTACCAAACATGTGAAGTTTGAGCACTTTTTGAACATTTTCATAGGAGTTATAGCGACATCGTCTTTTATGGCGAGGGATGCGTTTCCATGGAAACGGCATATGATGACACCCCATAATTGACGTAGAGCTGTTGAAGGCTGGACCATTAACCATTATCTGAAGTCTGCTGCTCTGAGCATGTCAATTGGAGTAATGACATCATCGTGTTCCATGACACAGCTGTTTATATTTGAGCTAACGACGTGTCCAGAGATCAAAGGTTTCCATGGTGATGTGCAGTAATCAGTGAGAGGAGAGCATTTTCATTGTTCTGAATGAGAGATAAACCCGTTACATGTGAACGTTTTGTTGAAGAACCATAACAGATATCGGTGAAATTTCAAAACGTGAAGCATGTCAAGGAACTTGAGCATCTGAAGTGTAATTTTTGTGTACTTTCGGGTTAATAATGTGGCCTTTTTGGCAGATTAACTAAAGGTGTGCAGCTGCTGTGGTGGGGAAAGGTGAGGCTGAATTTACAATGGGGATTAATGGAGACATGTTGAAAGTTTTTGTCACTTCATGCCCTCAAGAGGCATTTTGTTTACTTATTTTGCTTCATTTTTTTTTTTTTTCAAGCTACGAGATGTTTTCCTACGTTTCTCATGAAAAATTATGTCTCAGGAATGTAGGGTTTGGGAATTATGGCAGGTTTAAAATAAAATATGAAGGCAAAATTAAATCTGTCCTCCACTCTAGCTGTGACATCACGCACTCTAAAATCTGAAGAAGGCCTCTTTACCAAGGTCGGAACAATGTTTAATATCTCTAAAAGTATGAATCAGATTTAAAAGTTGTGTTACACGAATAATGTCAGAAAGATGTGTAACATTTTAAAGTTGGAATGAGGTTTCTGAGTGAAAGTATGAAGGAGCAGTTAGCAGTTGAAGTTGCATGAAGATTGTTCAAGTCTGAAGAGTTTCTCCATTGACTTCCATGTTAAAAATGTGATGAATTATGGGATGTATCTCTGGAATTATGAAAGTTATGAATGATAAAAGTAATAGCCATCGTCCCGACCGAGCTGAACGTTTTGATGTTTGAACGGAGTTTCTGCGATGTGGAATGTGGGAGAAGAAGAGGCGCAAAATAACCCGGCGAATAATAAAGAATTTCGTGCGTAGCATAACAGATAGTTGGAATGCTGTATCAGCATTCCAACTATCTGTTATGCTACACACGAAATGATACAGATCACAATACAGTGTTCTATAACCACAATCACAAAGACCATAATACATATAATTGGTTAATTGAACGAATGACATTCAATATAAGAATAACGGTGGTTAACGTAGGTTTCTGTAAGTAAAATATACCTAAACTTTGATTGAATTGTTGACGAGAAACTGAAGAGTTTTCCCATGAAGTGCAAACAGTATTTGTTTAGAGATCTTCCTGGAGTCATCTCTTCAGCATCTGCTCTTTTCATTTCTTCCAGCTGTAGGAAGTAGATCTGTCGTATCATTTAGCTTTCAGTGCTCCATAGTAGTGTCCACCAAATGCAGTTTTTATATAAAAAATCCATATATTGTCAGGATAATGTCACTCTTTTTGAATGAAAAAAGAAAGCTGCTAAAGAGAGAAATGCTAACTATCATGCCTTGCAACATGCTGAGGATAAGATATCACGTTATAAACTTCAGAAAAAGAATAAATATTTGATCATTATCGTCTGTATGTTAAGGTCAATGGGTCAGTCTCAGTTACACACGTGAACACCACATTCAGCACATGTTTTAAACACATCTCAAACCTCTGTTTTTGCTCATGCATGTGAATCTGGACTGAAGCTTTACTGCTGTGTCTGAATGTAATAAAGGTCTGTAATAAAGAGCCGTGCGCACGGGAGTAAAATACATGTTCCCAGCTTCAGTCCTGGGAGTGATTTGCACTGAAGTGAAGTTTGTGTAGTGGAGATTCTGCATGAAGAGAATATAATGACAGAGTGGATCGTGGTGAACTCTGCAGACTGTAAGACGGACGCATGAAGCAACCAGTGCTCTGTTTAAACTTCAGAGGTGGGAAGTAGTGGAGTACAAATACTTAAGTACATTTTTCTGGTATCAGTACTTTACTCCACTACATTTTGAACCCAAATACCTGAACTTTCTACTTCTTACATTTTCCAAACAGGCTGGTTCCTTTAGTTTGAATCTGTGTTTGGTGGCGTGTGTCACGATCTGTCTGTTGTGTTTTGTCATGTCTAGATCTGTCTTGGTTCCTGTTTTATTTTGAAAAGTGTTCACCCCCCCCCCCCCCCCCCCCCCCCCCCCCCCCCCCCCCCCCCCCCCCCTCTCTCTGTGTTCCCTCCTGCCTGATTACCTGATTGTGTTCACCTTGTGCCCCTGTGTTTTCTCCTCCCTCCTCACCTGTGTCTTGTTTGTGTGATTAGTCTTGTGTGCATTTAAGTTCTGGTTGTTCTGTCTGTCGTTGTGAGATTATTGACGTTGTTGGATGGTTTTTGTTCTGAGGGATTGCTACGTTTTGCCTTGCCTTATTTTACTTTGTGTGGCCTGGCCTAGTAAAGCAATAAAAGTATTTTGGATTTCAAACAATATTCTGCATTTGGGTCCTATATATATATATACCTCGCCGTCCAGCCGTGACAGCGTGATCATTATTATTTAGAGTCATTGCGTGCCTATTGATTTGAACACGATCCGTGTATCCATCATTTCCTGGTCTTCTCTAAAGAAGAGGGACCAATGAAAACGTTGTCATGTTGCCGTTGTTCAGCATGGAAACATTCATTAGCTAACGATGACATTATTGTTCTATTAATATAAAGGGAGGTCAGGTACTCTTTAAAACAGCTGGTAGTTATGGGTACTTTTTACTTAAGTACATTTCAAAGCCCATACTTCTTTACTTTTACTTGAGTAAAGAAGTTTAGTCAGTACTTCTACTTTCACCAGAGTATTTTTAAACACGAGTATCTGTACTTCTACTTGAGTAAAGGATGTGTGTACTTTTGCCATCTCTGTTTAACTTAAAGCAGAATAAGGTGTAGCACACAAAGACGGATGTATAATCGCAGGAGCAGGACATCTGTCTCCTTGTTGTCTTTAAAGTAAATGTGCTGAGCATCAGCTTCTGTCCTGCAGCTGTTTTTATCTGCTGACATCGGCAGGAACACAGGATGCTGCAGGCTCCTCTCATCATCCAACACATATCTGTTTAATGAGAGTAATAAAATGAGTAGCATTCATTGTCCTTTTACTAAAACCTAGCAGCCTGTGGATGAGTTGATGTCATGGGTGGATTACTGAAAGGGAGATTGAGCACAGACTCACAAAAGGCCGTTGAAAAAAACAAAGTTAAACTATGTCCCGCATTTGAGTGACAGTCGCGCAGAAAGTCGAAACTTGGCTTTTATCCAATGGCTGAATAGAAAGTAAGATAGGCCTATCACCATTGCCTGTTTGAGATGTCAATCAATCAATCAATCAAAAGATAAACCCACGTGGGAAGACTTGCCCGCCTGTCACCACCCGGCATCCTGGCTTCCTCGTTGCCTAGGTTACACGGAGACCCTTTGCCGGCATAAAATAGAACGAAATAGCGGGATAAACTGTTGGTGGTGTAAAATGGAGCCTGGGAAAAAGAAAATTCAGCTACAACAAAGCCAGGGAAGGTGTGTGAAACCGGTGGAGGGAGATTCCCAGAGAGTGTTTTGTACCATTTGCCAGAGTTCTTTCTCAATCGCACACGGAGGAGAGTACGATTTAAAGTGACACATTGCTTGTGAAAATCATAAGAAACGCCTAGCTCTAAAGGAAACATGTCGGTCGATGGACTCATTTATGTTCAAACCGAAGGAGGATTGCCAAACGGACAATGTAACAGCAGCTGAGTTGACACATGTGTAGCCTACCACACTGTACAGCATGCACTCTCAGTCGTACAGTACAGGTCAGCAGACTGTGAGAGTAAGTTAGCCCCGGTCCTTTTTCCTGACTGTAGGTCATCGGTCAGTTTGTTTTTTGTTATATTGTTCACATAAATAAATCCATTAATCCAATCAATTTCAATGTACCTGCTGTGTGTGCAACCTATATCAAAGCATTGTTATTTATAAGCTACCTTTTAGGGTGACATGGACATTATACCGAAATATTCACATTGCATTTACATGTCCCACATTGTCCCACACAAACAAACTCTCTGTCCCACTTGTGGCTTGTTGGCACCTGGTCACCCTATTTACAGCAGCTTGGCATCAGTGCTACTGAATCAGAGAACACCGGATCAGTTCCATTAGCTGCAGGAGGATGCCACACACACATTACATCCTGTGTTTGTGTGCCATTGAACGGAAATACATAAAAATAACTCAAAAAATTATAAAACTGAAGGGCCCCAAGGGTCCCTAGAAGCCTCAGTGTGGAAAGAATAACACTTATCATAAGATAAGGTATCCTGGTCTAGTGGTATACTATAGGTTACAATACACTTATTTCCAACTGCAAATATGTTTTGTTAGAACATCATGAGGTGGAATGTTAATTATTCCGTCCTGCATGTCAATACCAAACATAAGTTTACATATAATTATTTTTAACTTAAAGGAGTGATGTTGTATCTTTGCATAAATGAGCTTAATTTGTGCCTTTGCATGCCTTCAGAACGTACACAGTAAGAAAAGGAAAGCATAATCCTGTCAGCCATCATTCTTTCTTAGTGATGATAAAAATAAACTACAGTCATCTTTATAAATCTTCATGGAAACTATGCAGATGCGTATGTGCGGATTTCACAACATCCGAATTTGTAATCTATAAAAAAAAAGAATGCAATTAAACACCCGTGAGGCATTTAATTCGTCGGGTTTCATTCCATGTGTCGTTCCAGCCCCTTGCGTTGTGCGCGCGTGCCTCGCTCGCGCCTTCTGCACGCGCCTTCTGCACGCGCCTTCTGCACGCGCCTTCTGCTCTGTCAACAACACGTTCTCTAAACAATTACTCTAAAACAGATCAAGCTCAGAAAATCTGTCCTTTTTTCAGCTTTGTGATGATGCATTTTCCAGCTGATCCAAGAGACTTTTTGAAGAGTTTTGTTGTAGCTTAAGAGGTAGGACATTTTTCCAAATCTACACATTTGGAGATTCACTGGATAGGAAAGTCATAAAAAAAATAAAAAAAGATATATTGTAAAGAAACTGAAACTTCCAGACAAAGGTAGTAGAGCAAAAGTACACTTATCTCTGAAATGTAGTGCAGTTTACTTAAATGAGAAACTCCCTCTGGGGGGAACTTTGGTATTTTAGCCTTTCTGACCATTTAAATGCACAAAAAACTACTAGAGGAAAAGGAAACCCCCAAAAAGCATTATAGGGCCCCTTTAATGAATGACTGAACATTTTGCAATAGATAAAATACAACAAAGACAGCTGAATGGTTAGTTTCTAGGGATGTAACGATACCAAAAACTCACGGTATGATAATATCGCGATAACAAGTCCACGGTACGATTTTTATCACGATATTGGAAAAAAAAAAAAAGTTGACATTTTTTATTTTTTTACTTGAAAAAATACATCTGATTTGTACAGCATTTTAGTAGATAGTAGTATTTTAAAGTGTCACAAATATAATAATCAGACCCTGCAATAAAATAAATCAAGTTTCACTTTAGTTTTTCTAGTAACTCAACTCAAACTCACTAACTCACTAACTCACTAACTCACTCACTCACTCACTCACTCACTCACTCACTCACTCACTCACTCACTCACTCACTCACTCACTCACTCACTCACTCACTCACTCACTCACTCACTCACTCACTCACTCACTCACTCACTCACTCAGCATCATCAGACAGGTTTTTAGGAGTATGAGCATGTCCACATTTCCAGGTAGAAGCTGGGATGTTTGGGCGTTAATATCCCCTGCTGTGGAAAAAACTCTCTTGCTTGGTACTGACGTCGCTGGGACAGAGAGATATGCTTTGGCCATGGGTGACAGCAGTGGGTCAAACTGTGCATTGTCTCTCCACCACTTCAAGAACAATACAGTGTTTGCCAAGAAGGTGAGGCTTATCGACAGGGCGAGATATAAATATACTGTTGGTACTTGTCAATGTCTCTAGGTATGTAAATGTAGCCCTGTAAATACGATGTCCTCTTGTGTTCTGTTGTTTTATGTTCATGTTGTAACCTACTTGCTGCCATGTTGGACAGGTCTCCCTTGAAAAAGAGATCGATGATCTCAATGGGACCACCTGGTTAAACAAAGTCTTCGAAGGAAGAACCTCAAATGTGTGCAGTACTTGAATAACAGTTACATTTATGGAGAAACGTTATTTAAAGTCTGTCACAGAAGAATCAAACCATTCAACTGTCTTTGTTGTATTTTCTTTCTTGAAAGAAAGTTTAGTCAGTCATTAAAGGGGCCCTATTAGGCTTTTTGGGGGGTCTTCCCTTTCCTGTAGTGTGTTAAATGTTATTTTGGACAACTCAAGCTTCAACCTAACTTCCCTGAAAAGACTGGTTAGCTTTTAGTTGAAGCAGCTTCATGCTTTACCAGTATTTAGATAATACCTGTAACTGTGTAATCCATCCAATGTAACAATAATTCATGTTTGTCGCATGCCTCTTTTATGTCTTGTCCTGCTGGTTTTGGAAAGGAAAAGCTTTATATTGAATATGTATATTTTTCTATGTAATATTTATAGTGTATATCAAAAAAACAGATCTAGCTTGCTTCATCCTTAACAGCACCTGCAAATATTACTGGAAGCTCAAAGTGTATGTTTACTAGCCTGGGATCATCAGACAAGGACAGACAGTGGCTACAAAAGCATTTGAGCAGTAAATCTGCAAATAAAAAAGTTCTCGGAGCAAAGACCCAGACCACAAGTAGCATACCGGAGAAAATATAGTTTTAGGGTCACGTCTAAGACACATTGGTGTGGTTGAAGCCCAGAGCGAGTAAGAACAGGCCGTTCTTATCTATCATCTCAAGAGATTGTTAAAGCCCCAAGACTGTTTGCATGCACTGAAAAAGTCACACCTTAACACCACTTCACACTTGTTTCTAAAGACCGCGGTGTTGTGTAGTAACCAATAACATTCTGCAGATAAAACACATACTGTACTGTGGGAATAGGCAGGAATTTTATAAACATGCTTGGAGAACAGACAAATGCAGATACGGTTTGTTCTAATTAGGTGGGCGTTCCCTCACTTTATCAGCACCATGCAGTTCCTTCCTGCTAACAAAACAATAACTTGTCTTTATTTGACTCCTGATCTCTCCCATAAACAAGACTGGCCTAGCTTTATTTTTATTAGAAGGGTGTATTGTGAAATGATGCCAATGAAAAGATGTTGGTGATGTGTCTGCAGAGGTTAAGTGTCCCATTTACAGCAATAAAAATCCACAGTACAAGCTTTTATGTTTTTATAACTCATATTTCCTCCCTGTTTTTAATAAATCACACATTTAATGGCACACCATAGCTTCACCTCAACAGATCATGTTACGATTGCTTTAATGTCAGTCCGTTTTGAAAGCGGCCGGAAATGCCAGAGCTTCACACTCAACCTACACCTGTTGCATCACCCGTATTCCAGTTATATCAAACCGGATAACTCCCTAAACGGAAATCTCTCAACAGAAGATAAATGAGCAACGAGGTATGTGACATGAGCACTGGAAGTCCTCCAAAGTTCATGTTGTGTGCAAATGCACAGCTCATTTGTTTGCATCGGTTATCTTTGTTGTGCATGTAACTCTAATTTGTTCTCGTCATTTCCACATGTCACATAATCTCAAGCTGGCCAAAAACACCCCTGTCAAGTGCAAATAAAACCCAATGCAAGTGTGATCTGCTCTTTCTTAATATCATATGAATAAATGCCTTAATATGGCAAGTTATATTTTTAAAGCATAGAACCCTATCCTCGCTCACTGACAGAATTGCTGCTCAGCAGATTTAAGTGTCATGCTGTCATAGAGAGAGAGAGAGAGAGAGAGAGAGAGAGAGAGAGAGAGAGAGAGAGAGAGAGAGAGAGAGAGAGAGAGAGAGAGAGAGAGAGAGAGAGAGAGAGAGAGAGAGAGAGAGAGAGAGAGAGAGAGAGAGAGAGAGAGAGAGAGATACGGTGGTTGTGGTTAGCATCTGGTGCTAGCTCGGAGCTAACGGAGATTAGAAGCTGTTTCAACACTAAGGAGAGGGAGAGCTCTCTCCTGTCGGACTGAGAGGCTGAGATAACGTGATTAGATTGTAAACTTTAGTCTAAGTTATCTCAGTGGGTCTCAAACGGTTTGGTCATCTATGTCAACAAATATTTCCATCTATTTAATATAGTTGTTAAAAATAAGTTAAGAAATCATTCCAATGTCAGGAAAAAAAAAAAAACACAGTTTAAAAGGGGAGTGATTAGTAAAATATGCATAAATAAAAAGAAAGAATGCAGAAGTTTAAGATAGGAGAGAGGAGTATATAAATGATGTGTTATTGGTTGTGAGCATATTCTAATGGTTTTTGGAGTATTGAAATATATACAGTTCTGTTTCATATGAGTGTTGAAAGCTGTATCCATAAATCTCAAAGTGCACCAGCCTTTAACTTCAATTTACAGAAGCAAATCTTCTCCTCATCATATACACTACACATTTTTCTTGGATTTTTTCACACCATAGTCCCTAATATATTTGTAGAAAGGCAGGAAATGGAATTAAATCGAGAAAAATGTCTCATTGCGAAGGACCCGCTGTTTTGTGTCCCCCCACTTCTCAAACCAAAGTTACACCCGTGCCGACGGGTACAAACACACTACAACGGCCCGGAACATTTCCCAATAGTAGAAACGCGCTGCAGTTTCTAAAATTGTGCAAAAAATAAAAACACAAATGCGCCAAAACTCATGCAAATGAAGACAAATCTGGGCAACATTTAGGTCATCACATTTTTCTTAACAGTGATTGTTGACCTTTTCCCTGTCTTCCAAAGACCACTGGGTAATACCTACCTCTATGTTTTCAGGAGCTCTCAGCATTTGATGTGTTGTGTAAACACAGTCTTTACACTTGCCGTATGCACAGAGTTTGGATTTTGGATTGCACATCTACCATATCCTCAATATTTTTTGTAGCTGACATACCTTGGCTCAAAGAGTTTGAAATGACTATAAAGATGCAAAGAGAGACCCTAAATGACTGGAGAAAGACAGAAAATGACCAAAAACATGGATTTAACAACAAGAAACCACCCAAAATGTTATCAATGCAACACAAAATGACCACAAATGAATGTAAAACTACCAAAAATAGATACAAAACAACCACAGAGATGCAAGATATCTACAAAGGACCCACCACATCCAGAAATGATCACAAGGAAGTGCATACAAATATGTAGAACTACGACAAAGAGACACAAAACGACAAAGAAAACATGCAATGCAACTACAATAGGATGCAAAATGGCTGTAAAGAAACCAAACAAATACTATTATTTTTATAAAAGGTGCAAAATGACTAATGAGAGTTTCCAAATGAGCAAAAACAATAACTAAGAGACCGAAAATGACTTTGATTAAGATTTGTGTCACTATTGCAACAGATTCAAGATTCAAGATTCAAGAAGCTTTATTTATCCCGAGGGAAATTGAGGTGCAACAGTACAATACAAAGAAGGAAGAAGAAATATGCACCAAATATAACTAAATATAAACTAAAATAACTAAGTATCACCTAAATATAAACAAATGTATCAACATTAAGAGCAGTATTACAAATATGAAATAATTTACACTAATTACATAGGTATATAAAACAATATGTATAGTGCAAATGGCAGTACAGCAACAATAACCAATAATACTAAATACTAAATAAATAAATAAATAAAGTGAAAAGTGAAAGTAAAGTGAAATGAAATGACAGTGCATTCAGATGAAATGAAGTGAACTCAGGTCACTGAGTCTCCAATGTCCCTCTAGCGACCTGAGGTGGATGCGGGTATAGAGTCTGATGGCAGCAGGAAGAAAGGACTTCCTGTGGCGTTCTGTGAAACACCGGGGTGGAATGAGTCTATTGCTGAAGGTACTTCGGTATCACCAAATCTCAGAGGTAAATTCTGTAGGTTTTCCTGCACAGCATTTTTGTGAAAACATTTTCATTTGGACTACTTTTCAATGTGGAGATTATTAATACCTACTGTATGGACTGCAGATGGAAATGAGCTATTAGCCACAATCTGGCATAATTCATCTCTTCTCTTTTCTGAGATGAATGTATTTGTATGCATGGTCCTTGTTGAAATAAATACATAATAATACACAATGTAAATGGACTGATAAATGATATGGATTATCTGCCAGGAAGTATAAAAATAATTTACTGTGTATTTCTACACTTCCTTTGCTGCTTATACCGAGAAAAGCCAAAAAACGAAATGTTGTTTTTTCATGTTTACTGCCAAAGGAACTCAATGCAATGACTGGCTTTTCCTCTTTTATGATGGCTCTTTCCATTTGCTCTCAGAAAGTCTCCCAGTCCGGCTTGTAATTTGGGACCGAGCAAAGAAAAGTAAACCTCGGTCTGAGCCACATCCACTCTCACAGTGAAGGGAACACTACACACTGTGTCCGACTGCCACATGCTGTAAAGAGGCTATTTATATCCCTCTGTGATGACCACATCTTATACATTTTATAGTTTCATCACTGATATTCAGTTTTCTCTCGGTGAAAGTGATACTTGTCCGTGGGGAGAGGCAACTGCATTTAGGGCATATAGAAGTAACTTTTCCTTGCCAGTATTTGGTAACAAAGTAATGCTAAAACAATATGAACTTCGCTCTCAAATGTGAACTACAGTAGCTCCGTCCACTTCCAGTCTGCCTGCCTCAACACATAGAGTTTATCATATACCAAAACACTTGCTCTGTTTTGCCTCAAATCCTCCAACAGGAACTAGAGTCATCTGTTTGTTTACACCATGGGTAGATTATGAGACACTGGGAGGCCCCCACCCTGAAAACAGAGGATCAAGACTTTAAAGGTCTCCTATTGTACTATTTCTAGGCATATATTATAGGTCTCAGATATATAAAAAAACATGTATATGAAGTGTTTTGCTCAAAATACCAAACAGATCATCCATTCTAGCCTCATCCCCCTCTATTTCAGCCCTGTTACTAAAGTGCTGATTCTGGGTCTGTAGCTTTAAAATAAAAATAAACGAGAGTTCACGCAGGATAATTCTACCCAGATACTCCAAAGTATGTTCCAAACCACATCAAGGATTCTCTCTGAAACAGTATGAGCTCAAACTCTTTCTCTCTCTCAGGTTTACCACAAGGTGAGTTCCTTTTTATATTTCCTGCTTCTTCACACATGCTCTCTCCAGTGCAGGTTAGCTCTGAGTGTTAGCCATGCTTGCTAATGTAAAACAAACTTCTGTTGTGGGAATTTATTTATCAAACGTGAATAAAGAATGAATCATTAGGTTGTCTTTGTTGTATTTTATTCTTGCACGAAGTTCAGTCAATCGTACAGAGAGCATACAGTCTGCAGAGTGAAAGAGTAGAGTTAGGGTTTCATATTTAAACACAGAGAGAGGAGAAAAGAGGGGTGAAGCTTGGCGATAATACAGTTTAGGGAGGCGGTATCAGGATGTTCTCAGTTCACAGAAGGTGAAGGTCATACTGTTGGTGCACAGAGTTTAACTAACAACACTGCAACAAATGTTCTCAATAAGGACTTTTCCCAAGCTTAGCTAAGAAGTGAAAGCCAGTAAATACAGATAAACATTAGCCAGCAAGAATCACAGTGTTATTCTAAAAGTAAGTAAATGAGCATCATATTTTTCTATTACACTTCCGAAACACGTCGCAAATTGTTTCTGAGTTTTTAGAGATGTGGGTAAGGAGAAAAAGAGACGGTTTTATTTTCGGACACTTTGTGAGTATCCTGACCGGGGACCGGGGACACATATTTATGTATAGAAGACATCAACAAGTGCATTTTGCTTAATAGGACACCTTTAAAACTCAAAGAGCCTCCTTTAAAAAGTTATTTAATTCGTATTTCATGTGTTTCTGTCCAGTTTCTAAAACACCAAAATACAGGTTTGAAGGGGGTGGGGGGTGCATAGTGGACAGGGATGGGATCAGGGGGCGTTTCTCTTCTGGCTTTACGGAAGGAACTTGACACTGACTCTGATTCCGGTCATTTCTCTAGTTCCCGGTGATCTGGCCAGCAGGGGAACACAAAGTTTCCTCACGGGTTTTGAAATGTGCTTCCACTCAGCTAGATAAATGTTTAACTTCAGTGAAATCTAAACCCATCCCGGAGCGGAGACACATGCCTTTTTTTCGGGGGTGTTTGTATTTTATAATGGGTGTTGCAGAGTGAACCGACAGAGAGTCCCGGGGCAGAGCGTCGCCAAGAGTCCGGAGGCTGAGGTCTGTGTGCGCCTTTTCTTGGAAAAGCCTCCCAAAAAAGCTCAGTTTTGCCAAAGAGAACCTGCGGAGGCACACAGCCGCGGAGCAGACTCAGCACTTTGGGCACATTTTGTCGGAGGATTTCTCCTTTCTGAGCCCGGAGGATCATCTCACAGTTTGTTGGACTTAAAACATTACCGGAGGATTAATTGGATTCATTAATTTACCGGACGCGTAAGTATTTAGAGATGTGACGTGGTCCAAACTTTTCGCCACTGAAAGACTTTGATTTCCCCCTGAAAGTTGAGGATTATTACAAAGTGTTGGATGTGTGTGTGACATGATATGACCTCCTGGGATTATACTTGTGCACACGGATGGTTGAGATTTTTTGGATGTAACTTTTACGCACACTCTTTTTTCGCGTTGTCTGGCACACACAGAGGTTTCCTGAGCAGAAGGAATGATCTGAAACACTTATCTGGCTCTGTGCTGCTCGCTGTATGTCTTCATCTGGAGTTCATTCTTTTATGAAATGCACTAAAGACGCACCAGGATCACTGGATCTCTATCTCTCCCCCCTCAGTAGATCTAACTGTATCTCGCCACAATGCGGGGGGCTTTAATTCTCACTTTATCTCTTGTCTATCTGCTAACCTGGACAGGTGAAGCTGACAAACAGACTCAAATTAAGAAAGTGCAATTACGCAGGCGCGCGAGACAGGGACTTGGCCCAAATGGGGGTCTCGCGAGGCGCATGCATCTTGGGTTTGGTTCTGCTTTATCGGTGCACAGTCCCACAAAGGAGGAAGACGTGCAGGCTGATGAAGGAGCTCCAGTTTACACCAGGACTGTGCAGCGCAGAAGAGCAGGAGGTGTGACGTCACGGAGAGGGGTGATGCAGGATGAGGGCAGCGCGAGGCAGGGTGCTCCGGGGACCCAGCAGCCAGAGGTGGGAAGTAGTGGAGTACAAATACTTCGTTACTGTATAAACTTAAGTACATTTTTCTGGTATCAGTACTTTACTCCACTTCTTATTTTTCTGACGACTTTTTACTTTGACTTCTTACATTTTGAACACAAATACCTGTACTTTCTACTCATTGCGTGCCTATTGACTTGAACACGATCCTATCCATGGAGGTCAGTTACTCAATAAAACAGTTGGGGTAGTTATGGGTACTTTTTACTTAAAGGTCCCCTATTATACTGTTTTTCATCAATATATTATAGGTCTCAGATATATCCAGAACCTGTCTCTGATTGGCTGAAACACCAAAATCCCCTCTGTTTCAGCCCTGTTTCCAAAGTGCTGATTCTCTGTCTGTTACTTTAGATGAAAATAAGGAGCCCCTCCCCATGCCCCTCTGAGAGATATTTGTTTAAAAAGAACTCAATGGTGCTCTAGGAGGAGATTCAGGTGATAAGGTGGGGGGGGTTACCTTGGTTGCTGATTTGCTAACATCGTTATGACATCATAAAGTGGCCAAAAAAAGTTTTTATATAAATGGATCAGGACAAAAAGTGAGAGAATCTTTTTTCCTGAAACTTTCAGAGTCTCTTTACACAGAGGGGACACATGTTGATGTAGAAGAGACATGATAAAGTGGATTTTGCATAATAGGTGACCTTTAAGTACATTTCGTAGCCCATACTTCTTTACTTTTACTTGAGTAAAGAAGTTTAGTCAGTACTTCTTTTAAACACGAGTATCTGTACTTCTACTTGAGTAAAGGATGTGTGAACTTTTTCCATCTCTTCAGCTCGGGGTCTCCAAACCTTCTGGCCACATTCGCAGGAAAGAACCGGGTTCTGGTGATTTCTGCTCCCCACGAATCAGACGGATACTACCGGATGATGATGTCTCTTCTGAAGTCAGATGTTTACTGCGAGCTGGCAGAGAGACACGTGCACCAGGTGGTCATCTTCCATCAGGAGGGGGAGATGGGGGGGAAGGTGAGGAGGATCACCAAGGAGGGGAAGGTGATGGAGGAACCGCTGGACACCGCTCTCATCCCCAGACTCATGAGCTTCCTCAAACTGGAGAAAGGTGAGAGGTGGGGTTATCCTGGAGGAGGGGGGGGGGGGACACTGAGGCTGGCGGTGTTTGTTGTTATGACTCTTTAAAGGTCACCTACTATGCAAAATCCACTTCTTCATGTCTCTTCTACATCAACATGTGTCCCCTCTTCTTCATGTCTCTTCTACATCAACATGTGTCCCCTCTTCTTCATGTCTCTTCTACATCAACATGTGTCCCCTCTTCTTCATGTCTCTTCTACATCAACATGTGTCCCCTCTGTGTAAAGAGACTCTGAAAGTTTCAGGAACAAAATTCTCTCTCTTTTTGTCCTGATCCATTTATATAAAAACCTTGGCTTGGCTTGTGTAACCATTAGCCAATCACCAACCAAGGTAACCCCCCCCCCACCTTATCACCTGAATCTCCTCCTAGAGCACCATTGTGTTCTTTTTAACCAAATCTCTCTCAGAGGGGCGTGGGGAGGGGCTCCTTATTTTCATCTAAAGTAACAGACAGAGAATCAGCACTTTTGAAACAGAGCTGAAACAGAGGGGATTATGGGATGCTACAATGATCTGTTTGGTGTTTGGAGCCAAACACTTCAGAGACAGGTTCTGTATATATCTGAGACCTATAATATAATGATAAAAAACAGTATAATAGGGGACCTTTAAGTTCCCATTTTTCAAAATAAATGTAATAAATCATGTATGAACATTTTCTATTTTGGTGACCAACCTGGGGCAACATTGTGAGCATCTCACCTGGGTAGAAACATGACAGAATACCTGATATGTGATGAGTGATTTTTTGTTTGTCCTGCAGGTAAGTTTGGGATAGTGCTGCTGAAGAAGACGCTGCAGGTGGAGGAGAGGTACCCGTACCCAGTGAGGCTGGAGGCGATATACGAGGCGATCGACCAGGCGCCCGCGAGGAAGAACGAGAAGCTCAGACAGAAAGGATTCGTGCAGAAATGCAAAGCTGCAGGAGTGGAGGGTCAGGTGGAGGAGGGCACGCTCACAGGTGAGAGGGGGGATGTGGAGAGAATGCAACTAACCATTATTTAATCTATATAAAACTAAAATGGTTAAAAACATCCATTCCATTGTCTCAGAGTCCAAGGTGACATCTTTAAATACCTGTTGTATGCGGCCACAAGCCCTAGTATGATACAAAACAGATTAAAGGTGGAGATCTCCATAGTTTTTCCATACATACTGTATTTCATTATTGATTTTATTGTATTTACTTATATTAGCATTCACTTATTTATTTATTTTGTATTCATTTTGATGATATTAATAAAACCATTCATCTGTAATCTGCCTTTTTATTAGGACAAGTAGATACACCAGTACAAAGATTACCACACAAGAAGATCCCAAGAAAGCCCCAAACAACAACAACAACCACAGCTGCCACAACAACAACAACAACCACCACAACTACAACTCGGCCCACCACCACGAGAGAGCAACAACCCACCACGACAAAAGCAGCAACAACAACACAACAACCACCAAACCCACCACCACCACCAGAAGAACCACCACAAAGAGATTCACCACCACCACTCAGGTACAGAGAGTGCAAAAGTACACACATCCTTTACTCAAGTAGAAGTACAGATACTCGTGTTTGAAAATACTCTGGTGAAAGTAGAAGTACTGACTAAACTTCTTTACTCAAGTAAAAGTAAAGAGGGCTTTGAAATGTCCTTCAGTAAAAAGTACCCATAACTAGCAGCTGTTTTAAAGAGTACCTGACCTCCCTTTATATTAATAGAACAATAATGTCATTGTTAGCTAATGAATGTTTCCATGCTGAACAACGGCAACATGACAACGTTTTCATTGGTCCCTCTTCTTTAGAGAAGACCAGGAAATGATGGATACACGGATCATGTTCAAATCAATAGGCACGCAATGACTCTAAATAATAATGATCACGCCACCAAACACACATTCAGACTAAAGGAACCAGCCTGTTTGGAACATGGAAGAAGTAGAAAGTTCAGGTATTTGGGTTCAACATGTAAGAAGTAGAAAGTACAGGTATTTGGGTTCAAAATGTAAGAAGTCAAAGTAAAAAGTGGACTGATACCAGAAAAAAGTACTTAAGTACAGTGACAAAGTATTTTTTCTCCACTCCTTCCCACCTCTGGTGATAGCTGTAGCTTACATCAAACTGAAACTGTGGGAAAAACCCAAGAAAGAAAGTAAGTTACAGTGACATGTATAATTAAATGAGACTTAGGATACATTTCTACGATAGTAAGGACTCGAGTTATGGGCTGGAAGTCCTTCGAGACACATTATGTCCTCGTCTGTCCACATTTCAAAGGCTCTGTCATCTTCGACCTGAACTCAGAGGACCAAAGGGACCCTCTTTTATTGGCCACATGTTTTGAAGAATCCAGACCAGACAAGGACAGATCGTGATGATATTTTAACAATGTGAACAGAATCAGACTTTCCCTCGAAGTACTTTCTCTTCTCTATGTTGTACAGGTTCATTTTAGGGGTACACAATATGAGACAAATATAACATAAGTATTGTACTCCACTACTTCTCCTCTCCCAGAGACCCACCAGAGCCCAGACGACCTCCCAGTGGCTCCCAGTCCCCAGGACCACCGCTGACCCCTCCCACTACAGCAGAGCGAGGGAGAGGAACCAGGTGAAGACCACCCCGTCTGGAGATAACCGAACGGATAAAGACAACAGATCCAACAGCCGCAACTGGTTCCCTCCACTCAACAACCATCAAAGATCAAACCCACCAAGAGGAAGAACGGGGGAGGAAAGGTGAGGTTAAAGTGTTTGGGGGTCTTTTTGTGTGTACGTTAGGTCAAGGGTCTGCGAAAAAAGGAAGTAATGACGGAGCAGGGACCTCCTTCTACCTCTGTATAAACTTGAATTGCATATTCGTCATTCCATTAGGTGTATGGTATCCTTAAGTGCCATGTATAAACATTAATATTCTATATTCCATATTTATGGTGCATACAATACTAAACTCTTAAAGTAATAATATGTAACCTTAGCTAAGAAGTTCACAGTTTAAAAAAAGTGCCGCACCGTGATTTAGCATATAGCTAGCCTTTGTGATTTCAAGTATTTATGGGTTAGAGTAAGACTGTCATTGTTGTGTAAGTTAAATGGTTTTGGTTGTTTTCCCGATAAATAGGTCAGTTAGTAGTTTCAGACACTTACATTTAACAAAAAACAAAAAACTTCAAATCATATCAAACAATCATTTGCTGTCCCCCCAGTAGTAACTCTAACATCCCCAACATATAGGTTACAGACCCCCTGATAAAAACCCATAATTAAGGCTACTTTACTTGGAAAATATCAGTAGGCTACTTAAACCACACATGGATGAACTAGAATGGCTTTTAGAGATAATAATAATAATAATGCATTTATTTTATATAGGCGCCTTTCAAGGCTCTCAAGGTCGCCGTACAAACACACAAAAAACAAGATACACAATACATAACACCAGCATAAGAGACATAAACAAGACAATGCAGTATATCAATCAATCAAATAAATAAAACAGAGGATGTGATGGATAATGATCAGGGTGGATATGCGAGTGTGAAGAGATGTGTTTTGAGACGTGATTTGAAAATGGGGAGAGAGTCAGTGTTGCGGATGTCAGGTGGGAAAGAGTTCCAGAGGCGGGGTGCAGAGCGGCTGAAGGCTCTAGACCCCATGGTGGTTAGGGGGTGCAGAGCGGCTGAAGGCTCTAGACCCCATGGTGGTTAGGCGGGGTGCAGAGCGGCTGAAGGCTCTAGACCCCATGGTGGTTAAACGGAAGGGGGTGCAGTGAGGTGGAGGGAAGCAGAAGACCTGAGAGTGCGGATGGGTGTGTTGATGTGCAGGAGGTCGGAGAGGTACAGAGCAGTGAGGTTATGGATTTGACGCCAGTGAAGCTGCTGAAGAACAGGAGTGATGTGGTTAATGGAGGGGGTTCTGGTGATGATGCAGGCGGCAGAGTTCTGGACCAGTTGAAGTCTGTGGATGGATTTGAGAGGGAGACCAAAGAGAAGGGAGTTGCAGTAGTCAATGCGGGAAGTGACCAGGGTGTGAACAAGAATGGCGGTGCTCTTAGGGTTAAGGGACGGGCGGAGGCGGTTGATGTTGCGTAGATGGAAATAGGCAGACCGAGTGAGATAGCAGACTTCGACCATTTCCATAAGTAAATAATAATGCTTGTAATTTGGGTCCGCTCCAAAATCTAATCAGTTCTTCCTCCGCTAATGCAACATCCTTCCCCCAAGGTTAATGAAAACAGGGTGAGGACTTTTTCCGTAATCCTGTTGACCGACAAATGGAGAGGTTTGGCTCAGGAGGTGAAGGTTGTTTCGTAATTGAAATGTTCCTCCAGACAGTGTTGAAGTGTCCTTGAGCATCAAACCTTATCCACTCATCGGTGTATGAATGTCTGACGTGTGTTGTAAAGCGCTTTGACATTTAGACTGGAAAAGCATTATATAAATGCACTCCAATTAAAAACAAACCAAACTGAAAGCATTCAATAGTACGTCCTTTGCAGAGGCAATTTGAGTGTATATGATTATAAACGTGAGCTAAAGTAGAAATTATAAATATAATAACGCTACTGAAATGTCTCTTTAGGAGTCATTTTGCAGGGCACTTGCACACAGATAACTTCATTAAGAGATTGGAACTTTCTTCATCTATTTAGCCTTGACTGGAATTTCTACAATTTTAATCACTAGTGCTTCACTTTGTGTGTTCAACGAGACTCCGGGGTTCATAACTTTACATTCTTGTGAAATGGTTAATCATTGCCCTAGTTCTCTATCTGTGCTTTGTAATATCTCTCTATCTGTGTTTTTTAATATCTGTCTATCTGTGTTGAGTTCTCTATCTGTGGTTTTTAATAGTTCTCTATCTGTGTTTTTTAATAGTTCTCTATCTGTGGTTTTTAATAGTTCTCTATCTGTGGTTTTTCATTTTCATTGTACTTTTATGCATGCACCATGACATCAAGTCAAATTCCTCGTACGTGTCAACCTACCTGGTAATAAACCTGATTCTGTTTCTGATTTCTGATTCTGATGGTATTAAATCAATGAGGAAACTGGAAAAATACTTTAACAACCAAATTAACAACATGCTTTTGTCCGTGCAGGTGATGACAAATGAGTACGAGGACAGGTTTGAAGCGGGCAAACCCACAGTGAGTGATCCTGAGGAAACCTTCACCAGCATCAGTCCCACAAAGAGGGTGAAGGGAAAACACGATAAGCTCGACAAGAGGAAGAAAAAGAACGACAAGGCTGGCAAGAAAGGCGAGAGGAGAGGAGGAAAGGCCGGGAAGATCGGGGGAAAGAAAAATGGAAAGAAGTTGTCAAAGTACCCGGAGAAAGAGGACTTCCCGAAGCCCACTAAAAAGCCGACGCCCCCTCCGAAGGGATCTCTGGCCTCCTTCCTCGACTACTTTGAGAACAGGAGGCGACTGCTGGTGAGAGCATGACGTAACTCACAGCTCATGAAAGGAGCCTCACTCTGCCTCTCTTTCCTTTCTGGCAAAAGAACACACATCCTTTACTCAAGTAGAAGTACAGACACTCGTGTTTAAAAATACTCTGGTCAAAGTAGAAGTACCGACTAAACTTCTTTACTCAAGTAAAAGTAAAGAAGTGTGGGCTTTGAAATGTAGTTCAGTAAAAAGTACCCATAACTAGCAGCTGTTTTAAAGAGTACCTGACCTCCCTTTATATTAATAGAACAATAATGTCATTGTTAGCTAATGAATGTTTCCATGCTGAACAACGGCAACATGACAACGTTTTCATTGGTCCCTCTTCTTTAGAGAAGACCAGGAAATGATGGAACACGGATCGTGTTCAAATCAATAGGCACGCAATGACTCTAAATAATAATGATCACGCCACCAAACACACATTCAAACTAAAGGAACCAGCCTGTTTGGAAAATGTAAGAAGTAAAAGTAAAAAGTCGTTAGTAAAGTACTGATACTGATACCAGAAAAATGTACTTAAGTACAGTAACAAAGTATTTGTACTCCACTACTTTCCACCTCTGTTCATATGCAGTATTAAATGGCTCTGATGTACCAAAACCCAGCCCAAACACATACCAGTTTTAAATAAATAGTTAGATATTTAAGGAATATTGTAAAGAGCTCTACTGCTAAAAGTTAGATGAGAAGATTGCTACCCCTTTAAGTTCTGGCTTTTCAATCTACAAAGCTACAGCCAGCAGGTAGTTAGCTAGTTAGCTTAGCTTAGCATGCATAAAGGAAACCGGGGGCTAGCCTTGCTCAGTCCAAAAACATTATTTATGCTAAGCTAAGCTAACTGGCTCCTTGCTGTAGCTTCATTTTTTCCCCTGCAGAGAGAAGAGAGTGGTTAAAATTCCTCCCTCTTCTTCTCTTGCTAAAAGACAGATAAGAATATTGCTAGAATAATCTATTTGGCTACAGCCAGCAGCTAGTTAGTTTAGCATAGAGACTGGAAATAGGTAGAAATGGTTAGCCTCGCTCAGTCCAAAAACTGTTTTTATGCTACGCTAAGCTAACGCAAGATAGCAAATAAGCGTATTTCGCAAAAAGATTCACATCAGAAGTTAACCTTTATCTTTTCAGAGTAAGACACAGTAAACCAGACACAGTATCCAACAAAAATGTCTGGTAAAACCATCACTTTCACAATAAAAGGATATTGCTTTGTCTTCCATTTTACATTTGTCTTTTCAGCAGAAGTTAGTCCTTCTACAACAGAAAAAGGTGACCCACTTCCATTGCAACTGCAAAAAGCACTGTAAACTCATAAAAGTTTTCCACAAACAATCGCAACATCTGGAGAAGGGATTTATTGTTGATAAATTCTCACAGGTCCACAAACCACTACACACACATGTTCTGTGGTGTGCAAACCTCACTTGTTTCCCCCTTTTGTATCCCTTAATGTCATTACTTTATAACCTGAAGTAGTTTGAAATATGAATACAGACATGCAGTATGTGGAGGCTGCACAGCTGAGTGCTAACAGACTGAGTGTCTCAGCTATAGATTCTTATCACAGCAGTGCTGGGAAAATATGCCCCATCCTCCGCCTGCAGGTTAGTGTAAACATCACCTCTGCAGCACCCTGTATGTGTGTGTGTAGGTGTGTGTGTGTGTTTTTCATTGCACATACGTGACAGTCCCTCCCTTCCTGCAGCTGATCACGTCCCCCGGGGAGGAGAGCAACATGTACATTCAGCAGAGATGAGTACCTGGAGTCTGTGTGTGAAATGGCCATCAGGAAAGTTTCCATCATCACCATCTTCGGCTCGCTGAGCAACTCCACCATGAAGATCGACCACTACCAGCTGGGTGAGTATCCTGAAGTGTCTCACCAGGGAAAGGAGAGGTTAACAAGTTTAAAAGGAACTTGTTTTTAACTCTTAAACGTTGTGAGAAAGATGATTGGCAGTTCTCTCAGACTGTTGATGCCTCCATCTGGTTGGGAAATCTGTCCTTGTTTCTTAGTCACTCAGAATAACTGTTTACGAAACTCTTAAGTCTCATCGTGTGTTTTCTAGCTTTGCATCTTAAATCTGCATGTACCCTTTGCATTACTTGCCCTCTCTACCTTATTTTTATGCCTCTGCTCTGGCAGTAAACTTGACCAGAGGCAATTCGTTTTTGGGTTGTTTCGTACAACACAATTGATCAGAAACAACTTGAGGGAATTACTTCAAATTTTGCAAATACGTCCACAGAAATTGGTCGTTAAACATCAGTAACTGAGACATAACAAACCCATTTTGGCCACAACTCAATAAATCAGTTTTACACAATTGTCTAATGTGGTTAGATGGGTCATTCCAGAATTGGAGGACAATTTAGGAAAAACAGATAATAAACCATCAAAAAAAGTGATTTGCCCAGCTAAGGCATCAAATGTATATTTTCCAATGAAGAATTAACCCTGTTACTCTAATTATAGTGACAGGGTTGCAAATCAATGCTAATTTTAGCTTTTACCTCAGGAATGAATGCTAGCTGCACAATGTAATGCTATTGTCAAGGAATGGACACACTTAGATATTTAACTAAAGAAAGATACATTTGAAATTAATTTGTTTTAGTCTCATAATGTGAGTAACAGGGTTGCTTTGTATGAGTGCTACACTCCTTCAAGAGTGACCAGATTGGAAATATATTACAAATAAAAGAGAGGACTTACGTTTGGTCTACCCATGGTAGTAGCACTTGGCTTGCCGAGGTCCTTTCCACTGTGTCATGTGACAAACTTTTTCACTTCCTCTGCCAAGCTAAAAAGGTTTCGGTAACAGGGTTGCGCGCATGTTGAGGGACACACCTTCTGTGCAAAATTACTGTTATTTAAAATGTGTTTATGATTTAACAAATTGATTTTACCATTACAAGAGACATATATCAATAGAATCATACCAAAACAAGTAAATAAAAACCCTATTTTAAATGTTATATTTGACATGCAAGTTGGTCACCAAGAATCTGGGACAAGAGAAAAAGGCCATTTTACGGGACGTTCGAGAGCTGTTTGATATTTTAAATAATATTTTGAAACCACTTTTTCTACAACTTTATATGCATCTTGTCTCAAGACAAGTATATTTAACACAACAAGTGCATGTTTTAGCTTTTTGGGCATGGATTATTAGATTTTTTATATGGGGGACATGAAATGTCCTCCTATTCTGGAATGACCCAGATGATGAAATGATGACATTTGACCAGATATGGATGTAAACAGCAACTGGACTGATTGGCAGTATGTCTAGTGTTCTTCTACAGCATGTAAAGATCCTACACAATCTGAGCTAAAACTCTCAACAAGTACTTAAAGTATATTGTTAATATAAAGCAAGAGGCAGAACAAAGTCTACATCTTTAGTCTGTAAAGATCTTAACGTATTAAAAATATGATAGCATCTGTCTCTCTGTGTGCTGATTGTAGGGCAAGGCATCACGTCCATGGACATTATATTTCTAGGTGTCCTTTCTTTATTGTGTATTTTTGTAGGACAACCAACACCTTTTGTCTCCCTTGTTCTCCCCTCCAAAAAACCCATTGGTTTTATGAGATATTCTAGAAATTGACGAACACAAGTTTACTTACACGGTTTGTTCAGCATCAACCGTGAATGCAATTGGAAGAAATCAAAAGCTAATGAACAGTCACTTGCTCTTGCTGTTAAAGCTGCAGTTTGTGCAGAGCAAATGTTATTGTAGTGTGAATGTTCTCCGTGTTGAGAGGCCACGTCTGCTGTCTTGTCCTCGTTTTACCTTCCTGCACCATCTCTGCTCCAAGTAAAACAGACGGAACTCTCCCAAAGCCACAGCACTCTCCTCTGAGCAGGTGATGATACATAGAGCTCTCTGCTGATTGATTTCATCCTGACTGTTGTTCTCTTTGTTAGTGTGCATGTTCTCCTGTGGTGAAAGCACTTTGACAGGTTGCACTTTCAATGTATTTTTAGTGAGGCTTTTTTGATTTAGCCACGTCTGTCGCATCAAGATCAAGGATATATTTGACCACGGGAGACCTGGACAAGAAAAGCAGAAACAAAGAGTTTCAACATAATAAAAAAACCAAACACTTTTTGAACACGTTTGCATGCAGACAACCTGCGATATATTTCAACAAAGCTTTTAGGTCCTTCAGAGCCTCTATGTTTTTAAGTTTAAGAAATAGTTCATTTCATGATTTAAAAAAATGAAAACTTTCAAAATAAAGTTAAAACATTAAAAAAAATTCATAAATAAAAGATTTTAGGAATTTACATTTTTAAAAATAATTAAAGAAATATTGCAAATTCTGATAAAAGTTCCAGCTTTCTTTGTAACATAATGCTTGTGCTGGTTACTAGATAGGAGAGAGGGGCTGTTTAGGTCAGCTGTAAGAAATGAGTTTGTTCAGAAGCTATTTTGAGTACAGGGGTCTTTATCTGTGACAGGGGAGTGTAACCACACAAACACACACACACACACACACACACACACACACACATTAACTGCAATTATGACTACTTCCAAAAACTCCCTTTTATCAAACTGCTCAGAGCTTCTTGTTCAAGAAGTTCCAAAACCCCGCCACGGTTTATTTTTATGAAATGCTGTATCATTTTGTCTCGGCGTCCTCTCTGGTATTTTCAGACATTTTAAAGCCGTCTCAAACCCAAGGCCTAGGAGAGTGTGTGTGTGTGTGTGTGTGTGTGTGTGTGTGTGTGTGTGTGTGTGTGTGTGTTGTGTGTGTGTGTTGGCTTCGGGGCATTGAAACCCACTTTGTAACCCTTTTAAGAGTCTGTCACTCTGCATGACAACGAGGTTTTATCCGGCTGGAATGTTGGAAAAAGTGCAGAGTTGACGTCAGCGAACCCCCCCGCCCACGGTGGTTAGACTTTTGTTCCACTTACCGGCCCGAAGTGTGTGTGTGTGTGTGTGTGTGTGTGTGTGTGTGTGTGTGTGTGTGTGTGTGTGTGTGTGTACACAAACAACTGGTTCTTTCACTGCTGCCCCTCCCTCACTTTAGGGTGACCTCATGGTGGTCAGTGTGTTTGTTGTGTGTTTTTCTGTGTGTGTAAAGTCTGAGTGTGTATCGGCTGCAGTGTGTGTGCTGGGGTTTTCCTGATTTGCTCATGCACAACCACCAAAACACACTGTTCTGTGGTCTGTGTGTGTGTGTGTGTGTGTGTGTGTGTGTGTGTGTGTGTGTGTGTGTGTGTGTGTATGCAATGAGGCATTGGTGATTAAAGGCTTTTGCTTTGGTCTATTTAAACCCCAACGACAGTGCATAGATTCATAAGACATCTGACCAGGCCAGATCTCAGTGATTCAAAGCCACTTTTTGCCAGGTCTCAGATGACAAATGCCCAAAACAACAAACAAACTTTGCGAATAAAAAAAAACATAAACTCCCCTTGACAAAGAGAATAAAAGTTAAACGCAAGACAAGTCTCGACCCTGATCTCAAGAGAAAAAACAAGAGAAAGAGACTTCAAAAACTGTGTTTAAATGTGCACATTTAAAGTGATTAATATCTCATTATACATTTGTGGAGTTTGTGCCTGATTCACTCTGCGTGTTTACATTCTGCAGACCCCACTTTACCGCCACGTCGAACACAATTGTCAAATAAAAAATGTTTTACGTTTGAGCAATGAAAAACAGATTTGACTCTCCTGTCTCAGAGCCAGACTCTCACATCGTTTGTTATTATGGATTATTTTATGGGGAAACTCTTCATCACAAGTTCAGTGACAGTTATTTGACTTTTTTAAATGCGTGTAAAAGATTGTATCTCTCCGATGTGATATTTCAAGACTCTCATGATTAGATTAGAATAGATTAGATTTACTTTGTTGAGCCCAATTTGGGAAGTTGTTTATGAACCTGTTAGATTTACATTTTTCACTCGTCTTTTTGGAGCAAAATGTCAAACAAAGCTGAGATGTCAGAAGTTATTAAATATTATATTTCTCATGTTTTGGTTTCACTGGTTTTATGGAAATCACTGCATGGCACAAGTCTTTTCTACTGCCTGAAACGCCTCCATTGAACTCCTTTGTTTACTATCACTATGTAACACACACACTCCTATTGGCTAGCACTTCAACACATTGTACGTAATAGGCTAAGGGGCGGGACATCACTAAGCGGTTGACCAATCACAACAGAACCAGCCCTGTACAGTCAAACAGTGTGAAATGTATCACAGATTCTCACCTCTGTCTCTGTTTTATTTCCTTCAGAGAATGATAAGCCGATGAAGGGTCTGCGTCAGGAGGACTTGGTGAACCAGGATCTGATCACAGAGCTGAGGAAAGAGTTCAGCATGACGTATGATGACTTCTACATGGTGCTGACAGACGGAGACATGAGGGTCAAGGTGAGGACTCGAGTTATGGGATGGCAGTCCTTAGAGACACATTAAGTTGAGCTCTGTGCACATTTCCTTTACCAACTCCAAATCCCCCACAGCCCCCGTCAATCGTGGCGTCCCTCAGGGTTCTGTACTTGGTCCCCACATTATTGAGCTCTGTGCACATTTAATAATAATAATAATAATAATAATACATTTCATTTATATAGCACACTTTCAAAAACAACGTCATCTCAAGGTGCTTCACAATGCTATGAGAAAAAAAAAAAATTAAAAGTTTTCTAAGGAGCATATTGAATAAAATATGGTAATGTGAAAAAGGTTAGAATAAAAAATGAATGTAGTGATGCAGAGGTCTGTATGTTCTCATTTCAAAGGCTCTCTCATCTTCGACCTGAACTCAGAGGACAAAAGGAACCTCTTTTATGGGCCACTTGTTTTGAAGAATCCAGACCAGACAAGGACAAGTCGTGATGATGTTTTAACAATGTGAACAGAGTGAGACTTTCCCTCGAAGGTTGAAGTACTTTCTCTTCTTTATGTTGTACTGCTTCATTCTAGGGCTGCCGTTATGAGAAGAATGTGGGATATGCAGAAACGCTTGGTACATTTTACAGTTCAGTACTCACATCAGGGACGTAAATGAAGACACAATATCGAGATTTATGCACCACTTATTTTGTAAAACTATCATAAAGAGAGCAGTGGAAACATGGAGATCTTTAACACGGTTGTTTCCTAAATTATCACAGAAAACAATGTTTTTAAGGAATCACATAAATATACAAAAGTGTAATTTACCCTGGAGACCTTTTTTGCACTAGCTGCATTTTTTAAAAGCATAATTTGCTAAAAATGTTAAGAAATATAGTCGCCATATCGAAATGTTAACGAACAAATAAGAAAGTTCTGAAAAGGCTTATTTGCACAAATAGTCCTAGAAAAATATCCTGCACCAAGAAATGTTAACGATCAAGACACACCATAAAAAAAGGGTTTATTTGCACAAAAGGTTATCCAAAAAAAGCAAAATGTACATAGTCCAAAGAAAAAAGTGTTATGCTGCTTTCAGTTTACTGTTAAAATGTCAAAAAATAACATTGAATTGAACATAAAAGTCACATAAAAAAAGATTTCTACTGATACTCCTTCAGCAAATAATAATATTGCAGTCCTTTTGCTGCGTTTATCCTCAAAATATTGCATAACATTGACATTGCGTAAAAAAATGTGTAGTACAGCCGGAGTTATTTCCCATAAATGAACGTTGACAGGTTCACCAGCACTCTTTGATCCTCTGCTGCCCTCTGACCTGTCCAACCACCGCCTTCACTCTCACACTGATTTAATTCACACTACATGAAATCTTGCCCACACCTGTGTGTACGTGTGTGTGTTCATGCCAGGGCAAATCTCCAGGCTGTTTTTGGACGTTTCAATCAAAGAGGCCAGTGTTCTCTGTGTGCTGACCGAGGCACAGACAGGAGGGCGAGAGTGTGTGTGAGAGTGTGTGTCAGAGTGTGTTTGAGAGAGTGTGTGAGAGAGAGTGTGTGTGGGAGACAGAGAGAGCGTGAAAGAAGCTGATTCAGCATAACCACAGGAAGGTGTGAAAGTGTGTGTGGCTCTGACAGAAGATCATGTCCAGAGTGTTCAGCTTTTTGTAAAAAACGCATTATATTAAAAGTACAGTTTTGCAAATCATTTCTCTTTAGCGACCCGGAAATGGCAATGAGCAACTTTTAAACAAAAAAACCCTGAAAAGGTACATAGGGGTTGTTTGAAATGACAAATATCTACACATGTATCTACTTAAACACATATATATATATACACACATACACATACATATATATATACATACATGTACGTACACATACATACACATATACATACACACATATACATACACACATATACATACACACAGATACACACACATACATATATATATATACATACATGTACGTACACATACATACACATATACATACACACAGATACATACACACAGATACACACACATACATATATATATATACATACATGTACGTACACATACATACACATATACATACACACATATACATACACACAGATACACACACATACATATATATATATACATACATGTACGTACACATACATACACATATACATACACACATATACATACACACAGATACATACACACAGATACACACACATACATGTACATAACTAGCTGTTTGTACATTTAATGGGATGCTGTGTTACGTTCAGGCTAGGAAACAGGACGACATTTAAGAGGAGATATTAGCTCATGTCTCCATGCTGTAATGTTCAAAAGCTCTTTATTTTTCTCTGTGCTGCAGCACCTCTTTTCACCCTCTGTCTGAAACCAGAGCCCAGTCTGCTCTGATTGGCTAGCTGGCCCGGCTCTGTTGTGATTGGTCAACCGCTTAGAGATGTCCCGCCCTCTTAGCCTATCACGTACAATTCGTTGGAGCGCTAGCCAATAGGAGCGCAAGTGTTACATAGTGATGTAATTATATTACAGAAGTAATTAAAGGAGTCCAATGGAGGCGTTTCAGGCAGGGGGGGGGGGGGGGGGCAGGGATTTTAGCCTTTGCAGACCATTGACATGCACTAAAACCTATAGAGCACACACAAAAAGCGTAATAGAGCCTCTTAAAGTAAAAAACATCTTAGTGATATTTATTTTCTCTCGTACTTCTTCACATATTTGATATTGAGGTAGTCCAAAAGTAACAGACAGTAATCAGGTTACATTGCTCTTATATTGTGATACTTACACTAGGTTACATATTACATTTTTGCAGTCACCCTCCCTGGTTATATTTAGCTGATACGCCTGGTGCTGTTTCCCAGAAGTGATCCTGCAGGATGTTTGATGTGGGAAAAGCCGCACCACATCTGCTAGAAGAACTTCACTTCATCACTTTACTGGAAACAGCTTCACCGATGTTTTCTATTTTCATATCCTCCAGATCTTTCTCTCTGGTTGTATCGGTTTATTTATTTATTCTGAGGTTGAACCACGTCTTGATGTTGATGTTTTTTTCCTTCAGCAAACCTACGAGGTTCCCATCGCCATGAAGGCCGTGTTCGACTACATCGACACGTTCTCCTCCCGCATCCGAGAGATGGAGCAGCAGAAGAGAGACGGGGTGGAGTGCAAGAAGGAGGACAAGCCCAGGTCTCTGGAGAACTTCCTGTCAAGGTGAAGTCCTTACTATGTCCCTGAGGTTTTTATTGATTGATTGATTGTTTTATTTGATGATTACAAATGTTATATAGCAGTTTTCCAGTCTTTGCAACTCATTAAAGTGATTTTCATTGTACAAGAAAGCATTTAGGCATTCACAAACAGTCAAACAGAGGCAGAGAGAGCCTATAAGGACACTAACACACACACACACACACACACACACACACACACACACACACACACACACACACACACACACATGGTGAGGGTACTGTAGCACCTTTACCACATTGGAGCAGGATTGTGTGTGTGTGTGTGTGTGTGTGTGTGTGTGTGTATGTGTGTGTGTGTGTGTGTGTGTGTCAATACAGTACCTGCAAAGGGGGATTATAATTATAAACTCGGCTCGGGGGGCACAGCCCACCTGTGGCGTCATCTCCACAGGTGTTTTGGAGAGATCACACACACACACACACACACACACACACACACACACACACACACATCCACATTTTGACTGCTCGAAAAAGACTAAAGAATAAAGGAATATAAACACAATTTTAGTCCTCTTTTAAAAAACGTAACCCACTACGAGATAAAACAAGACAACAAGACAACAAGAAAGCAAGTTCAATCAAAACAAACATTTAACTATTTTAATACACTATATATGGTACTTTGAAACCATTTCTAAAGACCACGTTGAACATGCTCTCAGAAATACTTCAGGTCTCAGATCTCTTGTAAAGAAGCTTTCAGTATACTGGAACCACGAGAGCATGCACTAACTGATGAAGCATGTACATATATGAAATTGGCTCGTCAACATTTACATCTTTCAGTGGAATTTAGAGGTTTTTGGTGCACACTCCTTAGTGTCCTGGCTTTGTGCACAGGACGTCTGAAATCTGCACCTCTTTGAATCCTAGGAAGTGTCTTTGTTTAGTGTTTTGCAGTTGGTTGTCAGGATAATTAGGTGGTCCCATCAAACATCTTCTGATTGCCAAATAATCAGCTGGAACATAATTCACTGTGTTTATAAGCTGCATGTCACAGAGAGCACGGTGTGTGTTCCTCTGATATTAAAGAATCCCTCAAAGTGCCTCACGGCTGAATCATTGCAGGCACTTACTCTCCACACAGGAAGTCTTTTTTGTTCCCATGGAGATCTGAGCTTCAGATCACAGCGCTGAAATTTGGCAGCTTTTTTTTTAACCATAATTCTGGGTTGTCACTCTCTGGCAGCATGGTAATATGTCGGTGTACGAGCAAAAAAAACGACTTCTTGGCACGGAGCTTTTCTGCTGCTGCAAAGTGCCACTTAGATCCAGGCTGAAGCGTTTTCTTCTGTGTGATTGCAGGTTTCGATGGAGACGTCGCCTCTTCATCATCTCCGCCCCAAACGATGAGGACTGGGCCTATCAGCAGCAGCTCTACGCCCTCAACAGCCAGGCCTGCAACCTGGGTGAGTCAGAGTTAAAGTACACACATCCTTTACTCAAGTAGAAGTACACATACTCGTGTTTAAATACTTTGGTAAAAGTAGAAGTACTGACTAAACTTCTTTACTCAAGTAAAAGTAAAGAGGCTTTGAAATGTACTTCAGTAAAAAGTACCCATAACTAGCAGCTGTTTTAAAGAGTACCTGACCTCCCTTTATATTAATAGAACAATAATGTCATTGTTAGCTAATGAATGTTTCCACGCTGAACAACGGCAACATGACAACGTTTTCATTGGTCCCTCTTCTTTAGAGAAGACCAGGAAATGATGGATACACGGATCGTGTTCAAATCAATAGGCACGCAATGACTCTAAATAATAATGATCACGCCACCAAACACACATTCAAACTAAAGGAACCAGCCTGTTTGGAAAATGTGAGAAGTAGAAAGTTCAGGTATTTGGGTTCAAAATGTAAGAAGTAGAAAGTACAGGTATTTGTGTTCAAAATGTAAGAAGTAGAAAGTTCAGGTATTTGGGTTCAAAATGTAAGAAGTAGAAAGTACAGGGATTTGTGTTCAAAATGTAAGAAGTAGAAAGTTCAGGTATTTGGGTTCAAAATGTAAGAAGTAGAAAGTACAGGTATTTGTGTTCAAAATGTAAGAAGTAAAAGTAAAAAGTCGTCAGAAAAATAAGTAGTGGAGTAAAGTACTGATACCAGAGAAATGTACTTAAGTACAGTAACAAAGTATTTGTACTCCACTCCTTCCCACCTCTGGACAAAACCAACACACGACCCCGGCCAGTTAACTCTCTTTCTTCATGAGGTCTGGAAAGTGCACGTCTCAGAGAAAAAGAGCTTGGCTGGAAACCACCAGAGCTAAGTTAGGAAATGTTGTTCTCGTGCTTTAAAGTTCACCTCAATTAGTTTCTGTTGTGCACTAGCTTTGACGTTGTTGTGCTATGTGTTGTGCTATGTGTTGTGCTATGTGTTGTGCTATGTGTTGTGCTACGTGTTGTGCTACGTGTTGTGCTACGTGTTGTGCTACGTGTTGTGCTACATGTTGTGCTATGTGCTCTCTTTAATGCACTTTTATTAAGTGTGGGTCCGTGTATTGTGGAATTTTCTCTTTGAGTTTTCTGTTTTCTGTCCTCTCTGTGTGAGCTCACTACATACTGACTACTCTTTCTGTGCTCCAAGCTACTTCCTGTTGCTGCAGAAACAAACAAACAGACAAACAGACAGACAGACAAAAAGGAAAGCTCATGTAGGAAAGACCAACCTGGAAGAGGACATGTTGAATCCCACTAAAGGTTGAACCATATCTGTGTTAATTCATTACACATATTCACCTGTAGATGCATATTTTGGAGGATTTTTAATGATTGAAATCTAATTTCTCATCAGTTTCTTTACTGTCAAATTCCCCAAGGGATAAATGGGGATCAACCTTTATATATACAGTCTATGGGAGGAACCTTTATATATCCAGTCTATGGGATGAACCTTTATATATCCAGTCTATGGGATCAACCTTTATATATACAGTCTATGGGATCAACCTTTATATATACAGTCTATGGGATGAACCTTTATATATACAGTCTATGGGAGGAACCTTTATATATACAGTCTATGGGATGAACCTTTATATATACAGTCTATGATGAACTACTTGTTTTTCTTTCAACAAAATAGCTATGCTCTTAAGTGTTTCATTTAGTAGTGTTGCATAAAGTGTTTCGACTGCGTCTAGTGTAGTTCCTCTAATAATGAGGCATATGTGTACTTTAATAACCATCGTTACGCCTCACCAGTGGTGTAGTGGGGATCTTTTTTACTGGGTGGATGGGGGGGGGGGAGAGAGAGAGACACTATGGACGCGCTCGTGAACTGTCAACGGGGGGGGGGGACCACTGTGGACCTCTGTGGACCTCTGTGGACCTCTGTGGACCACTGTGGACCACTGTGGACCTCTGTGGACCTCTGTGGACCTCTGTGGACCACTGTGGACCACTGTGGACCTCTGTGGACCTCTGTGGACCACTGTGGACCTCTGTGGACCTCTGTGGACCTCTGTGGACCACTGTGGACCACTGTGGACCTCTGTGGACCTCTGTGGACCACTGTGGACCTCTGTGGACCTCTGTCGCCTGTCAGCACAACTTACATGATGCCGTTTAAAAAATATAATAATAAAGGGCGGTGCCGGCCGTCAGCGAACCGAGTCGGCCTTTCTGCGCGACTGTCACTCAAATGCGGGACATAGTCTGGATTTGTGGGACGCGGGACAAATGATAAAAATGCGGTGCTGCCCCTCACACACACACACACACACACACACACACACACACACACACACACACACACGGTGCTGCCCCTCACACACACACGCTTCAAATCAAGTTGCATAAATACTTGGCCGCTACGTTTTCATTATAATTACAGTGAAATGTATTATGTTTTCTTCATTATTACAACAAATACACACTTGCAACCGATAACACTGGCAATGATTTCATATTTATTAGACTATTAAAAAAAAATCATGCTTCAAAAAAGTGGGGGCTCCAAATAAGTGGGGGGACGGCGATCCCCCGCGTCCAACAACCACTACACCACTGCTCCTCACGATACTCGAAACATTTATGGTCAGTGTTAGCTATCGTCTCAAAAATGCGCTACAAAGAGAATACTTATGGAAAGAAGAAACCATGTTTCAGTGGTACTATACGTTTTGAACATATGAACACATTTTAACGTGATTTCATTGCAATGACGGCGAAAACGTAATTTAGACAACAATCTAAAATAGGAAATCCTCAAGTTAAACCACTGATGAATATGTTCACATGAAGAAGTGGACCATATGGGATATCTGTGTTTACTGCAACCCTGCAGATATTAGCAGCATGTGTGTGTGTGTGTGTGTGTGTATGTGTGTGTGTGTGTGTGTGTGTGTGTGTGTGTGTGTGTGTGTGTGTGTGTGTGTGTGTGTGTGTGTGTGTGTGTGTGTGTGTGTGTGCATGTGAGGGATCCCAGATGACAGAACTTTGTCAAAAAGCTTAGTCAACTTTTCCACAGTTACTCAAATGCTATATCTCAGAAATGATGTTCTCGTTTATTGACTTGCCATGGAGGATGAGAAGACCGTTCATAGAAGAAACGCCTCTGGATTCACCTGCTATTTGTTCATAAAATGTGTATATAGGTTCATGCTACCTCCATCAAACTTTTACATTATCACAGTGACATCCCAGGTGTATACTTCCAGCCACAATGTCCGGCAGTGGCTCAGTCAGTAGGGGCTTGGACTGTGAGCCGTAGGGTCGCCGGTTCAAGTCCCCGAACAGACCTAAATATGGAGTGTGGACTGCTATTTGGAGAGGTCCCAGTTCACCTCCTGGGCCCTGCCGTGGTGCCCTTGAGCAAGGCACCGGACATCCCTCTTCCCCCCTCACTCCCATTGCTCCCCGGGCGCTGTACAATAGATGCCCACTGCTCCTAGTACTAGACTCCTGGTGCTAGGATGGGTTAAAAGCAGAGAACACATGCTGTGTGCTCTGCATGTGTGACCATTAAAGAGGGTTTCATCCCTCCCAATTCTATTCTAAGCTTTCAAAATGTTTCGTTGTGCATGTTTGTGTTACCTATAGTACAAATAATATCATTTTCAAAATCTGTTTTTACGTTTTTTGTGCGATTTTGGGTCCAAAATGTTCATCCAGTATGTCAAAATGTAAAAACTAACTATCAGTTTATATAGGTGAGGTTGTCTTAAAAAGATAGATACCAAACATTGACATGCTAAACATTTCTTAACAGGGTTTAGTAAGACAAATCAAAAGTCTGCGAAAACGGCCAAATGAGCCCAGGACTCTAAAGGGTTAAGACACATTTCTCTCAGTTGTTTGTTCTCAATATGTTTGTTATTGTCTCGTTGGAACAGGTCTTCGGCACATCGCCATTTTGAAGTTGGTCGGCACGGACCTGGCAGACATTGGTGGAGTCCTGGAACTTTATCCTATCAATGGTAAGAAGTTTATCTTATAAAATAATGTCAAAAACATACATTATAGTACATATAATACCTCATTCTACTGACATGCGTCCATTCAGGTTCACCAGAATCCCGTTAATGAGATAACGTACAGGATAGTGTTTCAGTTTCTACGCATCAGCATTCAACATATGGGTCTTATTATGTCATAGAGACGTGATACAAATATTATATTATGTTATAAAGAGACCTAGTATAGCATGAGCATAGAGTATTGCATAAAAACATCAAATTATTGTGGGGGAAACTTCTGAAGCAATTGGAAACAGGACTCAGAGAGACACGAGGAGAGCTGGAGCTTTGATGGCAAACACTGACGGTTTATTTGGAGCTTCGGCCGGAGAATTCACAAGACATGTCACGGGTTGAGATGCCAAATCAATTCTGAAGAACTCCTCTGTAGTTCCAGGTTTTAACTAGTTCAGAGTGTAATAATCAACATTCTTCATCAGCGAGACGAAACAAATATGGACCCTGAATCTAACTAGAGCTGTCGTCCATAAAAAAAGAACGTGCGCCAGGGAACCTACGTTCCAGATAAAAGAAGGGCTTCTAGATGTCCCTGAACAGTAAACTACCTCATGGCGGCTTGTGCTCGGTCATAAGCTGGCAACAACAATGCGTCCAAGCTGCCCCTCCTTAAGAGAGATAGCAGCAAGCCCAAGGCCCTGGACCTATGCCGTGGGAAAGGAGACAGTGAGAGGAGAAATGATGAACTGTGTCAAAGGTTGAATACCTAAGCAAATTATTCCCTAACAATTATAATTAAAAGTCATGTTGATTATGTCCTAAAAAGTAATTGTATAGTATGTCAAAAATGTTTTATAAAAAGTCATAGTATAATATCCAATAATAAGTCATAGTATTTTTTGTTGTAAAAAGTAGTTGTATAGCATGTCGTTAAACTTTTGTACAGTACAAATTCTTAGTATAGTAAGTCATAAAAGTCACACTATAATATCTTTTAAAAAATCATAGTATAGTATGTGGGAAATGTACAAAAAAGAAGAAGTTCATAGTCCAACATGTTGTCAAATTTCATGGTGAACTATGTCTTTAAAGAATATATAAAAAATCTTAATATCACGTGATAAAAAGTCATAGTATAGTATGTCAAATTATTTTTGTAAGAAATCATAGAATAGTATGTTGTAAAAATTTACAGTATTATTTGTCATAAAATGTTTGTAAAAAGTCATAATATTGTACGTCATTCACGTTGTTATCCTGTGGCACATGTAGACACCGTTAATCAAGTGTTTTTATTGAACATGTTCTCTTATAACATTGATCATGAACAAGAAGAACAAGCAAAGAATATGTAGATACCGTAAATATCAAACCAGTCTTCAAAGGAAAACACGGCATTTCCTTTCTTTGCAAAAATAAAACACATGTTTATATGTTTAAAGGTCACCTATTATGCAACATCCTCTTCTTCATGTCTCTTCTACATCAACATGTGTCCCCTCTTCTTCATGTCTCTTCTACATCAACATGTGTCCCCTCTTCCTCATGTCTCTTCTACATCAACATGTGTCCCCTCTTCTTCATGTCTCTTCTACATCAACATGTGTCCCCTCTTCTTCATGTCTCTTCTACATCAACATGTGTCCCCTCTTCTCCATGTCTCTTCTACATCAACATGTGTCCCCTCTTCTTCATGTCTCTTCTACATCAACATGTGTCCCCTCTGTGTAAAGAGACTCTGAAAGTTTCAGGAACAAAGATTCTCTCTCTTTTTGTCCTGATCCATTTCTATAAAAACCTGTCTGAAAATGAGCTGATCAGATTTTGGCGACTTTATGATGTCATAACGATGTTTTGTCTTGTGTAACCATTAGCCAATCACCAACCAAGGTAACCCCCCCCCCCACCTTATCACCTGAATCTCCTCCTAGAGCACCATTGAGTTCTTTGTAACCAAATGTCTCTCAGAGGGGCGTGGGGAGGGGCTCCTTATTTTCATCTAAAGTAACAGACAGAGAATCAGCACTTTGGAAACAGGGCTGAAACAGAGGGGATTATGGGATGCTGCAATGATCTGTTTGGTGTTTCAGCCAATCAGAGACAGGCTCTGGATATATCTGAGACCTGTGATATATTGATGAAAAACAGTACAACAGGAGATCTTTAATCCCTATGTGTTCCCCATCCAGGCAGTGCCACTGTGGATCGAGAAGGAATGTCCGGCGCTCTGGTGAAAGACATGAGGAACTACTTCCAGGTCAGCCCAGAGTACTTCTCCATGCTGTTAGTGGGGAAGGATGGAAACGTGAAGTCCTGGTACCCCTCCCCCATGTATTCCATGGCCATCATCTACGACCTGGTGGACTCCATGCAGCTGCGCAGGCAGGAGATGGCCATCCAGCAGTCACTGGGCATGAGATGTCCTGAGGACGAGTACGGAGGATATGGATACCACCAACATGGATATCAGGATGGGTATCACCAGGGTTATGGGTACTAAGATAAGATAAGATAAGATAAGAGTAACATCTCCCTGAGGATCCTCTTACTTTCCATCACTTCTTTCCTTCCCATCCTCTAAAGTCTAAACACTTCCGACATCACTTCTTTCCTACCCATCCTCTAAACCAGGGGTGTCCAAACTATGGTCCGGGGGCCAAATGCGGCCCCCCGGACCATTCTTCAAGTATCAAGAATAATGTACCTACATTGGATTAACGTTTCCAACTCATAACTGAATGTATGAGGCAAAATAGCTCTAGTGAGTGGCCCAGACCTTCGTATATTTTTCTGTATGTGCCCTCGGTTAAAAAAGGTTGGACACCCCTGCTCTAAACACTTCCTTTATGCCCTGCCGTTGATTCTCTTTACTTTTTCAGCCATCACTTCTTTCCTACCCTATTCTCCACCTCCTCCCTGAATGTTTTGTAGCACTTAGTGAAAGCGTCACACCTGTTGCTTTCACCTTTCCACATCTTAAATATATATATATTGCATAGTACGTCCCTGAGGACGAGTACGGAGGGTATGGATATCACCAACATGGATATGAACATGGATATCAGGATGCGTATCACCAGGGTTATGGGTCCTAACATTTCCCTGAGGATCCTCTTTACTTTCAGCCATCACTTCTTTCCTTTTCCTCAGAGATGGCAAAAGTACACACATCCTTTACTCAAGTGGAAGTACAGATACTCGTGTTTAAAAATACTCTGGTAAAAGTAGAAGTACTGACTAGACTTCTTTACTCAAGTAAAAGTAAAGAAGTATGGGCTTTGAAATGTACTTCAGTAAAAAGTACCCATAACTAGCAGCTGTTTTAAAGAGTACCTGACCTCCCTTTATATTAATAGAACAATAATGTCATTGTTAGCTAATGAATGTTTCCATGCTGAACAACGGCAACATGACAACGTTTTCATTGGTCCCTCTTCTTTAGAGAAGACCAGGAAATGATGGATACACGCATCGTGTTCAAATCAATAGGCACGCAATGACTCTAAATAATAATGATCACGCCACCAAACACACATTCAAACTAAAGGAACCAGCCTGTTTGGAAATGTGAGAAGTAGAAAGTTCAGGTATTAGGGTTCAACATGTAAGAAGTAGAAAGTACAGGTATTTGTGTTAGAAATGTAAGAAGTCAAAGTAAAAAGTCGTCAGAAAAATAAGTAGTGGAGTAAAGTACTGATACCAGAAACATGTACTTAAGTACAGTGACAAAGTATTTGTACTCCACTCCTTCCCACCCTCCACCTCCTCCCTGAATGTTTTGTAGCACTTAGTGAAAGCGTCACCTGTTGCTTTCACCTTTCCACATCTTAAATATATATATTGCATAGTATGCTGCAGAGTAACGGTAAATAAGGAACTTAAATCAGAGTCGGCTAGTCAGTAAATGTGTAGATGAGATCTGTTGTTTTTGACTTCACGTTTCCTGTCTCCTTCACTTGCCTTCCAGGTCAAATTAACATATTCCTTTTTATCAGTTCAGACCTTTATTTTGTAGATAATAGGCTAAGATAAGACATATGTATTTATTGGACTTCTGTTGCATTTGAGGTGCAGTTATTTGCTTATTTTATGAAAAGACGCTGTCTTTTCATTTCTCTTTTGTAAAGTTTCTGTCGCTATAAAGTGTTCTTATTTATACTCTATTGTGCTATATGACAAATAAACATTTGTTTACTACTGGTAGTTGTCTGTGAATTGCTTTCTTTGCAGAGTTTGCCAATACACATGCAACTTCTCAGTCTTAACTTCTTGATTGCATGAACATGTTAGGCTACAGCGCCTCCTAGTGGCCTAATGAGAGGATAATTAAGTATATTAAGAAACAAAGTGCTGTTTTACCTCCAAGTTTAACCTAAGAGCTCCTGGTCCACTCAGTAGGTGCATTTGAATCCACAAATGTTCTTTTTCTCGTGTTTCCTAACATGAATTTACCTTGCAGTTTATTTCAGAACAACAAGCATTTATACATGTTAACATTTTATGGCACAAGAAGGATCTTAAAATATATATTCATGTGTTTCACAGTTTAACCACATCAATACTCCACATGTGACCCAAAAAAACACAACTTTTAAGGCAAAGTAAGAGAACTAATAATCACTTAGTTGTGCTTTTAGACGTTCTGTAAATGCTCCTGGTCCTGGTTCATAATGTAGAAAATACTATCATTGAGCAGACAGATGTACTTTGTAATGTATATTTTTGGTAATGTATTTTGAGTATGTGGCTATGTACTGAAAAGTGGTGCTTTAATATTGACTATTGTTTAAATATTGACCTTATATTGAATAAACACTTATTTGTACACAGTGCAATTAAAACAGTACAAAGCCTTAAACAATCAAAAAACAATCTGTAGTGGAGCCATGTACACTGTCCATGTCCGAAAAAGGGCACAAAAGCCCCCGAAAAACAACAAAAAGCTGTCTGGTCGTCAAACCAATGAATCACCTGCAAGCAATCAAAAAGCTGCAAATACAACAGGAATCATTCGAGAAAGAAATGACAGAAACCCTTACCAAAAATGGCATAAAATGGCAATTATTCCCCCGTGATGTATACAGTAAGCCTACTATAGTTTCTTCCACGTTAATGACAACACTCAGACAATGATATGTGTAGGATAGGCACATTTCAATATATACACAATAGCCTTAGATATCACAAGTCTCTGAGAGAAATCATCCCACTTTAACACTGTCATTCACGTTTATCCGCCGCTGACTTCATTGAAATAAATGCTCGGACGGACACATTCTGCGTCAGTGGCGTAACAAGGTTGTGATCGGCCCCGGTGCAAATATTGTTTTGGGGCCCCCGCCCATCGCCCCAAACATAACATTACATTACATGTTACTTGTTAGACGCTTTTATCCAAAGCGACTTACATACTTAATACTGTGGACAATCCCCACAGGAGCAGTTTGGGGTGAAGTGTCTCAGGGACACAACGACATGCTGACTGCAGTGGGGTTTGAACCTGTGACCCCCTGATCTGAACACCTGCGCACAACCCACTGCACCCACACGCCGCCACATAAGCGCCACATAAGCGCACGCTGATGCGCTCACACACGCACGGACATACACAACCACTCAAAAGCGCCACATGTAGGCTATCAACAACAGCCTGCCCTGGCCTCAGACCACCACAGCCTGACAACGGCTCAGCGAACTAATCACACAATCACTTTTACAGAATTAATGGAGATTTCGAGGGCGATGTATGACAAAAAAAACGGTCTAATTTCGTCAGTTTAGCTGTCACATCTCCTTGTTCTCTCTTGTCCTTTCTCTTTTGAGCGCTGCTCTTGTGCTTTGGTTTGCTGCACATGATAAATGCAAGCTATCACATTTTTTATAATGCTGCTGAACTTGCTGCTGCTAGCTACAGTACAGTAAACGGTGCGCTCGTCACGCAAGGTATCACATGACATGAAAGGGAGCAAGGTCATTGGACAGACAAATTACAAATTAATTTAGGTTGCTTGGTTACTTTGAAGACTGCGTGAATCGGTCAATGCCATTGGGGCCCCCCCAAAAAAAGGTATATATCATTTCTTTTTTAAAAAGACCGTCGATAGTTATGCCACTGTTCTGCGTCCATGAGTCTATACTGCAGCTTGGTAATAGCCGCAGTGAAAGAGAAGATGCTCAGAATATTAAATCTGAACTACAAAGACTCTTCTTCAGATTCACTGTCTGTGTTGGTCTTCGCCAGGAGCTCCAGTTCCTCTCCGTCCTGCAACAGAAACACATGAAGAGAAGATTGAAATGCATCCAGTGGACAAACAGATATAAGAGTATTTCTCAGATAAACATGTTAGTTAGCCCTTAAAATTAAGTTCCTAAATGGAGAGGTGCAGTGATGATGTGTTATTGTAAGACGACCTGGAAGTTAGCATCGCCCTGGTTTCTATGACAAAAAGCCAGATAAAAAGCTCTGTGGCAAACAAATGTTTATGATCATTTTAAATGTTGTTTAGCAGGATATTCTTCGCATAAACACCCCTTTAAGATGTTTGAAGTGTAAATGTATTAGCCAGAAGTAAAGGCTAAGGAACTACAGCACGGTCACATGACTTCACGTCACCACCACTAAGCTAAAGGAGGCTAAAGTTGGGCTATAAAGGAACTACAGCACGGTCACATGACTTCACGTCACCACCGCTAAGCTAAAGGTGGCTAATGTTGGGCTATAAAGGAACTACAGCACGGTCACATGACTTCACGTCACCACCGCTAAGCTAAAGGTGGCTAATGTTGGGCTATAAAGGAACTACAGCACGTCACATGACTTCACGTCACCACCGCTAAGCTAAAGGAGGCTAATGTTGGGCTATAAAGGAACTACAGCACGGTCACATGACTTCACGTCACCACCGCTAAGCTAAAGGTGGCTAATGTTGGGCTATAAAGGAACTACAGCACGGTCACATGACTTCACGTCACCACCGCTAAGCTAAAGGAGGCTAATGTTGGGCTTGATGAAGTTTAGTCGTCTCATTTAAACACTTGTTAGCTACCGCCGTTTTATTAATTCACCAGTGGGGCATTTACTGACGTATTTTATGTAGTAGAATAAAACATTAAAATCTCTTCAGCTTGTGTTGACCACAGACCTTATTTCAGGCCTCTTACTGTGACAACCCTGTGATTGTCCACCATGTGGTGCTGTGTAACCTGGGTTTTTCCTTGTAATCAGGAGTGATGAGACCCACCTGTGGCACCTGGTTCCAGTATTTAACAGGCTCTCGCTCTCTCTCTCGGCTGCCGTGCTCGGTGCACTAGGCCAGCGCTCCTCTGTGTGTTGAATTGTTAGTTGTAAACCAGTGTGTTTGGGATAAATAAATGATTGTTTTGGGCAACTCCTGTGTGGAACTGTTGTCCTTTTGTTACAAGCAGAGCCAGCTTGTAACATACACACAGAAAAACATAGCAAAGCAGACTCATTTCTGGGTTTTAGGACCTCAAAGTCCTGCTAACTTCAGGCCGCTGTCCTCAGACTCCATAGAGATCTGTTCTGTTTAATAGCTTCCTCTTACAAACTCCAATAGACTGCATTGACCTGATGTAATTACATGAGTTAAAGCACTTATGCTGTTTTCATAGAGAATTAGGTTTCCTGCAGCACTGAAGAAATCACATTATAGAGAAATGAGAGCCAAGATTCCTACAGAGAGCTTGATGTGTGTGTGTGAGGATTCAAAATGCAAAGGTTTTAATGTCATATGCACAAAGCTACAGTGTAGACATGGCAATGAAATTCTTCTGATCTGAGCTCCTCCAACAATGCAACATACATCATAAAATACAAAATAGTGCAAGAAGTCTATATCCATGTAAATAGACTAGCACAAGAACAGAATATGAAATTAAATAATGTACATTAAGACAAATTCAGGTGTTTAATAGTATTATTGTCTGTGGGATAAAACTGTCCCTGAGTCCCCAGTTTTTCCCGCTGTGTGTGAGGGAAGTGACGCTGAGTGTGTGTGAGGGAAGTGACGCTGAGTGTGTGTGAGGGAAGTGACGCTGAGTGTGTGTGAGGGAAGTGACGATGAGTGTGTGAGGGAAGTGACGATGGGTGTGTGAGGGAAGTGACGATGAGTGTGTGAGGGAAGTGACGATGAGTGTGTAAGGGAAGTGACGATGAGTGTGTGAGGGAAGTGACGATGAGTGTGTGAGGGAAGTGATGATGAGTGTGTGTGAAGTTTTTTTCTACGTACCCCTCTGGATCTCTCGAACACCTCCCCAAATAAATACGGTTTATTGCGGTGATAACTATTTATCTAAATAATTAGATTGCAAGATGACAAACAGATGAATGTTTATCGAGGCACTTCACAGAGCTCAGGTGTTTAATAGTATTATTGTCTGTGGGATAAAACTGTCCCTGAGTCCCCAGTTTTTTCCGCTGTGTGTGAGGGAAGTGACGCTGAGTGTGTGTGAGGGAAGTGACGCTGAGTGCGTGTGAGGGAAGTGACGATGAGTGTGTGTGAGGTTCTTTCCACGTACCCCTCTGGACCTCTCGAACACCTCCCCGTTGATGACCCTCAGCTTCTCCTGCTGCAGGCTGAACTCCAGGTCTTTGGGCTTGCTGGCGTTGTAGATGAAGATGGCCAGCAGCACCACGGGCGCCTGCAGGAAGAAGTCCAGCGAGGGGTGGAAGTTGAAGAGGAAGAAGGAGAGGCCGGTGACGAGCACCGTGTTGATCTGGCCCGTCAGAACGTGGAACATGTTGTCTCTGAACTTCAGGATGAAGGCCACCAATAAACCCAGAGCAGCTGAGGAGAACAGAGGAGAAGAGGGAGAGGTTTTCAAGAAATGTGCACTCAAAATGCCTTCATTTATCAATAAAAGTCTTTAATTGTTTTTTTTAACTCTGCAGCTTTAAAGGTAGGGTAGGTAAGAATGGAGAAAGCAGCTCGAGTGCGCAAGAATTTGAAAGTACGCAACCGAAAAAATCTGCCCCTTCCTTCAGACTTCCTCACAGAGCCCCTCCTCCAACACACACGGACGCGCACATGACCAATGAGGGCACGAGATAAGTTTGTGCACAGATGGAAGGCTGACAGGCAGGTAGGCCATCCAGTTACTTTAGCCGGGCCGGCTCAGATGATTGGTCGTGCTTTTTACAGCGCCACGGCTTCCACAGATGAAATGTTTGTATGTATTTATTGTCAAAGCATTTAATATATTCATTACTATCGGGATGTTAAGAGCATTCCATGGAATATAACAACAAGTGTTTCTGAAGTGAATTACCTACCCCACCTTTAATTTGTTTTACTAACTCTGCATCTTGTATTAAGAGACAGTTATATCTAGTCAAAGTCCTTACCATATAAACAACAGCCTTGGCTATTCAAATGCGGAAATGATAAAAAATGCTCTGAAAAGTGGACCTGACAAGTGAGCTCTTATAAGTAATGCAAGAGTTCACAAATTACTATAAGAAATGTCTTTGGAATGCCTTTGCGTTTACATTTAATAGCTAGAGCGGATGATGCCGGATTCTGTCCTATCACCACTGACCTGTTGAGTCTTTTCCTTCTTAGAAATGGTAGGTAAAGGTTTGCTTCCTCACTTCTAGCAGCTATATGAAGCTCAGCGCAAGTTCTTTCAGGAAGACTGGGTATATATACATTCACTCCGCAGCTGCATATAATCAGCTCATCACGGGCGTTCTCTTTAACCTATTACATTCACCTCATTCTCCAGCAGCCAATCACTGTGCTGCAGCCAAACTTTCAAATGGTTCTCCTCTCTCCTGCAGTCAGCGTGATTCCAGGTGCTCATGCTGCCTCCCGCCTCCTCCCCATCCACCTCCTTTCATCATCCACCTCCTCCCCATCCTCCTCCTTTCATCATCCACCTCCTTTCATCATATCAGTGCCAGGAGAGTTAATCCAAAGACCTCATCACATCCCCTCTTCATCCCATCTCCTCATCAAATCCAGATCTTCAGCATCATCACCAGTGTCTAGACCCCAGGGGGGTTCCCTATATGCTCACGGCTGCATTTCCCCCTTTAGATATACCATTTCAGGATCGGGGTCTAATCGCCAAATTAACATTTATGATATGGCATGTGTCAATAAATGTTCTTTAAACAAAAGAAAGTCTCTCCTGATTGAACTAAGTTGCCTCCTTAAGACCTTCAGGGAAATATGCTTTTATGTTCGCCTAGAGTTAGAAGATCAGTCTGTTACATATGAAGCTACAGAAAGAAGCTGCAAGCCTAGATCAGCATAACAAGCATGGATGTATTAATAATACATACTAATGACTTGTTGCATTAGGCCCGGCGGATATGGCCAAAGTCCTTTTTCCCGATATCAATTCTAAATCACAATTTAGCCTTTTCTCTAGTCATCCGGTTAAAAAAAGCTTGATAATTTTCATAATCCGATTTATTCAAATGTTCTCATACATTGTTGTTAATATATTGTTGTTATTTTCAATTTGGAAGATGTTTTATATTTTGTGTAGAAACCTATATGATGCCATTGAAAGAAGGCGTGTGGCGCAGTGGACTAGTGCGTAGGTGTTCGGATCAGGGGGTCACAGGTTCAAACCCCGCTGCAGTCAGCATGTCGTTGTGTCCCTGAGACACTTCACCCCAAATTGCTCCTGTGGGGATTGTCCACAGTATTGAGTATGTAAGTCGCTTTGGATAAAAGCGTCTAACATGTGACATGTCATGTGAACTATCATCTCAGATCAGAAACACCTCGTTTAGGAAGAAAACTAACAAATCACTTATTTAGTCATTTACTGTATGTATAAGGAGGTGTTATTGATCCCCAGCACTCACCAGTGACCAGCACCAGCCCCAGAGAGAAGACGTTGTGTCCGTGCATCAGACCGCAATGAACCGTGAGACCTCGAGCCTCTCGACCCAGAACCAGAGTCAGACCGTTAAACACCACGCCGAAACCATACCTGCAGAAACACAGAGAGAAGAGCTACGATTAGCATTGAGTTTACACATGTGGTTTATATATATATACCTGGCTGCTATATCTTCAGAACAGAGGGGGGAAGTAGTGGAGTACAAATACTTCGTTACTGTACTTAAGTACATGTTTCTGGTATCAGTACTTTACTCCACTACTTATTTTTCTGACCACTTTTTACTTTGACTTCTTACATTTTGAACCCAAACACCTGTACTTTCTACTTCTTACATGTTGAACACAAATACCTGTACTTTCTACTTCTTACATGTTGAACCCAAATACCTGAACTTTCTACTTCTTCCATGTTCCAAACAGGCTGGTTCCTTTAGTTTGAATGTGTGTTTGGTGGCGTGATCATTATTATTTAGAGTCATTGCGTGCCTATTGATTTGAACACGATCCGTGTATCCATCATTTCCTGGTCTTCTCTAAAGAAGAGGGACCAATGAAAACGTTGTCATGTTGCCGTTGTTCAGCATGGAAACATTCATTAGCTAACAATGAAATTATTGTTCTATTAATATAAAGGGAGGTCAGGTACTCTTTAAAACAGCTGGTAGTTATGGGTACTTTTTACTTAAGTACATTTCAAAGCCCATACTTCTTTACTTTTACTTGAGTAAAGAAGTTCAGTCAGTACTTCTACCAGAGTATTTTTAAACACGAGTATCTGTACTTCTACTTGAGTAAAGGATGTGTGTACTTTTGCCATCTCTGTTTCAGAACTGTTACAGGATGTGTATTTTGTAAATTGTGCGATTCTTTAAAATGTTGTATCTTTAATATTATTGTATGCATGATTCTTAGTTAACATTAATAAGCTGTCTTTGGCTCTTTTCTGCTGTAACAATGTACATGTCCCCTCTGTTTCCTAGTCTAAAACTATTCTGATTCTGATTCTGATAATACTATCTCTTTTTAAGCGGCCTATCACAGTTTGCTGTCCTGAATGAAGATGCTGAATTATATACACTTAAGTAACTTTAAAATAAGAAATGAATTCAAATGAACATATATAGATATGTGGGTCATATATACACATTACATATATTTACATGGATGTGTGAAAACAGTGTGTATTTTATGTCCAGGACTTGTTTACCCATGTGGTTTCTAATACTATCTCTTTAAGCGATAATAACACTCTCTCACAGTTTGGTGTTCTGGATGAAGATGCTCTCGGCCAGCTGGTCTCCTTCCTTGAGGATCTTCTCGTTGTAGATGTTGGCCATGGCGGAGATGAAGCACTGCACGATGAGCAGGATGTGACCCACGCCCAGAGAGCGGAGCTTCTCCACAACCCGGGTCCTCCAGGCCTGCCCGGGGAGCGACGACACCCACGACTCACTGGCACTGTGGGGGAGGAAGAGATACATATATATCACATCCGACAGTCTGACACAATCACCACATTCAAGTCCCTCCTCAAAACCCACCTGTTCAGATCAGCCTACTCAATGTCTCCCTACATGTTCCCTGTTACGTCCTTTTGTACTGTCTTAAACCTCATTTTATGAATTGTAAGGTGTCCTTGGGTGCTTTGAAAGGAAAAAATAGAATGAATTATTATTATTATTATTATTATGAACATGGGAAATGAAACTGACCACAGTCTGGTAGAAGCATTAAAATATAGGACACAGATTTTTCTTTACATTAAATTAATTTAACAAAACATACTTAAGTCCTCTCCTTACGTTTAGGTTACTTTAAAAGGTTCACCTAAGTATTTAAGGTGTTTCTCCTTGGTCCTATAAGTACCTTTAAGTTAGTTTAACCAAAAGTTGAACTTGGTAACCACAGTAAACAAAAAACATAGGATTCAAATGAATCTATCGTACTGAAACATGGCTGATAGGATTCAAATTAAGTAAAATAGAAAATAAAAAACAATGGATGTGCTTACATTTGAGCAATTCATTTAACACTTTACTATATTTTTAGTACAGATTTTTCTTGTCAGTCATATAACAATTTAAAGTTATTCTTACATATTTAGTTGGATTTATTCCTGTATTAACTCATCCCCTTTATGGCCGGAACAAAATGTGACTTAAATAAGTCCCTTAGCTAAGAAAAAGTGTCCTATTAAGGAGAAAACTGAAGACGTTTTGTGTGACCGACAGCAGGACCAAAATAAAGAATGTCTGCAAAATGTGCAATATTATTGTGCTATGATAACGTGCATTACGTTTCTGCCACTATGTTTTTTTGCACAACTAAATACTGGTAATATTTACATTAAAGATGTGACCGTCTATGTTCCCTGTAGATATTCTTTTTACTGCACTGTTAGTGTACAGTTTTACTATTATGCTGCTGTGTTTATTGTATTTTTGTAACTCTGGCACAACAATTTCCTTCGGGATGAATAAAGTCTTATCTTATATATATATATAATTCTGCTTCATTGATTTGTATCTCTTTTTTTCATGTGAACTGCCCACTATGAGTCTGTTGTTACACGAGTCCAGTCCTAAATATTTTCCTACATGCTGCTCCCCTCACGTTACCTGCTGTTCCTCATCTGCTCCAGCAGCTGCGTGTAGAGCAGGCAGGAGTTGGAGGGGGGGGACAGGGGGTTCAGGTGCAGGTTGTGAACAGCGATGGCACTTTGGCTGCTTCCTGTTCCCATCGTCAAGGAAACGATGGACAGGAAGAGGATGAACAACGACGCCCACTGAACCCAGGACAGCCGCCTCCTGAGGGAAGAGGGGAGAAAAAAGGATTTTAGTTTCTTTCGGGTTGACATCAGGTATGTTCAAAGTTTTAAAGTTTTAATTGGCATGTGCAGATTATCCAAAGCGTCATTTTTGCAAAAAACTCTTACATTTGAGGCTTCTATAAAAAATAGATAAAACAATGCAAGAGACATAATGGAGAAAGTTGCACAAATAAAACATTGAAATACTTTACATTAGAATAAATAATGCAAACTGTAATAATATATAAATATGTGGAATAAACAGTGTCAAAAAAAGGTTTCTTACTAGCTAGGATAACAGGGTGCATGTGTACGAAATGATGCACAAGATGCCTCATTTGACAAAATACTGTTCCAAAACAATGGGAACTTTGAGTATTTCACTCAGATTAAGTATAAATTGGATTTACTACATAATTGGAAGAATTACAACACACTAGGTAACACTGCCTACAGTGTAGAAAGCTTCATTTGAAATAACTGGAAGCACATTTTCAGAAAAAAAACATTTTAACCAAATTAAAATTGAAGAAGTCTGGATGGAAAAGAAGAAAGCATGACTGTGCAAAACCTGGGAGAGAGATAAAGTGTATCAGCAGACTCACACTCATACACACTATCAGACTGGAGAATAATGATAAATAAAGGTTTCTTAAAGCAATCACTACCTAGGATAACAGATGTATGTGTAGGAAATGATGCATAAGATGTCTCATTTGAAGAAAAGCCGTACCAATACAATTTCTCTTTGAGTAATCAGCTTAAGCGTAACTTTTGCATTGGAATAATTACAACACGTTCTGTTAGATTGTCCTACAGCATGGGTCGGCAATAGGCGGCGCGGGCCATTGGTGGCCCGCCAGCAATAATATTTGGCCCGGAAAATTATTTTGAGAATAAAAATAAAAGATTATTTTGAGATTTATTTTTCTTTTTACAATATCGGACCGACAGTCGCATATTTAGGCTATCATGTCCGAATAGAGAATCTACCTACACCTGAAGAATGCTTATTGTACTTTTATCCATGTTCAGAGTGAATGACACACAGCACAGGCACAATCTGGCAGCGGGGTGCACTGACGCTGATAGTGGATCAATAAGTAGCTGGATAGCGCGTGGTGCTGAAATAGCCAACATGCGGTTTGAAAAAAATAACACCAGCTCACTAAATCATTCAAACGTAATGTTTACTTATATGTGAACAGTAGCAAAGTTCAGTCAAAACATTGACAACAAAATCGGAGAAGCCGCTTGATCATGGAGGGCGAGGGGTGGTGGCATTTGTTTTGAAAGAAAAGTTTTTGGCTCATCGGACATTTATGAGAGAAAATCCCTAATGTCCGATTGCAAGTGAATGCAGCACAAGACGCGAGCCTTGTAACCCCTCCCCCGGCCCTGGCGCGAGCATGGAAATGTGATTGTCATTTGAACGGGACGGCGCAAAACGAGAAGCATTCGGTCTACAATGACAGAGAAGAGACTGTCAAGTTTGGCTGTACCCCAAGCATTCAAACGAGTCACATGTTTTAATATTTAAATTACTTAAATAAGCCTTTGATTATGTTCCGGCCCGCCATCTAGTGGCTCAGAAAAGAATTGGCTCAAGGCCAAACTTAATTGCCGACCCCTGTCCTACAGTGTAGAAAGCTCAATTTGAAGCTAATGGAAGCACACCCTTCAGAAAAAAAACGTTGGTTAAAAGTGAATAAGTCTCCTCTAAACAAGTCAAAAATAAAGATGGTGTAGGATATGTTAACATGTATAATTGGATATATTATGTGTGTATATAGATATATTTGAACATTGTAATTCTTTGTTATTAGTATTATTATATAATTTATAACGTCGTAAAATTGACGTCATAGCCGACCGCAGCTGCTGGTAATTAGAAGTTAGAAGGAGAAAAGAATCACAGAGCAATATCGTTTTTAGACCTTTGAAAACATGTGTTTGTACTGATACCTTTTGTTCAAGTAAAGAGTCAACCAAACTTTCCTGAGACGTATTTTTGTTGGAGTCAAGCTTATTACTACTTGTGGATATATTGATTTTTGGATTAGACGGAACTACAGATGGAAAAGCAGCAGCATTAAACAGTGAGAGAGATAAAGTGTATCAGCACACTCACACACACTATCAGACTGCAGAATAATAATAAATAAAGGTTTCTTAAAGTAATTACGACCTAGGATAACAGGGCTGCTTTACTAAAGCATTGGAATAATTACAACACGTTCTGTTATATTGTCCTACAGTGTAGAAAGATCAGTTTGAAGCTAATTTTCAGAAGACAAAAGCGTTGGTTTAAATCGAATAAATCTCCTCTAAAGTCACAAATGAAGCTCAGCGTAAGTTCAACCAGGAAGACCGTCTTTACTCTTCATTTACTATTCCCATGTAACTACTCTCTCTCCTCTCAATAAGTGATCGGGGGCGTCACTCTCCAGCTTAACCAATCACTTCGCTCTATTCCCAAGAGCCTATCATAGCGCTCTGCCAAACCTTTTAAATCTGCTCTCCCCTCTGACAGCTGTCATTTCAGGTGACTCGACGCAACCCTCCTCCCCCCCTTTCACCTCCTGTCCCTCTGAATCCAGGGTCAAGCTAAGCCCCTCCCCTTCAGACCGACCCCAACTATCCATTCACCACCACCAGGGTCAAGCTAAGCCCCTCCCCTTCAGACCGACCCCAACTATCCATTCACCACTACCAGGGTCAAGCTAAGCCCCTCCCCTTCAGACCGACCCCAACTATCCATTCACCACCACCAGGGTCAAGCTAAGCCCCTCCCCTTCAGACCGACCCAAACTATCCATTCACCACCACCAGGGTCAAGCTAAGCCCCTCCCCTTCAGACCGACCCCAACTATCCATTCACCACCACCAGGGTCAAGCTAAGCCCCTCCCCTTCAGACCGAACCCAACTATCCATTCACCACCACCAGGGTCAAGCTAAGCCCCTCCCCTTCAGACCGACCCCAACTATCCATTCACCACCACCAGGGTCAAGCTAAGCCCCTTCCCTTCAGACCGACCCCAACTATCCATTCACCACCACCAGGGTCTAGACCCCGGGGGGTTTCATCGGATCGGTTCTCCCCTCCCGAATGATACTTCCTGCACAACGGGGCCTAATCGCCAAAACTCCATTACATTCATTTGTGTATTCCTGGCAATAAATATGTATTCTTATCAAAACCGTCTCTCCTGATTGAAATAAGGATGGAAAAGCAGCAGCATTAAACAGGAAGTGAGATAAAGTGTATCAGCAGACTCACACACACTATCAGACTGCAGAACAAAACATTACAGGGTGATTAACGGAGTCTCTTACTTCAGAACAATCCTGAAGAGAACAGCCGTAGTGAGGATGACGAAGTTAGAGAACAACACCGCCATGGCCTGCAGACGAGATTAGAGATTAAACATCATATCTGAAACAAGTCTTTGAGCAGGATGTTTTGGAACAGCTGATATGATATGAGAAAGTTGACTGTATGTGAAGATAACGTATATTTACCGGATGTAAGAAGTCATACATTTGCATGAATAAAACTTCAAATCACTGACATTAAATGTGTGGATCAACATTATCCCATCACGACTTTTATCACTGAGTTTGATTTTCTGAGAACATTACCCCTCTAACTCAGCTACGTAATTTATTTATTTTGGCCTAAAAGGCTCCAAAGACACTGTCTTAGAGTGGTTTGCATGTTTATTGGGTTATTCATATTGTATCGGATGTAAAAGAGGTTTTTAAAGAGTAAAGCAATAGGGTGTTGGACGGCATTTTAAGGATATTGTAGGTAATACAAATATCTTTACTAGGCTGCGAAACGGGGTGATATTTAGATAGAGAAAATAAAAACCCTTAATGTTGTAAGATAACGTAGTCTTACTGTATAAAGTCATACATTTGCATGGAGACAAATTCAAATCACTGACATTAAAGTCACAAATGTACAGGAAAATGTGTTTTTTCTTGGGTAAAGTAACCTCAGCGCTTTGAAAGGTCGGATCAACATCATCCCATCGCGACTTTTATCACCAAGTTTCTTTCTGGGAACTATTTCGGCTACGTAATGTATTTATTTGAACCTAAAATGGTCCTAAAACACTGTCATAGTGTGGTTTGCTTGTGTGGTTGGAATAATTGCAATTCAAGCATCAGAATTTCCTCCAGAAGCCCTAATGTGAGACTGGAACAGACTTGAACATAGTGGTCATTTTACTACAGTAGATATTGAAGTGTTGACTAACTGGCTGCAGGTAGGAGAGCACGTAGAAGATGATGAGGTTGTCGAGGAAGTAGAGGAACGCAGGGACCGCCCACTTCAGGGATTTGAGGAAGGAGGCGCTGGAGGAGAAGCCGAGGTCTCTGCAGGATCTTCCCTCTGAAGAAACAGCAGAGAGAGTGAAACACACACACACACACACACACACACACACACACACACACACACACACACACACACACACACACACACACACACACACACACACACACACACACACACACACACACACACACACACACACACACACACACACACACACACACACACACACACACACACACTTTACCTCGCACTATGACCCTCACAGACATGGCCAGACAGAAGAGCAGTTTGAGCAGCTCGGCGAGCAGATTGACCGACGCAGGGAGGAAGTCATACTTGTTCTCTGAAAATGTAACAAAGAAAAAAGAGAGACAGTCAACAAGAAGTCGGAAAACATAAAAAAAATACATTTTATAACATGTTTTTCAAATCAATCCTCATAACCTTTCAAATTCCTCTGTATATTCTGCACAGCTCTTACACTTTAAATGCTCATATACTGCACCTTTTATTTTTCAGAGTAAAAATGTGTCAGTTAGTTATATTATTTATGTATTCACTCTTGGCTTCCTTTTCAGACTTAAATGTTGTTTTTCAACTTCTTCCCGTAAAAGGTTGGTCTCTGGATTATTCCTGTCCCAGCTGGACTACGGTGATACCATCTATAGATTAGCCTGTCCCTCTGTTTTGGCCCAACTTGACCCACTCTACCATGCTGCACTGCGATACATATCAAAGGCACCCTATAGGACTCATCATGGCACACTGTACAGCCTAACTGGATGGTCCTCACTTAGTATGCGTAGGATGCAGCATTGGTTTTTATTAATGTATAAAGCCATTTTAGGTAAGCTTCCACTGTACATATGTGCCAGATTTGCTCCAGTTTGTGACTCTTACAACCTCAGATCCAGTGCCTGGATACGGGTCCAGGTTCCTGCTGTGCGGACTGAGGCTGGAAAAAGGATTATGGTCCTTGTTCTTGGAATGATCTTCAATCAAGCCTCAAACTGACGGCACTCGTCCCTATAGCCTGTTTAAATTGAAGTTGTCTGAGGTCCTTACCACCAGCTGCTCTTGCAGTAATAAGTAGTACCTTTCTTACTGTCCCAAATGTGCTCAATGTAGTGACTGCTTTTCGTCTTTTGTTTACTTGTGTTCTCTGTATTTTATATGTCTGTGTAATAATGTGTTACGTTGCTGCCTTCTTGGCCAGGTCAGCATTGTAAATGAGATTTGATCTCAGTGCTTTTTATCTGGTTAAATAAAGGTTAAATCAAAAATAAATACAAGTGTATATAATAGTGTACTTACATTTTCCTATTTTTATTTTATTTTTGTAATACATTTTAGAATTAACACTTCAATGCTGCTTCTTTTTTAAAACGTTATTCCTCTTTCTGTGTCTATGTATGCGCCATCACACACCAAAGCAATTTCTTTGTATGTGTAAACCTCTTGGCAATAAAGAATGGAATAAAATGTAAAATAAGTGCAGTAAAAAAACAGATATTGTGTATATTGTGTGCAATATCTGTTTTTTTACTGCACATATTTTATATATTTTTTATTTGTATGCTCTTTGTGGGAAATAAACAGCATTATTCACCAGCGTTGGCAGAGTATTTGAGCAGCAGGATGCGGCTGGTTCCCAAAGTGACGAAGCCCAGGCCGAGGGCCAGCGTGTAGGCCGAGGAGCGGGAGCACAGCATGGCTGATCCTGGATCTGCTCTCAGTCAGACCTGTAGCAACACAACACACACACACACACACACACACAGAGACCACAGACACACACAGAGACTGGAGATCAGTATCGTAGGTACCCCGAGTTTCAGTGTCCGAATCTGCATCGCAAAATAACTGGTAATGATTGATGTGTTAACATTTTTACCAGCTGTTCAAGGAAGAATCTGCAAATACCTTTCATCAGAGCCTATGCAGGTACAAAAGCAACTCTCAGTGAGGAAAATATATCTGTATGTGGACATTTAACAACTGGATTATCATTAATAAGAGAACAATTCCCCAATTTGCTCATCTGTGAAAAAGCTGGAATTCCATATGCCAAGAAAACAGGAATCGTGTTGAAATGTTGAAGGAATTTTTCCCAGGACTTGATTATGGACTTTTTAACACCACATTGTTATTCTTTGATTTATAGCTTCATCCCACTTGGGTTCACCATTCCCACCCAAATATGTACATCAGTGGAACATGTAACGTCTTTAAGCACTGAAATGTATTCTTTGTCCCTCAAAAACTCCAAAGATTAAAAAGTTGTTTTGCCATGGTGCAGCATCAACATGCTAAGAGAACAATTCATGAAAATCTAAAAGCCAGTATATCAAATACTATAAGGCGTGTGGCGTAGTGGGTTAGTGCGTTGGTGTTCGGATCAGGGGTCACAGGTTCAAGCCCCACTGCAGTCAGCATGTCGTTGTGTCCCTGAGACACTTCACCCCAAATTGCTCCTGTGGGGATTGTCCACAGTATTGAGTATGTAAGTCGCTTTGGATAAAAGTGTCTAACAAGTAACATGTAATGTAATGTAATGTATAAAACATGTGTCAAATATAACCAGTTTACAAGTTAACCTTGCAAACAGGAGTACAGTCTTGCTATAAATCAACCCTCAATTGATGTAATAATATTCTGTTTTTGAGGAAATCTTTTTAGAGAGATTCTTAGAGATCATTTTAGAAGCTACACGTTTCTCCTGGCCATAAACGGTATGAACAACAACCAGGAACACACACAAGACACCTTGTTGGTTTAAGAAGATTATTCTTAAAGGCACATATTATATGAATTGCAGCAAGTTGAGAAATAATGAGCATTTTTTCATGAATGTTAAAAAAACAAAAACTGTTATACCCCTTATTTTTAAGTCCTTGCTCCTTTTTGTAATTTTTTTTTGTTATTTGAATGCCTTGTATTAAATACATTTAACTTTTGTTTTGTCTGCAGTATCTTTTAACTGTGTTGAATTCAATAAAAAGTGACATGTGATAAGGTCTGCACTGACTTTCAATGATTCATATTGATAGAAAACTATTTGCTATACAACACACTGCTCCATTGTTTTAAATGTTACAGGATGATAGAAACAGCTGCTTGGACAGGCATTTTAAACATTAAAATACTTACTTCCAGTCCTGGCTTCTCCGCTCTAAATCATGCTACTTCTCTGCATTTTAAATTGAATATCTATGAGGTTAAATATTGAAAATAATGTGTGGATTTTTGGCAAAACCACAACACACATTTTGAAGGCGTCGCTTGGGCTCTGAGATGAAGCTTTTTATAACATTGTCCGACATTTTACAGACTCCTGGACTAATACAAAATGAGAACAAACAACAACTTTAATCGATAACAGTCATTTTGTGTGTCAAATATCTGTGACATTTGCCCCAAAGGAACAAAGTCTAAAAGCTCAGAGATAGCATCACCTGCACCAAAACCGTCATATTTCTGCAAATTAACACTTAAAATGATATTAGAAAAACATTAAAGCAAATCGATTGTTCTTCTAAACAATCCTACATATATTCACTGTGGTTATAACCGTTAATAAGATGATTAAATGACAGAAAGACTTACTTGTTTTTCTCTTTTTCCCCAAACCATAACGGAAGCATTTGTCTTCCGGCTTATTCCGCGCATGCGTACTGGCACAGGTGCGTCATCCTACGCGCACTGAACGTACACGTGATTGTGATTGGCCTGCACGCGGAATATCGATTGTCCTTTTTTTAAAATCAATAATTAAAAACAATAATAGTAGCACTATTAAAAGCCTTATGAATAAAAGGCAATCAAAACTAAATTGTGTATTTAATACATATGTAATCTGAAATATGAAACTGTATTTAATGTTATTTTGTTATTACTTTAACTTTTTAATCTCTTCTCATCTGAGCAGCAGGTCTGTGGATTGAGTTACGAAGTGATTTAATTAGGTTATTAGATTTAAAACTATTAAAGGGGCCAGGGGGAATATACAATTAACCAACATTAGACCAATAAAACCAGTGATAAAGTTAAAGTAACAAGTAAGGGAAAAAATAATGATATAAGAATGGGAGGGATGAAACCCTCTTTATTGGTCACACATGCAGAGCACACAGCACACACAGTGACATGTGTTCTCTGCTTTTAACCCATCCTAGCACCAGGAGTCTAGTACTAGGAGCAGTGGGCAGCTATTGTACAGCACCCGGGGACCAATGGGGGTTGACCGGTGCTTTGCTCAAGGGCAACACGGCAGGGCAGGAGGTGAACTGGGACCTCTCCAAGTAGCAGTCCACACTCCATATTTTTAGGTCTGGTCGGGGACTTGAACCGGCGACCCTACGGCTCACAGTCCAAGCCCCTACTGACTGAGCCACTAGACAGACAGACAGACAGACAGATAGACAGACAGACAGACAGACAGACAGACAGACAGACAGACAGACAGACAGACAGACAGACAGACAGACAGACATAATAGATAGAATACAATATAATATTATAAAATACTCTTGGAAACATAAGAAGTTAAAGTAGGAATGTCCAATAAAAAATAAGAATAAAATAAAACAAAAATATGTATATAGGTATAAAATGTTAAAGTAAGGATTTCCAAATAAAATATAAAATACAAAAAAAAGAATAAAATATGTATATATGCACAAGAAGTAATCAAGTTAAATATTATATCATAACATATGTATATAAACCAAGGAAGTTAAATAGCCAGTCTCTGATAAATAGCGTGTTAGTGATGAAATGAAGTACGCCCAGATGTTTACCTAAAGATTGGGATGGGCTGTTACCCCCTCATAAACTCTAATGTTTCCTATAAATTATGAGGTCATTTTCCAGGGAGATTTTGAGGTCAGAGAATCTTCAACGTCAAACTTCACCACACAACGTCAGTGTGCTTTTTTTTTTATTTTTTAAAGATGGTGGGGAAAAGCCCACCCCTTAGGGATGACTCACTGCAAAATACATGAGGTTTCAATTACAAGAGAGACACAGTTCATTGCCCTGGGACACAATGTTTAAATGTGTGTGTGTGTGTGTGTGTGTGTGTGTGTGTGTGTGTGTGTGTGTGTTGTGTGTGTGTGTGTGTGTGTGTGTGTGTGTGTGTGTGTGTGTGTGTCAGTGACAGATGATAAAGCACAGAGCAGTCCTCTCTGTCAGATCAGAGCTTCTCTTCACTTGTAAGAAAGGACCGTCTTCACCTGGAGGATTGTACCCAGAGATGAGGCTCTGTTTGTGGGTTGGAGCGAGGGGTTTCCTGCCTGTCCTGGTTCTCCTCACTGTCCTCCATGTTAATGCAGTGCAGCCGACAGCAAAGGAGAGACATTACTATATCGCTGCTGTGGAGATAGACTGGGACTACGCTGAGAATGACACTCACAGGTACTGGTGGAGGATTTGAAATCAGAAAAATGCTTTATTCATCCTATAATGGATAACGTCTTTAACACAAATTACAACTATTAGACGTGCAGCTGATGTTGATGACTGTTATATATTTGTGTCATGTCTGATATATGTAATATTTAATGTAGAGCGCTTTGAGCATTCGGAAAAGCGCAAAAATAAATGTAATGAATTATTATTATTATTATTATTCATTATTTTAATTGATATCCTTGTTTTTATATCATATTTGTATCTTTTATTATTATTTTAAATATTTATAATTGTATATATAATCATATATATAATTGTGTTTCCAAAGCTCATATAACAAGTGTTCTGTTATTATAAATCTTATTATATAATTTTTTTTTTTTAATTCTTTCCACCAATAACCTCATTTTAAAAGTGCTCTCTTATTATAAATATTATTATATATATACAATTATGTTCATTTATGCTCACCTAAGAGTTGTACAGTTATTATTATCATTATAATTATTATTAGTAGTAGAAGTAGTAGTATTAGTACTAGTACTAGTAGTAGTATTATTAATATTCTTGTTATATAAATGATTATTAATTTAAATTCTGTACACCCAACGTCACTAAGAAAGTGTTCTGTTTTTGAAGTTGACTGTACCTTAAAACAGTCCAATCTGTCCTTTTTTTTAAATGTATCTGCTATGTTCTAGTACCAATGACACACACACACCACACACACACACACACACACACACACACACACACACACACACACACACACAGAGTTGCATCATGTGAGTTCATATCTTGTTGATACGCTGCTGTGTGAACGACGTGTGTTTTCTCTCTGTTCTGCTCTCAGTGGTAGAATGTAAATATGAACTCTGCTCTACTCTGCACGTTGGATTTACTTAAACTCGACATGAGTTCTTCTAGTTTATTCAACTTTATACCAAAAACATCTCAGAGTCAAATATGACTTGTGAACCCACTGCATCAGACAGCTTTAGTTACTTCACAATAACCGTTTTTATGCCCTTTCCTCTCCAGTAAAACACATGCATATCAACATTATCTCAAATGTTTGTAATAAACTGAAGGATCAAATGTTTTTTATGTGTTTAGAAAATCCTTTAAGTTAAATATAGTCTTTTAAAAGCCTCTTAGGTCAGCTGGAAAATGCATTATCATAAAGCCGAAAACAGGACTGTGTTTCTGAGAAACTCATGAAAAGTTGACTTTTAGAAATACGTGGTTCCCACAGGAGAAGCTACAAACATATGATTACCTTACTTATAGAATATGATTTATGATTTAAACATCAGTTTACAAAGGAGGTAAAACGTCCACACCTGTAAAATGCAACAGATTTGACTTTTCAGACTTTAAGGACAGTTTGCTGATAATACTTGCAGAGGTGGGAGAAGTACTCAGATCTTGTACTTGAGTAAAAGTAGAAGTACTCAGATCTTGTGCTTGAGTAAAGTAGAAGTACTCAGATCTTGTACTTGAGTAAAAGTAGAAGTACTCAGATCTTGTACTTGAGTAAAAGTAGAAGTACTTAGATCTTATACTTGAGTAAAAGTAGAAGTACTCACATCTTGTTCTTGAGTAAAAGTAGAAGTACTCAGATCTTGTACTTGAGTAAAAGTAGAAGTACTCAGATCTTGTACTTGAGTAAAAGTAGAAGTACTCAGATCTTGTACTTGAGTAAAAGTAGAAGTACTCAGATCTTTTACTTGAGTAAAAGTAGAAGTACCAGAGAGTAGGGATGTATGTAGTGGAGTAAAAGAACACCATTTACCTCTGAGTTGTAGTGGAGTAGAAGTATAAAGTAGCAGACAATGGAAATACTCAAGTAAAGTACAATTACCTCAAAATTGTACCTAAGTACAGGACTTGAGTACATCTACTTAGTTACTTTACACCACTGAATACTTGTATGTGTTTGAATGGAGGACTTTCACAGGGTGTTGTTGTTGTTTTTAAGTAAAGAAGTGAGTTGTTCTTTCTTCATGTCTGATTCATCTTTGGAGTTTCCCTTCCTTTGGTAGGTTCGGTCCCACCTATAAGAAAGTGGTCTTTCGGGAGTATGACAAAGGCTTCATGCAGGCTAAGACTCATCCCTCCTGGTTAGGTAAGTTTCCGTCTGTCTGGCTCTCTTAAAATGACTTTGTGATTACAGGGGAGCTAGAGATACGGTACACCTAGCTTCTGATTTCTTTCAGTTTGTCAAAGAAAATCCCAAATAAAAGACAGATTATAGAAATAAATGACTGTAGGAACAATGAAAGTGTAGATAATAGTTTCACTGATTGGTGTTTTGACTGTGTCTAATATCATGAATCATATTATAGTCACCACCAAATGAACACTTCACGGAGATTTGCGGAGACTTGTCAGACAGTGGTCTCAATCATCATAATTAAAAAACCAAATGAGGATTTATTGTGTATATGAACAGTGCTCATTCTTCCAGTGGACACTTGTAGAGTCTGTGTTGATGAGTATTGCAGCCGTTAAGTAAGTAAGTAAGTACATTTATATAGCACCCTTATCAACCCGGATGTACAAAGTGCTTTACAGACAGTACACAATACAAAATACAACTACAACATGTAAAATAAAGGCATAAAACACAGGAAGTAAAAGATAGGATAAAACACCAATGTAGGACAGCTACAAAGTTAGTATACTTACTTACTACTGAGTATACATTACTTAACACGACTGAAAAGAAGATGTCTCCTTTATGCACGTAGAGATATTACAAACCCACATTTAGTATGGGATGTGTTTTCTTGTAATGTGTCACCAGTTCATGAAATAGAACAGTAAGTGGAATATAACCGGCTGTCAATTTGAGATTAATCCTCTAGAAAAGGTTGTGAAATGTCTTGTAAGTTTGGTACATTTCAGACCAACTACTTGACTGTTCCTTCGATTCTAATTAATCACAATACATGTGAAGATACTTTACAGCCTAATCAAATACATCCTTAATGTTTCTTCTTATTAGTACAAAAATAAATGGATCTTCCCCAGATATTTCGTAACGAATAACAGCTGCTTGTCAATTACTTGCTATAGGAAAGTATAAAGAGAAAAATATTGCTTTGTTATTTTAGATGTGAATAAGACAATAGCAACGTTGATTATATGGCTCAAAGCTGATATAATGTTTGGTGTTAAACAACAGTAAGTAATGAGTCCGCATGACTACCTGTGGGCCATGTCAAAGTTCCAATATATTGTAAAATTGCTAACTATTTTAAATGATTTTAGTGGAAAAAAGATTTTTGCTATGGATTAATGTTCCTTGGAAGTCTTTTTTTATTTCTTTAATCATATATGTACATGTTGTTCTTTATTTATGTGTTGTATTCATTCCATTACACCTTGTCTTTCCTTTATTTAAATGTTTTTGAGAGAGGAAGGCAAAGAAGGAATTACTGTACATTGTGATATTGTTTTTTTAATATGAATATGAAAATAACGTTATATTTCCTGGTTAATGAAAGTGAATAATGAGTCAACATGACTTTACGTTACTGTCCTGCTATTAGAAAAGAACTTCTTGCTTTCCATTATGTGAGAAAAACCAGTTGCATGTTCATTCCTTTATAGGAAAGTAAGATAACAATTACCATTTGCATTAGATAATAACCACAACATTCACATTTCGCACATATCTCTACGTTTTAGTGTGTTTATCTATTGTTTTGGATCTATGTTTTCTGTTTCCTTCATTCAAATACGTCATTCAGAGCAGAGGGGAAATTAATAATGACATTGTGAAAATGTTTTCCGACGGGGACATTTTTAGGTTGCTGATGTATGTGATGAGTCAGCACATTATTCTCCCTGTGTGTCACCATGATGTGCCAAAAAAAATACTTCAAAGTGCTTCAAACTCCAAATAAAGTTCATGTTGTGTATTTTCTCCCCAGGTCTGCTGGGACCCACTCTGAGGGCTCAGGAGGGAGAGACCATCGTGGTCACTTTCAGAAACATGGCCAGCGGAACTCACAGCATCCACCCTCACGGAGTCGCTTACGGGAAGCAGTCAGAGGGTGAGTTCATGTTAACTCAGCTGAATATACACAGATGGCAAAAGTACACACATCCTTTACTCAAGTAGAAGTACAGATACTCGTGTTTAAAAATACTCTGGTAAAAGTAGAAGTACTGACTAAACTTCTTTACTCAAGTAAAAGTAAAGAGGCTTTGAAATGTACTTCAGTAAAAAGTACCCATAACTAGCAGCTGTTTTAAAGAGTACCTGACCTCCCTTTATATTAATAGAACAATAATGTCATTGTTAGCTAATGAATGTTTCCATGCTGAACAACGGCAACATGACAACGTTTTCATTGGTCCCTCTTCTTTAGAGAAGACCAGGAAATGATGGATACACGGATCGTGTTCAAATCAATAGGCACGCAATGACTCTAAATAATAATGATCACGCCACCAAACACACATTCAAACTAAAGGAACCAGCCTGTTTGGAAAATGTAAGAAGTAGAAAGTACAGGTATTTGGGTTCAAAATGTAAGAAGTAGAAAGTACAGGTATTTGTGTTCAACATGTAAGAAGTCAAAGTAAAAGTCGTCAGAAAAATAAGTAGTGGAGTAAAGTACTGATACCAGAAACATGTACTTAAGTACAGTAACAAAGTATTTGTACTCCTCTACTTCCCACCTCTGTATCTGACTAGTGTTGGAAACCTTAAATCAGCAGCTCCACAGTCCGTCTCTTAGGGTCACTCATGATGTTACTGATTCCGATAATTACACAAGATTGGCCAACATAACAAACAAGCTTATTTGTCTTTTTTATAACATATTAACCCGGAGAGGCAGACGGTTCTGAAGTTCAACAGGAAGCTCTGCTGAGTCCTAGGAAATCACTGTCTGTGTCCACGGGAGAGAAACTGTGGATGTAGGGAATTTACACTAAGCACTAGTTGATTTGATCTTAATGCAAAAGCCAGAGGGCAGAGGAAGTCAAAATTAAAGAACAGGAATGTTTTCATTAAGCCTTCATTATTTTTGGATATAAATATGTCGGGAAAGTCCATAATTTCCTCAGACTCCTGTTGAGCAATGGCACGTAATTAAAGGGGCCATATCATGTTCATTTTCAGGTGTATATCAGTATGTAGTGTCTCTACTTTAAAGAGTCCTCTCCTGCTGATGTTTAGGTGTATATCAGTATGTAGTGTCTCTACTTTAAAGAGTCCTCTCCTGCTGATGTTCAGGTGTATATCAGTATTGTCTCTACTTTAAAGAGTCCTCTCCTGCTGATGTTCAGGTGTATATCAGTATGTAGTGTCTCTACTTTAAAGAGTTCTCTCCTACTGATGTTCAGGTGTATATCAGTATTGTCTCTACTTTAAAGAGTCCTCTCCTGCTGATGTGCAGGTGTATATCAGTATGTAGTGTCTCTACTTTAAAGAGTCCTCTCCTGCAGATGTTCAGGTGTATATCAGTATGTAGTGGCTCTACTTTAAAGAGTCCTCTCCTGCTGATGTTCAGGTGTATATCAGTATGTAGTGTCTCTACTTTAAAGAGTCCTCTCCTGCTGACGTTCAGGTGTATATCAGTATGTAGTGTCTTTACTTTAAAGAGTCCTCTCCTGCAGATGTTCAGGTGTATATCAGTATGTAGTGTCTCTACTTTAAAGAGTCCTCTCCTGCTGACGTTCAGGTGTATATCAATATGTAGTGTCTCTACTTTAAAGAGTCCTTTCCTGCAGATGTTCAGGTGTATATCACAGTATTTAGTGTCTCTACTTTAAAGAGTCCTCTCCTGCAGATGTTCAGGTGTATATCAGTATGTAGTGTCTCTACTTTAAAGAGTCCTCTCCTGCTGATGTTCAGGTGTATATCAGTATGTAGTGTCTCTACTTTAAAGAGTCCTCTCCTGCTGATGTTCAGGTGTATATCAGTATGTAGTGTCTCTACTTTAAAGAGTCCTCTCCTGCTGATGTTCAGTTGTATATCAGTATGTAGTGTCTCTACTTTAAAGAGTCCTCTCCTGCTGATGTTCAGGTGTATATCAGTATGTAGTGTCTCTACTTTAAAGGGTCCTCTCCTGCTGATGTTCAGGTGTATATCAGTATGTAGTGTCTCTACTTTAAAGAGTCCTCTCCTACTGATGTTCAGGTGTATATCAGTATGTAGTGTCTCTACTTTAAAGAGTCCTCTCCTACTGATGTTCAGGTGTATATCAGTATGTAGTGTCTCTACTTTAAAGAGTCCTCTCCTGCTGACGTTCAGGTGTATATCAGTATGTAGTGTCTCTACTTTAAAGAGTCCTCTCCTGCTGACGTTCAGGTGTATATCAGTATGTAGTGTCTCTACTTTAAAGAGTCCTCTCCTGCTGATGTTGCCGAATGACTAATTAGGGTAGTGCATTTGAATGATACCGGAGGGTTAAACTCTATGTTTGTTTTGTTTTTCAGGAGCTAACTACTTTGACAACACGTCTCAGAAGGAGAAAGAGGACGACGTGGTGCAGCCGAACAGTGAACACGTTTATTACTGGGAGGTGACGCCCGATGTTTCTCCGCAGCCGAGCGACTCCACCTGTCTCACCTACAGCTACGTCTCCCACAAAGACGTAGTTCAGGACTACAACTCCGGCCTCATTGGAGCTCTACTCATCTGCAAACCTGGTGAGAAGAGAAACTGAAATGCACGCGTTTTAAACAATTTAGCTGCACATTAAAGGTCCCCTATTATACTGTTTTTCATCAATATGTTATAGGTCTCAGATATATACAGAACACGTCTCTGAAGTGTTTGGCTCCAAACACCGAACAGATCATTGCAGCATCCCATAATCCCCTCTGTTTCAGCCCTGTTTCCAAAGTGCTGATTCTCTGTCTGTTACTTTAGATGAAAATAAGGAGCCCCTCCCCACGCCCCTCTGAGAGAGATTTGGTTACAAAGAACTCAATGGTGCTCTAGGAGGAGATTCATGTGATAAGGTGGGGGGGGGGTTACCTTGGTTGGATTGGCTAATGGTTACACAAGACAAAACATCGTTATGACATCATAAAGTGGCCAAAATCTGATCAGCTCATTTTCAGACAGGTTTTTATAGAAATGGATCAGGAGAAAAAGAGAGAGAATCTTTGTTCCTGAAACTTTCAGAATCTCTTTACACAGAGGGGACACATGTTGATGTAGAAGAGACATGAAAAGGGGACACATGTTGACGTAGAAGAGACATGAAGAAGAGGGGACACATGTTGATGTAGAAGAGACATGAAGAAGAGGGGACACATGTTGATGTAGAAGAGACATGAAGAAGAGGGGACACATGTTGATGTAGAAGAGACATGAAGAAGAGGGGACACATGTTGATGTAGAAGAGACATGAAGAAGAGGGGACACATGTTGATGTAGAAGAGACATGAAGAAGAGGGGACACATGTTGATGTAGAAGAGACATGAAGAAGAGGGGACACATGTTGATGTAGAAGAGACATGAAGAAGAGGGGACACATGTTGATGTAGAAGAGACATGAAGAAGAGGGGACACATGTTGATGTAGAAGAGACATGAGAAGAGGGGACACATGTTGATGTAGAAGAGACATGAAGAAGAGGGGACACATGTTGATGTAGAAGAGACATGAAGAAGAGGGGACACATGTTGATGTAGAAGAGACATGAAGAAGAGGGGACACATGTTGATGTAGAAGAGACATGAAGAAGAGGGGACACATGTTGATGTAGAAGAGACATGAAGAAGAGGGGACACATGTTGATGTAGAAGAGACATGAAGAAGAGGGGACACATGTTGATGTAGAAGAGACATGAAGAAGAGGGGACACATGTTGATGTAGAAGAGACATGAAGAAGAGGGGACACATGTTGATGTAGAAGAGACATGAAGAAGAGGGGACACATGTTGATGTAGAAGAGACATGAAGAGAGGGGACACATGTTGATGTAGAAGAGACATGAAGAAGAGGGGACACATGTTGATGTAGAAGAGACATGAGAAGAGGGGACACATGTTGATGTAGAAGAGACATGAAGAAGAGGGGACACATGTTGATGTAGAAGAGACATGAAGAAGAGGGGACACATGTTGATGTAGAAGAGACATGAAGAAGAGGGGACACATGTTGATGTAGAAGAGACATGAAGAAGAGGGGACACATGTTGATGTAGAAGAGACATGAAGAAGAGGGGACACATGTTGATGTAGAAGAGACATGAAGAAGAGGGGACACATGTTGATGTAGAAGAGACATGAAGAAGAGGGGACACATGGTGATGTAGAAGAGACATGAAGAAGAGGGGACACATGTTGATGTAGAAGAGACATGAAGAAGAGTGGACACACGTTGATGTAGAAGAGACAGGAAAAGGGGATTTGCATAATATTTTGCTCTCTTTCTTGGTTCTCTCAGGCAGTCTGGATGAGTCGGGGATTCAGATCGGAGTCGAGCATGAGTACGTGTTCCTCTTCGGGGTTTTTGATGAAAGAGAAAGCAAGTACACACCGAAGATCCACGCCAACCATGTGAAGTACACCATCAACGGATACGCTATGGGAACACTGCCTGGTGAGTCTGTTTACTCATTTATTACTTATATAGTTACACAGTGAGCCATTTCGTTTGTATCCTTGAAAGATTTTGAAAACATCAGGACACGTTAGACTGAGTCCTGGTTAATAGACAAACCTCAGTCAGTGCGTCAGGTAAAGTAGAAAGTAGTCATAACAACTTGCCAATGACTTGTACTTAGTTCAATAATTAAAAGCATGGAGGACAGAAACATATTTCAATCATTCATTTATCTGAATAGTCATTCTGTCAATGGTAAGCCAGATTTGAGAAACTGTCTTCTCATGTCTTGTTTTTTTCCAACAAACATTTCATAACCCCGAGATATTGAGTTTAATTTTAACTTGGAGAAACAGCAGATTGTCACACATGCTTTAAAAGGAAAAATTATAATTATGTTTTAATATTTTGTGCTGACTTTGGCTCTTTTTAAAAATGTGTTTTATGATTTAGTGTAACTTAATATAACCTTCCAGATTAAAAAAAACGAACCAGAAACCTTTACGATTTTAACTTTTACAGATTTCTTGTAAATTAGTTTTCTTTTGACCAATCAAGTTATTATTTGAACGCTTCATAAGTAGTCTCTAAATGGAATAACGCACTCCAAGGGGTATCAATATTTAAAGGTTGATTGAAATGTTTGCTTTGAATTAAGGCTTCAGGTTTAATGAAATGTAACTACACCTCATTGTGAAATTAATCATCACTTATTTAATCCATAAAACCAACTTTACTCTCTCAACAAAGGTCCATCTTCTTCTCCTTCTTGTTGTTTTACTTCTCTTCTCTTTCCTCGTGTATTAGTTCACTGTTGTGTCTGGATTAACTCAAATAAACGATCTCCCACGGCCGTTTATAGGAACAGATGAAAGGACATTGTTGTACGTCACGTTGCACAGTCAGAGAGAAGACACTCACCAGATGTTCTCTTTTCTCGCAAGATAATCTGTAATGCATTTAATTCAATTCTTGTTTTAACAGTTAATTACCTGTATATAATTTTACTTGTATTAATCTTGTGTACTGTACTGTACTTTCGCACTCTGTTGCTGCTTAAAATAAGATAAGAAGTATTTATTGATCCCAATTTGGGAAATGTTTGCGTTGCAGCAGCATGAAAAGACAAGGCATCGTACATTAGAGAGATTAAAAGACTAGAAATAAACAATCCAAAATGTAAAACATCTCAAATAGCATTAAAAAAGTAGAAAACATACATGTTGAAATACAAATGTACAGTAACAAAATATAAAGGAGGATATTATACATACATTAAGAGTGTAAGGATTGGAAAATGTAATATTAGATTAAATATAAAAGTCAAATGTACAGTGTGATTTAAATATAAATAAACAGTATCAGTCACCGGATCAGAAGACACTCTCCAGATGTCCCGCATAAACAGAACAATCCAGAGGTAACATAACCCTCCTCTTCTCTCTGCAGATGTGAGTGTGTGTGCCCATGCCTCTGTGAGTCTGCACCTGCTGGCGATGAGCTCAGACCCCGAGGTGTTCTCCGTGCACCTGAACGGTCAGGTGCTGCAGCACAACGGCCACAAAGTGTCTTCAGTGGGTCTGATCAGCGGATCCACGGCCTCCTGCAGCATGGTGGCTCTGCACAGGGGCCGCTGGCTGCTGTCCTCTCACACCATGAAGCACATGGAGGGTACGGGTTCACAACACACACACACCTAACCAATGTAACTTAATCAAATAATTGGATGTAATGATTGACCATCTGCTGTCATGGAAAGAGCACATTGAATATCTGTGCAAAAGGACAAAACTAAGAATTTATTTTCTCCGCCGCATTAGGTCTTTTGGGGCGAGCAGAGAAATTCTTCTGTTGTTCTTTGCATCTGTGATTATGTCTATTCTACAGTACTGCAATACTACCTGGTACAAGTGTTTGTCAACAGCTCTAAAATCAAAACTGCTCCACCTGTTAAAGATGTGCTCAAAGATTGTTGGTCAAATGACTCAGCATAACATAATAACCTGAGAGGCTGTCCAACAACATCATCTGGGACCCAAAGCATGTTCTGAGCAGAGAATATGAACTGCTACCATCTAATGGAGATTCACTAAAGTCACACTGAAGCATCCTTTGTGCTCCAGTCAGTCCTCTCAGTAAATACAGAGCTGAATCCAGATCAAATGCACGCTGAAGGCTCTTTGAGCACGTTTTCTCTCAGTGATTGTGCTGTTATGTTTGTTGTTGTTCATGTATTGTGTCTTGATATTTGTCTGTTGATGTTACACATGGAGCTGCTGTGATGCAAGTCACATTTCAGACTTGATCTGACCATTTAAGTATTATCGTATCATATCGTAATCTACAAGAACAAATCTGTGTTTTTGCAGTTGGCATGCATGGTTTCCTGGAGGTGAAGATGTGTGACGGCTTCACAGCGCCCAATCGAAGGATGACCATCGAGCAGAAACGACACAGCAAGGAGTGGAAATACTACATCGCTGCGGAGGAAATTATCTGGGATTACGCCCCGAGTATGCCGGATTACGTTGACGAGTAAGAAGCATTTCATACATTTCGGAGCATTTTTACAAGTGCATATAAGGACAGTTTATCAAATCTACCAGACATACTTCAGTGGCAAAATATAACCTCTGTGTCTATTTTGCTTTTGGTGGTTTTCCCTTTCCTTTAATGTGTTCTATAGGTTAGGACTCTTTAAAGTAGAGACACTACATACTGATATACACCTGAACATCAGCAGGAGAGGACTCTTTAAAGTAGAGACACTACATACTGATATACACCTGAACATCAGCAGTAGAGGACTCTTTAAAGTAGAGACACTACATACTGATATACACCTGAACATCAGCAGGAGAGGACTCTTTAAAGTAGAGACACTACATACTGATATACACCTGAACATCAGCAGGAGAGGACTCTTTAAAGTAGAGACACTACATACTGATATACACCTGAACATCAGCAGGAGAGGACTCTTTAAAGTAGAGACACTACATACTGATATACACCTGAACATCAGCAGGAGAGGACTCTTTAAAGTAGAGACACTACATACTGATATACACCTGAACATCAGGAGGAGAGGACTCTTTAAAGTAGAGACACTACATACTGATATACACCTGAACATCAGCAGGAGAGGACTCTTTAAAGTAGAGACACTACATACTGATATACACCTGAACATCAGCAGGAGAGGACTCTTTAAAGTAGAACTCTACATACTGATATACACCTGAACATCAGCAGGAGAGGACTCTTTAAAGTAGAGACACTACATACTGATATACACCTGAACATCAGCAGGAGAGGACTCTTTAAAGTAGAGACACTACATACTGATATACACCTGAACATCAGCAGGAGAGGACTCTTTAAAGTAGAGACACTACATACTGATATACACCTGAACATCAGCAGGAGAGGACTCTTTAAAGTAGAGACACTACATACTGATATACACCTGAACATCAGCAGGAGAGGACTCTTTAAGTAGAGACACTACATACTGATATACACCTGAACATCAACAGGAGAGGACTCTTTAAAGTAGAGACACTACATACTGATATACACCTGAACATCAGCAGGAGAGGACTCTTTAAAGTAGAGACACTACATACTGATATACACCTGAACATCAGCAGGAGAGGACTCTTTAAAGTAGAGACACTACATACTGATACACCTGAAATCAGCAGGAGAGGACTCTTTAAAGTAAGACACTACATACTGATATACACCTGAACATCAGCAGGAGAGGACTCTTTAAAGTAGAGACACTACATACTGATATACACCTGAACATCAGCAGGAGAGGACTCTTTAAAGTAGAGACACTACATACTGATATACACCTGAACATCAACAGGAGAGGACTCTTTAAAGTAGAGACACTACATACTGATATACACCTGAACATCAGCAGGAGAGGACTCTTTAAAGTAGAGACACTATACTGATATACACCTGAACATCAGCAGGAGAGGACTCTTTAAAGTAGAGACACTACATACTGATATACACCTGAACATCAACAGGAGAGGACTCTTTAAAGTAGAGACACTACATACTGATATACACCTGAACATCAGCAGGAGAGGACTCTTTAAAGTAGAGACACTACATACTGATATACACCTGAACATCAGCAGGAGAGGACTCTTTAAAGTAGAGACACTACATACTGATATACACCTGAACATCAGCAGGAGAGGACTCTTTAAAGTAGAGACACTACATACTGATATACACCTGAACATCAGCAGGAGAGGACTCTTTAAAGTAGAGACACTACATACTGATATACACCTGAACATCAGCAGGAGAGGACTCTTTAAAGTAGAGACACTACATACTGATATACACCTGAACATCAGCAGGAGAGGACTCTTTAAAAGTACAATTTGTTAAAAATGTTCTGCTTAATAGCTTGCCCGAAGAAATGTTAGTTAAATAATGAGAACGATTGGAGAAAAGGTGTGTGCATCATAAGACAGCAGACAATGCAATGTAAGCATATGATAAACACATTTGAATGGTCTAAAAAGGTAACATAAGCTCAAAAAGGAAAGAAAATCTAGCCTACTGATTCTTAAAATACACTAAAAGAAGAGTAAGCTTAAAAAATTCAGGATTTCCATTTTTTCTCCACTGTAAATGGAATTATACATTAAGAGAACTTCTCATCTTTGCCCTGATTGGAAACACTGGAGCCACACAGCTTGAAATGCAGTGTTATGTCTCTTTTTAAAGCTATATCAATGTCTCAAAATGTTATAAAACCTTCTATCTTCTGTGTAGGGACTTCAAGCTCCAGTACCTGAAACAGTCAGCGTCACGCATAGGAAGGAAGTACAAGAAGGCGGTTTACACGCTGTACACAAACGAGTCCTTCACTGAGAGGCTGGAGACGAAACAGAGGAAGGACGAGCTCGGGATCCTCGGCCCGATCATAAAGGCGCAAATCAGAGACGTTATCAAGGTGAGGACATATACAATAAACATCAAATTAAGAGTAAAAGCATCTTATCAGCAACGTTATAACTGCCTTTCATTACGACCGTCATAACATAACACAAGACCGGAGAAATCAGCAGACAATTAATCGTAGGACTGGAAAATAGCATAAAAAAACGACATTATTTTCTAAAACGAAATCAATATTTGAGATTTAAATAAGTGTTCGGGTACTGTGTACAAATACGGTTACAGTTCCTAGAGTGTTAATCAGCTTTGGATATAAAGACTATCAGATTTAAGTAGACACAGCGTGGACCATTAGATTTAACAATTAGACTTTGACTTAATATTTTGAATTGACATTTAGATTTCTCAGGTTTAAATTTAGATTTCACATTTAGATATTGATTATATATAAGATGACTCGCAATGTTGTCGAATGAGTTAGAAAACAGACTAAATATGTAGGAAACTAAACTAAATATTGAAGATATATCAGATTTTCTTCATTCAGCACCCCCTATATATTTCAATTAAATGGCTGTGGGTAAAGAGCCAAATATCAAATCTTGTCCAATCCCAATGCTTTCCTTCTGGACTTCGTACATGATATTTATCTCTATCGTCATCAGATGTGGGAAGTAGTGGAGTACAAATACTTCGTTACCGTACTTAAGTACATGTTTCTGGTATCAGTACTTTACTGACGACTTTTTACTTTGACTTCTTACATTTTGAACCCAAATACCTGTACTTTCTACTTCTTACATTTTGAACTCAAATACCTGTACTTTCTACTTCTTACATTTTCCAAACAGGCTGGTTCCTTTAGTTTGAATGTGTGTTTGGTGGCGTGATCATTATTATTTAGAGTCATTGCGTGCCTATTGATTTGAACACGATCCGTGTATCCATCATTTCCTGGTCTTCTCTAAAGAAGAGGGACCAATGAAAACGTTGTCATGTTGCCGTTGTTCAGCATGGAAACATTCATTAGCTAACAATGACATTATTGTTCTATTCATATAAAGGGAGGTCAGGTACTCTTTAAAACAGCTGCTAGTTATGGGTACTTTTGCTGAAGTACATTTCAAAGCCCATACTTCTTTACTTTTACTTGAGTAAAGAAGTTTAGTCAGTACTTCTACTTTTACCAGAGTATTTTTAAACACGAGTATCTGTACTTCTACTTGAGTAAAGGGTGTGTGTACTTCTGCCATCTCTGGTCATCATACATACTCCTGTTCTTTTTACAGATTGTTTTTAAGAACCTGGCCTCCAGACCGTACAGCATCTATCCTCATGGTCTGACCATCGAGAAGTCAGATGAGGGCGTCAACTACCCAGCAGGAGGTAAATCTGTCCTCACAGCAAAACATACACTTTTTACGCACTTTGCTTTCATTATATTAGATCAGCAAACTCCCTTGAAATGTTTAATATGGCTTTTAATTTGGGGTTAACTTTCAATTCTCACTAGTATCATCATTATCCAAGTTTTACTGTATTTTTTCTGTTTTGCTTTTAGCAGTAGTTGTTCTGAATTGTATGACATCTTTATAAAGATTATTTTTCTTTTTACAAGAATTCTGTAAGGCCTTAGTTATCCAGGGCTTTTTATTCAAATCATGTCCACTATTAGAACATTGTATTGGACAGTGCTCATCATAAAGTGATAAGAAGGCACCATGAATGATTCATGAGCAGCATTTACCTCTTCAACATAACCCCCTGCCACTCTTCTTCTAATTATTATATGATATTAACTGGAAGAGGTATATCTCAATGTGTTTTCCAGGAAACCAGTCTCACGGGGTTCAGCCAGGCGAGACACACACCTACGTCTGGAGGGTGGTGGACGAGGACGAGCCTCTGGACGGAGACTCCAGATGTCTGACCCGTCTGTACCACAGCGCTGTGGACGCTCCACGAGACATCGCTTCAGGACTGATCGGACAGATCCTCATCTGCAAGAGTCGCTCGCTGAATGTCAGGGGTGTGCAGGTAACAAGATTAGACCTGAATTAGCATCTATCTTGACACAGCGTACTTATGATATATTGTGGTTTGGATCCCTAAGGGTTCTGGGCTACTATCCCATCATTCAAGGGTGGTTTTCACTATAAGTAATGACGGAGATTAGAATTTAAACGTTTTACTATGTTCAATCTGAATTTACTCTAACACAGCAATATCTAAATTGATTCTGACACTTCTACAGCCAACTCACAGGTGTATCATTGCTTTGATACAAAAGATTATTCATATAGCCCTTTTAGAAGTGAAGATATAGTCATTCATTCTGGGCAAGTCATTTTCGAGCCTGAGGCCTGAAAAATAGGCCCCGTGCTCAAGAGGTTAAGATAAGATAAGATAAGATAAGATGTACTTTATTGATCCCAATTTGGGAAATGTTTAAGTTGCAGCAGCATAAAAAGACATGGAATTGTACAATACAAATTAAAAGACTCGAAATAAACATTCCAAAATGTAAACATCTCAATAGAAATAAAATAGCATCAAAAAAACGTAAAAAATATACGTGTTGAATTACAAATGTACAGTAACAAAAGACATTCATTTTAAACATGGCTCTAAAAACATTGTTGGTCTGTGTTTAGATCAGATGTTCCATGGGTTTATTCTGTGTTACACCTACTCCCCTTCCCGTGACAATAACGAGAAAGTTATTTTTGTCAATATCTCAAAATAACAAACGTCCAAAGATAATTTTCTGTTTCATAAATTAAATACAATGGCCTATATATATGTTGTTATCTTGAAAAAACAAAATTATACTTCTAAAAAAATAGCATAAATAACTTGTGATCTTGATGAAACATATCGATATCAGTCTTACTGTATACACATCAGATTGCATACAAGTGCCCATTAGTTTGTGGACAATGGTTTTGAAACCTTGAGTTGGTCATTTTTGGCATCGCCATCTTGTTCTTAGGAAACAAAAGTAAAATGAACTTAAACACACCTTCAAAAGAGTATATGCACCACAACACTGTGGTGGCAGCTCAATCACAAGATAGCCTTGTGACCCTTTATCACCTGTTTTACTCTGAATGGGACCATCATTTACAAAATGAACATCCAACTCTATTAAGGAAGGTTTAAAACTAGAGATTGAGACTATAAACTCTTTAAGAAAAAGATTAACTGAGGCAATAAATCAAGTGAGAAGTGGGGCATTTTCTTGAATGAGCCCCCTTCTGGTCAAAAAAGAGAAGGCAGATATAAGGCACTTGGCTTGACTTCTCAGACCTGGAAGTTGCCCCTTTTTCCTACTAGATATGTTGAAAGAAAAGCCTAAAATTCATTAATCTGGTTCACTTTATCAATAGAGAATATACTTTTGTTTCTATAGCTGAAGGCAGACAAGGAGCAGCATGCTATGCTGGCTGTTTTCGATGAGAACAAGAGCTGGTACCTGGATGACAACATTCGCCAATTCTGTGATCGATCCAAAGTCAACAAGGGAGACCCGGAGTTTATTAAGTCCAATGTCATGCACTGTAAGTTCTTGCCATCTGATAGTAACTTATCCTAAAAGTTATGATATATGAACTCCATTAATACTGCAAACGTACTGCATTGCCGTCAGATGACTGATATTTATTCACCTTTTCCTCACAGCGATCAATGGGTACGTGTTTGAAAGCGGACCTCACTTAGGTTTCTGTAACGGTGAGATTGCAACATGGCACATGTCCAGCATCGGAGCGCAGGACTACATCCAGACAGCTACTTTCTACGGACACACATTTGAGGTGAATGGGCGGACAGAGGACTTTCTGAGCCTCTACCCAATGACCGGAGAGACTATCACTATGGAAATGGACAACATAGGTATGTAAGGGCATTCAATGGCTTCTTTTTCTAAGTTAAAATATGTGTGTGCAATTATTTTGTCTGTAGGGATACCTATATTTTGAGAATATATAGAGATAGCAGACAGTTATTATACAGAATAAAGAGTTAGAATATTGGCCCAATAATCGACACAATACAAGCAAATGGAGAAACATCTTCACCAATACGCTGCATTAGGAAAAAGCGTTGCAAATACAGAAAACTGCTGCATGAAGTTTCAAGCATCACCTTTTTTGGGGTTCAGTTACAGTGGTCAAAGGTCAATTTTAATGTCACTGTGACTCGTTTGTCCAATTCTTGTGAAAGCTATATCTGAGGGAGTAAATCTTTTCAAATGTGGTTTAAATGTCAACTTTGACACAAAAAAAGTACTGATTTGCAACTTAAAAAATCACATCTTAACTCATATGCTAAATAAGAACATTTTACATACATGTCTAAAAGATATATACAATTATTATGAAGTGATGACATTTCGGACAGACAAGGAAGTAAAACGGAGACTTGACCAATAAGAAGAGGTATATAACCTTGAGGCATGAATATTAAATATTGTGCATTTCTTGTGTTGCGTCTATTTGAAAGATGCTTCTTAATTTAAGCTCTCAGGGCCAATTGGCAATATCTGGAACCTTTGCACGTGAAAAGTGACAGTTGTTTTAAGGTCTTCATCTGATGTTTTTTGCGTTTCTTTCATATAAGGTGTCTGGCTCCTGGCGTCCCTGAACTCCCATGAGACGACCAAAGGAATGCGCGTCAAGTTTAAGGATGTTGAGTGCTATCGTGACAACTTGTACGATCACCCTGACTACGACTACGAGAATACGTTTCATATATGGAACCCTCAGGGACTTGACGAAATCAAAAATGAAGAGGAAAAGCCAAAACCGGTGGAAAATAAGCCAGTAAAGACAGACATTGACACAGACATGTATGCTTATGAATTAGGTCTCAGATCTCTGAAGAACCAATCCAAAGACCCAGGTGTGGAGCAGTTGGACCTCTCTTTCCTCGACTATGATGCTGTTGATGTGCCTGAGGATGGAAATGTCGTGATTCATTTCAAAGGGACAAATAATAAAACACAAACCTCTTTTTCAAAGCCAAATGCAAACTGGAAAGACGTGGATGGATCGAACCTCACGGAAGTAGATTTGTATAACCAAAGTATCAGTGAGAATACAACACAAATTCAGAACAGCAGTCCGCAATCGACCTCTTTGGATATAATAGAGAACACAACCATTTCGTACAGCTCAAATATAGTGCTAAAGAAAGACAACGTAACTACAAACAGCAGCGCTTCTGCAGACACAAAGAACACAACAGTTCACAATGTTACGATACTATCAGCAGATGGAGATGTACCCCCAGATATTACCAATCTTACCGTGACAATACAAGAGACTACCAATCTTACCGTGACTTTAAAAGGAAATTCAAGTTCAATCTTGGAGACTGAAGAACTCAATGTAACACTGACCACTAATAACCAGACTACTGATTCAGAGGAGATTCGCACAAGAGGTGACGTGTTTTCTTACTCTGTGCCAACGTCCAATTCCAGCACCAACAATCTCTCTAGTTCAACAGACGCTAACGCAACGTCTCTGTCAAACTCTGCAGAAAAGGTAGATGAGAATAACACAGCAGCTAACGTGTCAGCAGATGATGATTCATTGTCTTTTCCAACACCTCATGTTGAAGAGGTTAGCATGGAAAGAAGCAACTTAACTATCTTAGAGTTTGAAGTGGACGGCACAGACAACAAAAATGTATCACTGAGTGCACAGAATATATCCAGATCTAACACAACAGAGAGTAATGTTACATCGCTTCTTGATGAGTCAAACTACACATCTTCTGAAAAAACGTTCTCCAATAAGAGTAATGTGTCCGTCTCCGGCGACGCAGGAAAAGAGAGCCAATCAAAGGAGCTAAGTGTCTCGCAGGAAAGTGAAGAACTGCTCATCTACCTTACAGGAAACCATTCAGAGGTGATTAAAACCACCACTGTCAAAAACCAGTCGCACTGGACTTATGAGAGCACTCACCAAATGGAACCCGTGGATATTCCCGACTACATGATGAAATATTTTCCGAAAGAAACCCCCAAAGCAACACCGCCTCCAAAAAAGATCCGGAAGGTAAGTATTCGTCAGAGACCCCCGAAAGGTCTAGGCATGAAGACAAAGAAGAAGAAGGAGTACAAACCTCAGCTCAGGAGTGGATTACCTCTTTCTCCTCGAGGTTTTGGCCCAGGAATGACTCCACGTGGGTCTCGACCCCTTCTGAAATCCGTCACTAATGAAGAAGAACTGATCCACGAGCCTGTGGTCATCGGTGTGCCACGGTTCGATTTCAGCGACTACGAGTTGTACGTTCCTGGAGACGATCCGGATCATCTTGATCTTGAAAATAAGACCGCAGATGAATATGAGTATGTGAATTATGTAGACCCTTACAGCGGTGGTACAGACATCAAGACTCTCAACCTGGACGATACAACCAAATACTACCTGAAGTTCTCAGGTCCCAACGTCAGGACTTATTTCATCGCTGCAGAAGAGGTGGCTTGGGACTATGGTGGCTATGGACAGAGGTAAGCTTAGAGTCAATATGACGATTCAGATTTATTACAAACTGTACACACATGGGTAGACATCAGAGATGGGAAGTATTGGAGTACAAATACTTTGTTACTGTACTTAAGTACATTTTTATGGTATCAGTACTTTACTCCACTACTTTTTCTGACAACTCTTTAACAGAAATACCTGTACTTTTTACTTCTTACATTTTCCAAACAGGCTGGTTACTTTAATTTTAATCTGTGTATGGTGGCGTGATCATTATTATTTAGAGTCATTGCGTGCCTATTGATTTGAACACGATCTGTGTATCCATCATTTCCTGGTCTTCTCTAAAGAAGAGGGACCAATGAAAACGTTGTCATTTTGCCGTTGTTCAGCATGGAAACATTCATTAGCTAACAATGACATTATTGTTCTATTAATATAAAGGGAGGTCAGGTACTCTTTAAAACAGCTGCTAGTTATGGGTACTTTTTACTTAAGTACATTTCGAAGCCCATACTTCTTTACTTTTACTTGAGTGAAGAAGTTTAGTCAGTACTTCTACTTTTACCAGAGTATTTTTAAACATGAGTATCTGTACTTCTACTTGAGTAAAGGATGTGTGTACTTTTGCCATCTCTGGTAAACATCCATGCAAATATATTATCTGGTCCTGTAATCCCCACAGGAGGCAAGACAAATCGGAGCAGAACAGCAGAGAGACTAAGTTCACCAAGGTGGTTTTCCGAGGCTACATGGACAGTAGCTTCAGCACACCAGACATCCGTGGAGAAATCGATGAGCATCTAGGCATCCTTGGACCTGTCATCAAGACGGAGGTTGGACAAAGCATCATGGTAAAACTTAATCTGAGAGCACTTCCGATATCTCACATTTTCAAATCAATGGATTCAAAGGCTTTTGACTATTTGGTCTTTGGTATTAAATCTGTATACCAACACTTCTAAAGCTCACTTTTTAAACAGTATCTTCCTGCATGGGTTAGCCATGTCTACATGCTTTGTGCTAAGCTAACTAGCTTCTGGTTGTAGCTTCATATTTAACACTTCTGAAGCTCACCTTTTAAACCTTGGTTTAATATTGGGTTTTATACCAGACTATTTAATGTGCAGGAACAGTATCTTCCTGCAGGGGTTAGCCATGTCTACATGCTTTGTGCTATGCTAACAAGCTTCTGGTTGTAGCTTCATATTTAACACTTCTGAAGCTCACCTTTTAAACCTTGGTTTTACATTGGGTTTTAAACCAGACTATTTAATGTGCAGGAACTGTGGCCGTTTCTCAATGTCGAGTAAACCTGCTGCAGAGCCACTATTTCAAGTATACTACGTCATCGAGTGGCGCCGAAGGACGTAGTATACTTGAAATAGTGGCTCTGCAGCAGGTATACTCGACATTGAGAAACGGCCAGTATCTTCCAGCAGGGGTTAGCCATGTTTACATGCTTTGTGCTAAGCTAACTAGCTTCAAGATTCAAGATGTCAAGGCTTTTATTGTCATGTGTACATAGCTACAGTGTAGATATGTCAATGAAAATCTTAGGTCACAGGCTCCTCCAACAGTGCAACACAATAAAACTGATGAAATAGTTAAAATAGTGCAAGTAAATACAAATCAAATGGGATAGAAATAGTGCAAGGAGAGTCTATATACAAGTAATTGGAATATGATATATGATGAATGAGTCATGAATGTTATGGATGATCTTTCAAAAGTGCAGGTGTTTTAATCTTTAACAGGTTGTAGCTTCATATTTACCCCGACATAAAAGAGTAGCATTGTTTTTTTCATCTCAATGTGCAAGGGAAATAAATACTATTCCTTCAACTCTACAAATACGTTACCTTATCATGTATTTTTTGTCTTGTAGGTGGTGTTCATGAACAAAGCAAGCCGTCCGTACTCCTTACACCCGAATGGAGTTACCTATACCAAGCATACAGAGGGTCTGTCCTATGAGGATGGCTCTGAGTACTGGTATAAATATGACAATGAGGTTCAACCCAACACCACCTTCACATATATCTGGAAAGTCAACTCTAAAGTGGGGCCGATGCCAACAGAGTCTCACTGCCGGACCTGGGCCTACTATTCAGGCGTCAATCCTGTGAGTACATTCGTATTTTAGACATGTATTAACCTGCTTGGAAATGCTATTTAAAGGTCCCCTATTATACTGTTTTTCATCAATATATACAAAACATGTCTCTGAAGTGTTTGGCTCCAAATACCAAACAGATCATTGCAGCATCCCATAATCCCCTCTGTTTCAGCCCTGTTTCCAAAGTGCTGATTCTCTGTCTGTTACTTTAGATGAAAATAAGGAGCCCCTCCCCACGCCCCTCTGAGAGATATTTGGTTAAAAAGAACACAATGGTGCTCTAGGAGGAGATTCAGGTGATAAGGTGGGGGGGGTTACCTTGGTTGGTGATTGGCTAATGGTTACACAAGCCAAAACATCGTTATGACGGATGGATGGATCAGGACAAAAAGAGAGAGAATCTTTGTTCCTGAAACTTTCAGAGTCTCTTTACACAGAGGGGACACATGTTGATGTAGAAGAGACATGAAGAAGAGGGGACACATGTTGATGTAGAAGAGACATGAAGAAGAGGGGACACATGTTGATGTAGAAGAGACATGAAGAAGAGGGGACACATGTTGATGTAGAAGAGACATGAAGAAGAGGGGACACATTTTGATGTAGAAAAGACATGAAAAGTGGATTTTGCATAATAGGTGACCTTTAAACATATAGATTAAAGCCACTGTGTGTAGAATGTGTGTGTCTGACTTTGGCACCCCTAGTGGAAGCATATTTACATGCTTTACATAACCTTGCTCCAACATGTGACTGTCTCTTTTTATCAAGCAGCAAGGACACTCAGATCGTCCAATGTTTCACTTTTAAAAGTACCTAGAGTGCATTACAAGAAAACTGTTCTTTTGATCTTAGAACGGCAACCTCAATCGGAATTTAAGTAAATTAAAGACCTATCTTTTTAATTTGGCTTATATTTTTAGTAGTATCACTGTTCATGTCTTATTGTTTTATTGTTGTTACATGTTTTAACTATATTCCTCATTTGTTATTGTCATTTTTTTTGTCATACTCTGTAAAGCACTTCGGGCTGCGTCAAGTATGAAAGATGCTATATAAATAAAGTGTATTATTATTTGCTGAAAGTGACACATTTTGACATCATTTTGAAAGATGGTAAATCACAATCAGATTATACACATAGGATCTTCAAATAAGGATTTAACAAAATGTATTCAAATGCATTAAAACAGTTTTGAACCCTAGTTTACTCTCTTGTTTTTAGGAAAGGGATATTCACTCTGGATTGATTGGGCCTTTGCTGGTGTGTCGAGAGGGAACTCTGGAGAAAAACATCCCCGACATGAGGGAGTTCACGCTGCTCTTCATGACCTTTGATGAGTCTCAGAGCTGGTACTACGATGAGAACCAGGAGATGATGCAGAGGAAAAGCAAAAGGAGATATACGGGCCAAAACAAGAAGAGCCTCCAATTCCATTGTAAGGCATTATAATGTACTTCAAACTATCCTGATTTAAATCCTACTCACAAAGAACCGGGTTTCTTCGGGACGTAAAAGGACATAACAAGTCTAGAAATTGGTAAAAACACAGATGTATAGATCTTAAAATGAATGAAGAATGAATTTGGGTTGTCAGAATGCATTTAGTCTGAGATGGATTTGAGCTATTAGCTATAATCTGGCATAATTCATCTCTTCTCTTTTCTGAGATTAATGTATTTGTATGCATGGTCTTTGTTAAAATAAATACACAATTTACACAATTTACATGACTTAGTATACCGACTGGTATATTGGTCCAACCCTTATATATATTTATTGCAGTAATACAGCACATTAGGATAGTTTTGTCTTTAAAAATGTTCATAAATTCCTGTAACACACATTTCATTTCATTTTATGCAATCTCAAAAAGGTCTTCAAGAGGATTACATGTAACTTGTTGAAACCCGCAGAAACCCTGAAGAATACAAACACTGTTGATATAATTTCTACTGAGTTGCAATAAGATAAGATAAGACTTTATTCATCCTGAAGGAAATTGTTGTGCCAGAGTTACAAAAATACAATAAACACAGCAGCACAATAATAAAACTGTACACTAACAGTGCAGTAAAAAGAGCAATTAAATAACTACAAGAAACATAGACGGTCACATAATTAATGAAAATATTAACAGTATTTAGTAGTGCAAAAACTGTAGTGGTAGTTACGTAATTGTATGTTACCTTTCATGCATTCAAGGATCACTTAAAGGAAAGAAACCTCACCAAAAATGATTAAAAGAAAATTTTGCATTTTGTCTGTTTCTTCCCAAGCCATCAATGGAATAATATTCAGCCTGAAGGGTCTGAGGATGTACACCAACCAGCTGGTGAGCTGGTACCTCATCAACATGGGCTCTCCCAAAGACTTCCAGAGCATTAACTTCCACGGACAGACGTTCATTCACAAGAAGATCAGCAGCTACAGACAGTCCGTCTACCCTCTGCTGCCGGGTGAGAAACTGTGTGTGTGTGTGTGTGTGTGTGTGTGTGTGTGTGTGTGTGTGTGTGTGTGTGTGTGTGTGTGTGTTCATTCAGAGTCATTACTTCTTCTGATTTCATGCTTTCAAGTTGAAAAAAGTCCCCGTTTCTATTTGTATTGGCGTTACTCTAAAACTGCAACATGGAAAATATCTACTGGCTTTATTTGATGTCAAAAACGAAGCAGACAGGATGTTTTAACCTAATTATGGTCCGGGTTTCAGTGTCGCGCTCCAAAATAATGCGTTATGGTACGTCCACACGGCAGCGTCGCGTGCTTCAACGGAGACGCTTCCCATTCACTTTGAATGGGGTGACGTCACGCTTTGCCGAACTGCATTGTGGTTCCGTCGCGTCGCTTTGCATCCGTTGCTCGCTTCGAAAGTGGAGAAAAGTTCAACTTTTCAAGCGTCGACGGAAGCGCAGCCAATCAATCAAATGCCAGTACAAGCTCTAGCCAATCAAACCGCGTGCTTGTGTGTCCGGGGCGGGAGATTGATGTGATTGGTTGTTGGTCCACGCCAGATACGCCCACCGACAAGCTTCAACGTGACGCTGCGTGTGGACGTACCGTTACAGTAATCAGATTACTTTTGTCTGTAACGCAGTAGTGTAACATGCTACTGTTGGTTCAGCAGTATTCCCATTACAGTTACTAAGCACGAAATTAGCTCGTTACTTTTACGTTCTTCGACTATCACTATCTGCATAACGGGAAGATAGAAAAATAAATCTAACGTCCCTTTTTCAGGTGATGTTACAGAGTAATCCAAAAGTATTGTAACTAGTAGTGTACCTAATTACTTTCAGCAGTGAGTAACTAAGTAAAGTAAGGGATTACTTTTTTTAAAGTAACTAGTAACATGTAACGCATTACTTTTTTTGAGTAACTACCCCAACAGGTTTGGCAAGAGTACGGACCCAAATGAGTACAAACAGGGGAGGCAGATATAAGGACAGGAACAAAAAGCGAGCTTCATTCAAATGAAAGCTGTACTTACAAAAAACGGTGCAAGCAGGCACGATTAACAAAAGGAAAAGTAGCAACAAAACTAAATCAAACCAGGAAGACTCGGAGGACACAGGAGGGCAGACCAGGGACATCAAGAACCAAACCACGTGACAAACAACGACAAACTAACAAGGAACACGAGGGAAATACACAGCACTGTAAAAACTCAAAATCTTGCCAAGTATATTCGTCTCATTTCTCGTCAGAATGTGTCTTTACACTCGATTTAAGACACAATAACTGAAGAGGTAACAATGCAGTGAGATATAGGGTCTTGTTTTTAGACAATGCATCTTCAAGACTCTTGAAAACATCTTATTTTGAGTTGTATGTCAAATGAAACAAGTTCTTTCATCTTCTTTTAACAAATAAATCTTACTTGATTAAAAAAACTAAAACAAATTCTTATTGGAAACTAACGTCAGAAAACTGAAAACCTTTGAGCATTTCAGGCTTATTTTGTAATAACATTTACTGATCCGGGTAAAATATAGTTCAAATAAGTTTTCCCAGCTAATTAAGATCTCATTTATCTAAATATCCCACGTCATTTAAAGAAATCTAACCAAGCAAATCTTCACTTGTTCTATTGGCCAGCATTCTTTCCAGTGAGGGGTAATCACAAGACAACACACAGCTTGAGAAGGGAGGTGAAACACAATCAGCCAATCAGAGAGGAGGGAAAACACAGAGACAAGAATCAAATACAGACATGAGACAGGGGGTGAACACCTTTCAAAGTAAAACAGGAAACCAACAGACTGAGACTATTCAAAATAAACAGATCATGACAATTACTGTACCGTTCTGTCTCTACAGGAAGCTTTGCCACTCTGGAGATGTATCCGTCCAAACCTGGCCTGTGGCAGCTGGAGACGGAGATTGGTTTCAACCAACAGAAGGGCATGCAGACCCTCTTTCTGGTTCTGGATGACGGTACAAACACACTTTTAAATCGCTTCTTAAAACCCACCTCTTCTCCTTAGCGTTTGGACATATATATACATACTTTATTTAACCAGGTAAAAAGTCTCATTGAGACTAAAATCAATTTTTCCAGAGCGACCTGGCCAAGAAGGGCAGCATGAACAGAGTTACAACAGATGAACAAAACAATACAGGCAGACGAACACAGCTGTAAAACACTAATGAAACGGCACATTAACCAATCAATATGCAAATAAAAGAAACTGTTATAAATCATCAATAACTGGCACAATTTAAAACGACTTCAATTATTATTATTATTAAAACGACTTAGTAATTATTTATCTATTATCTAATATATTATTCCAATAACTTGTATATAGACTCGTATTGCACTATTCCACTTTTTTTTCTCTCACTTTTTTTTAAAAAACATTTTTCTTTTTGTATTACCTTTAATATAGTATATTTTAATATTGGTTAATATTGTCTGCTTCTCTGTATTATTGTGTTGCATTGTTGGAGAAGCCTGTGACCTAACATTTTCAACGACATAATTACTCTGTAGCTATGTTAGTTTGACAATAAAGAACCTTGAACCTTGAACCTTGAACCTTGAACCTTGTGGGATGTACGAGCAATCACATCGTGAACAAGAAACCTTTGGTCTGAATAGAATCTTGGGAGCGCAGGCCATGTAGACTTTGTCTTTTACACATATACAGTATGTGCAAATATAATGACATAATGCTATCTTGTCGATTGTGGCTTGTATTGCCTTTAAATTGTCTATTGTTTTTACTTGTACTTGTGTTATGGTGTGTGAGCTGAGCTGTGTGATTTGTGTTTGTTTATTTGACTGTACAGCACTTTGGTCTGGAGGTTTTAAAGTGCTTTTCTAAATAAAGCTGTATTGTATTGTACAAAAAACTTTTTTAAAACCCTGCTGCATTTAAACATCCTGTAATTGTGTTTTGATATTTAAACATTGCTTGTATGTCTCTTTAAAGATTGCCACCGTGCCCTGGGTTTGGGGTCAGGCAGTGTGAAAGACGACCAGATAACAGCGATCAACACCAGAGGTAAACATCGCCTCTACTGTCTGCACACATCTGTATAGAGAGGTGCAGGAATGAGTCGTTAAACCAGAAACTAGTTAGCATTTTAGCACTTTTGGGCTTCCTTGTAAATGCTCTTTTTAGTTCCTTTAAAGCCTAAAGTTAGCTTTTTACTTCTGGAGATTGCATGTCCAACTCAACTCCTATCAAAGGGTTAATATGAGGAGATTGCCATGCTTAACAACACAGGTATGGAAAAAAAGAAGGGAGCCCTTGCGATGCGAACTTCCAGGGTCGGCATGCAAAGAAATATGACCATAATAATAATAATAAAGCTTTATTTATATAGCACTTTCCATACAGCGCGTGCAGCTCAAAGTGCTTTACAAAATGGCACACATCACAAGTTTAAAAATAAACATGCAGCATAGCAACAACATATAACATTTTAACAGGTTAAGAGACACAAGGAGGTAAAAGGTATGATAATACAAATAACATACAATAAACTAAATAAGGATTCCTGATGGAAAAATGCTAAATCATGCACCCTTAATTGGCAAAAAAATCACATTGGTTCTTCAATGACAAATACTTTTGATATTATAAAATTGCTATACAAATATGAAGCTAGTAAAATGAAAACGACTCCACTTCTGAAGGATACTGGCTGCCAAATCTTGCCAGATTGAACAATGGGGGAAAATACAACGCATGGAGCACGGAGCAGAACAAGAGCTGGATTCAGGTGCGTGTTGTATACGATCTGTGTGTCTTTGATTATGTTCACATGTGTGCACTTTCCTAATATGTGAATACAACCTTCCTCTGTCCAGGGGACTTCCAGCGACCCGTTGTTATCAGTCAGGTCGCCACGCAGGGAGCCAAGCAGATGTTGCAACACCAGTTTGTGACAAAATACTCCATCTCATACAGCACCGACCGCAAGAAGTGGATCTTCTATAAGGGCGACAGCAGGGACCTCAGGAAGGTGGGAGCACTTTTTATCAACGCTACAAACTAAGAGGTTACTATGTGACCACCGGACTAAACTTCTTTACTCAAGTAAAAGTAAAGAAGTATGTACTTCAGTAAAAAGTACCCATAACTAGCAGCTGTTTTAAAGAGTACCTGACCTCCCTTTATATTAATAGAACAATAATGTCATTGTTAGCTAATGAATGTTTCCATGCTGAACAACGGCAACATGACAACGTTTTCATTGGTCCCTCTTCTTTAGAGAAGACCAGGAAATGATGGATACACGGATCGTGTTCAAATCAATAGGCACGCAATGACTCTAAATAATAATGATCACGCCACCAAACACACATTCAGACTAAAGGAACCAGCCTGTTTGGAACATGGAAGAAGTAGAAAGTTCAGGTATTTGTGTTCAAAATGTAAGAAGTAGAAAGTACAGGTATTTGGGTTCAACATGTAAGAAGTAGAAAGTACAGGTATTTGTGTTCAACATGTAAGAAGTAGAAAGTACAGGTATTTGTGTTCAAAATGTAAGAAGTCAAAGTAAAAAGTCGTCAGAAAAATAAGTAGTGGAGTAAAGTACTGATACCAGAAAAGGGTACTTAAGTACAGGAACAAAGTATTTGTACTCCACTACTTCCCACCTCTGGTTACCACTATCGACTTCTTTCTATAAACATATCCTTCCTCGTTCCCAGGTGTTCCCTGGGAACGAGGAAGCCTACGTGACGAAGGGAAACACCTTCTTTCCTCCTGTGATTGGTCGCTTCATTCGGCTCCATCCCATAAACTGGTACAACAAAGCCACCGTCCGCATGGAGTTCTACGGCTGTGAGCTCGACGGTAAGATGGACTGAATATCTGCAAGATGAAATAAGCTAAATCCACATTATTTGTATTCTACTTTTTTCTATTCTTTCTTGAAAACATCAATATTTATTTCACTTGATTTTGTGCATTGTTCACCAGCTGGATCACTAGCTCTTTTTTGTTTGGATGCATTGTTGGAAAAACAATGTATCTCACCAATTGATTGTCCCAATGGCATGACATTCAGGAGGCACACTCAGTATGATCTGCAGATGTACCTTGCAAAATTAGGGGGCAATACATGTTTGTAATCTTGCAGTATTTGCTACGTACATCCACCATCTGGTGCAGATTGAGCATGATACATTGGAAAATAAGACCATGTTTTGTATATTCTATGATAAACAATTAGAAATATGTTCTGTAAATGACACCAAAATGCATGTGCACTTGTAGTTTGTATGCCAATATTGCCATTGAGTTGGGTTTGCTGTATACGTATAACTGTTGTGAAAATACTGAATGTCTTCTTCCAATATGAGAGTAACATGATAACAAAGGTATCCCAACTGTAGCTGTGTACATGACAGGATGTATGATTACCTAGAAGAGCATCAGGACTGTTTTAGGCATATGATAGCTATGTGATTAACATGATGATTCAGCCTCTATGGAGATAGACATATGACAAGCATGATCATTTCTGACGTGGAGCTAATCTGAACTAAACATTGAATACTGCTTTCTATTCCTCCATCTTGTGACTGTGTAACTCCCTCTCTTGGATATCAGCATGTGAAGGACACTGTTCAGGAACTAGTTGATGCTCTGTATGTGATGACTACTTCCATTCTTGAGAGGATCAGAAATACATGGATCCTGAGATTGAAGCTCAAGCCGGGGACGAGTGCGATTTTTCTAACAGTAACATTCCTAATCCCCAGGCTGCTCGGTGCCTCTGGGGATGAAGAGCCGGCTGATAGAAGACCGTCATATCACAGCCAGCTCTGAAGCCTACAGATGGTACTCCTCCTCCTCCTGGAAACCTGCGTATGCACGTCTGGACAAACAAGGAACCATCAACGCATGGCAGGCTAAGGTACAAACCCTCATACAGTCAGGAAATATCTAAATCAATGCACCCACAGCCTCAAAAAAACCCATACAAAATGTCAAGGTACAACTAATATCGTATCTCTCTCTCTGTTCCACAGTATAGTAACATGAACCAGTGGCTTCAGGTGGAGCTGCCTCAGGTGATGAAGATCACAGGTATCGTAACGCAAGGAGCCAAATCTCTGGGGAAAGAGATGTATGTGATCTCTTACTCTCTGCAGTACAGCGACAACGGGATACACTGGACCCCGTACACAGACGATGAGGCCATCACATGCAAGGCGAGCAGCAGAGAGGGCAACAGTACACACTACACACATCCTTTACTCAAGTAGAAGTACAGATACTCCTGTTTCAAAATACTCTGGTGAAAGTAGAAGTACTGACTAAACTTCTTTACTCAAGTAAAAGTAAAGAAGTATGGGCTTTGAAATGTACTTCAGTAAAAAGTACCCATAACTAGCAGCTGTTTTAAAGAGTACCTGACCTCCCTTTATATTAATAGAACAATAATGTCATTGTTAGCTAATGAATGTTTCCATGCTGAACAACGGCAACATGACAACGTTTTCATTGGTCCCTCTTCTTTAGAGAAGACCAGGAAATGATGGATACACGGATCGTGTTCAAATCAATAGGCACGCAATGACTCTAAATAATAATGATCACGCCACCAAACACACATTCAGACTAAAGGAACCAGCCTGTTTGGAACATGTGAGAAGTAGAAAGTACAGGTATTTGTGTTCAACATGTAAGAAGTAGAAAGTACAGGTATTTGGGTTCAACATGTAAGAAGTAGAAAGTACAGGTATTTGTGTTCAAAATGTAAGAAGTAGAAAGTACAGGTATTTGGGTTCAAAATGTAAGAAGTCAAAGTCAAAAGTCGCCAGAAAAATAAGTAGTGGAGTAAAGTACTGATACCAGAAACATGTACTTAAGTACATTAACAAAGTATTTGTACTTCACTACTTCCCACCTCTGGTGACAAAATCCTGAGGAAATGTGCACGACACAAACCATGTCTTTCTTCCCATAACAATGTCTTTCTTTACTCCTACCAAATCCAGACTTTTCTGGGGAACACAGATAACAACGACCACGTGAAGAACTACATCTACCCTCCTATTTTCTCCCGCTTCATCCGAGTCATCCCCAGAAGCTGGATGACCTCCATCACCATGAGAATAGAACTGCTGGGCTGCGACTTTGAGTGATACACAGACACACATCCATACCTAATTTATAAAAAGGTCAAGTTATAGGACATGCACATGCAACAAAAACACATGCAGACTGAAAATAGGGTATGATCAATCCCTCAGTCGGGTCATAGTAATATATGAAGTTGCATATTTGTGCAGGCGAAGTTATTTGAAAGCTTTGCAAGTACCAATGACTGCACACTGGAAGAAGTTGAAATACAGCAGGGCTTTACAGGGGAGAAATGTAGACTAGCTAACTGAAGAGAAACTACTCTTACTTGTCTTTAAAATGGTTATTTTTAAATGATCTAATTTACAGTGTATGAGATACCACAGGTCAAACATAATAAAACCCTGCTAAAGAAATATTTAAATTGAATCACTTTAGACCAAATTGAACCCTGGTCAAAACAAATTGATGAAAAAATTGTAAAAACTACTTGAGTCACTATGCAAGTAGGAAGCTAGTTAAACTGCAGGCAGTCTAGTTTAAAATGTTGTTAAACACTAGTTTTCACTTCTCACCCAAACTGCAAACACACGTAAATCAATCATCCAGGCCCCACTGTTAAACTCATTATGTGCAAAGGGTTGAGTATAAAGATATATGGTATTCTCAGATAAAAACCGTTATAAAACTCACTGATAAGTGCAGTATGTATGAGTAATCTTGTGTCAATAAAAGTCTATTTTTTTAAATACTAGTAGCATTTAAGCTGATACATGGCATTGTGTCCATCAGAAATGACTTTAAATGAATGTAAATATGTAAGTAGAGGTCATGTAATTTATTTTTCAATAAATATGATTCCTATTATTCCGTGTCCAGCTCTGTGATGTATATAAAGATACATGAATGCATGTGTTGGTGTCCTGGTTATGAGTGTGTGAGCTCTGATATCTTCTCAGGGTGTGTGTAAGGTGTCACTTTTAGCACCTCTCTTTGGGTTCAGCTGCAGAGTCAACACACACGTTCAGCTGCACACACACACGGTGTTTGTCCATTTGCTGATCATGGTAAAGTGAACACTGGAGGTGTGAAACTCCCAGCATGGAGACTGTGGAGACAATCCACTCTCAGACAGATCTACTGGACAACTGCTGTCTGGGATCTGGGATACGTCGCTTCACGTGTGAGAAACAAGGGACACTAAACCATCAAATAACCAAGGAAAGACCAGGGTGTAAAGTCACTAAGTCATTACTTAGGTACAATTTAAGAGACTTGTACTTTACCTGAGTATTTCCATTTTATGCTACTTCGTGCTTCTACTCCACTACAGTTCAGAGGGAAATTGTGTACTTTTACTCCACATTTACTCCACTACATGTATTTAATCCCTTTAGTTACTTTACAGATTTTGATTCATTAACTCAGATCTTGTTCTTGAGTAAAAGTAGAAGTACTCAGATCTTGTTCTTGAGTAAAAGTAGAAGTACTCCGATCTTGTACTTGAGTAAAATTAGAAGTACTCAGATCTTGTTCTTGAGTAAAAGTAGAAGTACTCAGATCTTGTACTTCAGTAAAAGTAGAAGTACTCCGATCTTGTACTTGAGTAAAAGTAGAAGTACTCAGATCTTGTACTTGAGTAAAAGTAGAAGTACTCAGATCTTGTACTTGAGTAAAAGTAGAAGTACCGGAGTGTAGGAATACTCTGTTACAGTAAAAGTCCTGCATTCAAAATGTTCCTCAAGTAAAAGTAGAAAAGTATTATCATCAAAATATAGTTAAAGTAGCGACTGTAAAAGTAGTGATTGTGCAGATTGGTCCATTTCAGAATAATATATATGATATGTTTTATAATGATTGATCATTAAATACCTAACAATTGTACTTCACACTTCATTATAATTGTGAAACAAATAATCACAATTGAAGGTGTAACTTCCTGAACAGATGCACTTGTGATATCTCACCAGCAGATGTCGCTACAGCTTCACATTGACTGGAGACCAGAACTAAATACTTTCATGTCAGAGTGATGAATGTCTGAGGATCATATTGACTTCACCATTTAAATGTATTTTCTCAGAGCAGTTCTCACTTTCTGAACCACAACAAGATGACGTTTACCTTCAATATACATCTGAGCTCTTATAAATATAAAAGGTAACTACAGGTCAACATTTAAAGGGTCATACCATATCAATTAACATGTTCCAACTGCTGTAGAAATTCTCAATATACATGCAATGTTTTAAACTATGTAAAAGAAAAATCATCACTTGCTGGGGCACAGGTTGATCATTTGGTAAATATGAATAATGGAAGATATACACAGATTACTTACTGAATGTAAAATACTTTTGAATCAATAACAGGTCAAAGTATTTATAATAAAGCTCTAATGGCCCATCTCAATTTGTTTTAATTACTATATCCATTTGTTAGACATGAATGTGAGAAGGCCTGTAATGTTTTATCTGACCAAGGTCATATTTGATCAATACTGTTGGGTAGTTCAACTTATAACCGTGCTATATAAGTTTGTTGTTATATAAGCTGATCCTATGCTTTGTATATTACATAATTATGTGTAACAATGCATCAACGTAGTAGAGTAATGTTTGCTTCTAATTTAAAGTGAAGTAAAATTAAGTATTAAGTATTTTCTAGCCTTAAACTTTTAAATGCTATATTTCCGAGTATTGCACGTCAATTAGCTTAATATAAAGTATTATTTAAGGGCAGGAGTCCATGAGTCTGTGTGTGTATTCTGGTCCTGCCAGGATCTGCCTGGTGACAACATGAGAATGACTGGGTCAGGATTATTAATATCTGTGCTCTACACCTCTGCCTGGCATGCGACACACAAGTTGTTTACAAACAACACTTCACGAGGGGACGTCAGAGGAGTGACCGGGTACACGGGAACACGGGAACACACACACACACACACACACACGTCCCGCCCCCTTTGACAGGCTCATTATAAGGAGGCAGAGCTCGCGCTGAGGTTTAGTTCAAGACGAGTTGCACGAGGACACTGTGGGACTTTACACTGAGACAAACACACATATTTATATTTTATAACTCAGATTTTGGATAATCTCAAACCTGATCACTGGAATAATGAAGTCTCCAAAGCTGAAGCCTCAAGGTAAATATAACGTTGGTTTTTCTATCCTGTATTATCTTTATTTTGAATAATAACACTTGCTTTGTATGTTAATTACGCTTTAATTGTCACTTTAGCTTCCTACACCAAGACAATTATCATAGAAAGTATTTAATTGTTATTTAAAATATAATAATTAAAGTGTATTCATATCTATCCCTATTTTCACAATATTATTGGTACTTTTGGTTGTTTTATTGTCAATCCCCGATATCTTTATATATATTTACGTTTTGTTCCTTATATTTAAAGTTATTAATTTCATATTTTCCTCTCTTTTTCCTGCAGCCAAGTTGCTGCATGAGGATCTGACGGACGTGCTGTGTGAGTTTGACGCGGTGATGGAGGACTTCACGTCGCCGGTGGAGAAACGTCACTTTCGGTACGATGAACACCTGAAAACGATGAAGAGGAGGAGCAGCGCGAGCGTGAGCGACAGCGGCATCAGCGACTCAGAGAGTGAGTGGCAGAACAACAAAAAACGTGTGTATTAGTCAGCAAGGTTAGGGAGGATTGTCCTGTCAAATATACTCTTTGGATCATGCAATGACAAAAAGGCCACTTGTGATTTGTGGATGAAGTCAGAGATGTGTTTGGAGGTCCTAAATCATGTCAAGTTACAGAAAGCGTGTTTAAAATGTGCAGAAAAAAGTATTTCTATAAGTGCAATGACACATATAAGACTCCAGAAGGGGGATCAGGCAATGCAGATTCAAGATTCAAAAGCTTTATGCACAATAGGTACAGTCCCAGGCGTCTTTACTTCAGACAAATAAGTATAAAATAGGAATAAAATGGTCCAAGAGACACCATGTGCAAGTAAAAGTAGAAATATATTCACATGTAAAAAAGGATAAAATACAAGCAGAAAGTAAAATACTGAACAGTGGAATTAAATACTGCTAATTGTAATGAGGAATTTTAGAGTTATGATCTATTTGCTGTATCTGTCACTCATGGCTGACGGTCTGAAGTAGTTTGCCATGTCATACAATCATAGAAATCTGTCTTCTCCTCTTCTTCACTGGAGTGTGCAGTTTCTTATCACGTGGCATCACGAGGGCAGATGGGAGACTGACAAACTGTTGCATCTCTCACACGATCACTCGAAAAGAGAAGAGATCCTTGATCACAG